>JAMWET010001826.1:10000-128431 GCA_024036415.1 Prochilodus magdalenae
ATAAATACATAATACATTATATTTGGGTTTGATTTACTGCCTTTTGATTGGAGGATGCACTTTAGAACTTTTCTTCATTCGTTTCAGTGATGAAAAACGACAAAAACACGGAAAGACATATTTTTTCTGTCTGCAGATAATAACTTTCCCTAAAATGAAATTTCTATTAATAATACAGACCCAAATATGGAATAGATTGGAATTCACATTCTCCGCTGAGTTACTCTGCAGGTTTTAATGAGCTTGAGGAAAGAGAAATAATTCATTTCTCATTTTTCATCTTCTTTGTTTCTAGATTATTGGGACAATCCCATTGATGCCAAACTCTGCAGGACCTTCCAACCAATCAGGCGGCGGAACTCCCTCACTACAAGTCCAACCCATCACGCCGCAGCTGCTGACCAACGCGCAAGGTCAGATCATCGCCACGGTGATTGGAAACCAGATTCTGCCCGTCATCAACACCCAGGGAATCACGCTGTCGCCAATCAAACCAGGACAGCAGGTGAGGGATGATACAAGCACAGGGCCAGAGACTGTGCCATGTACTGATCTTCCCATCTTGGCATTGGTTTATTGATTGGATGGCTGGTTGATCAACTGGTTTATTGATCATATTGATATTTCAGGAACTAAATATTAGAGCGTCTGGCGTATAATCTTTTGATTTGATTATCTTCTGATCTGTATAATTCCAAAGGTTATGTCAACACAAGCAGCTGATGTGGCATCTTACATTAACTGAATGTAAAATAACTGAACTGTGAAAAAGGCAATATGATATATCGTCGCTGCCCAATGAAACACATGTATCTCCACTTTTGTCCATTTTTACATTTATGCATCATTTGAACACACCAGCTGCTGTTTACACCGTGTGAGAATTTCATGATGAATGGACCAACAGAAATGGCCCAAAACTGTTTGTAAAGATTTCTGGTTCCATTGACTTACATTAAAGCTAAATGAGGTTTTTGGCCTCTCCTGTAAAATTACCATTTTTCTTTGGACATCGACGATATTATCATGACAAATGATGTCACAACGTCGTTACTACGACATGCTTTTATGGTCAGTGTATGAACAGTACAGCTCTGTACAACTCTGATCAACAGCATTTTTCATTATCAAGGGTGTCAAGGTAATAATAATACAATTTAGTAATAGTTTTAATAATTCAAAAAACTAAAAAATTTTGTCGATTTTTACTTTTATGAATCATATGATCGCCGAAGATGCCGTTTACACTGTGTGAACATTTCATGTTGAATGGACCAACAGAACTGGCCTAAAATGGCTTAGATAAAAGTCTGGTTCTATTGACTTACATTAAAGTTTGCTTCGGTTTTTGGCCTCTACTGTAAAGTTGACATTTTGAAAATAACCGTTTCTCTTTGGACAAAACATTCAGCGCACGTCACTGTGTTCATCATACTGGTAGTATGTGTTAGGATGCAGCACATGAGGGCAGACATGGGATGGAGGTAAGGGAACCAGCCTTGTGATCGGAAGGTTGCTGGGTCGATTCCCTGATCCAAATGGATGTGACTGACGTACCTTTGAGCAAGGCACCTAACACACACAATTGCCCCAACTGCTCCTTTGGGCTGCCTTCCATTCTGGGCACGTGTGCTCACTGCCCCCAAGTGCATGGGTGTTTCACTGCACAGATGGGGACAATGTAAAAATGGTTCCAATCTAATCTACTGGTTCTTAATTCCCAGTTCCAAATGATCAGATACGCATAGGGGCATAAGTATTCGCCTTCACACGCATATGAACTTGAGTGACATCCCATTCTTAATCCTTAGGGTTTAATATGCGGTCGGCCCACCCTTTACAGCTGTAACAGCTTCGACTCCTCCGGGGTGGCTTTCCACAAGGATTAGGAATATGCTTATGGGAATTTCTGACCATTCTTCCAGAAGCACATTGTTGAGGTCGGACACTGATGTTGGACGAGAAGGCCTGGCTCTCAGTCTCTGCTCTAATCCATCCCAAAGCTGTTCTATCGGTTGGAGGTCAGGGCTCTGTGCAGGCCAGTCCAGTTCCTCCACACCAGACTCGCTCCTCCATGTCTTTATGGAGCTTGCTCTGTGCACTGGTGTGCGGTCATGTTGGAACAGGAAGGGGCCGTCCCCAAACTGTCCCCACAAAGTTGGGAGCATGGAATGGTCCAGAGTCTCTTGGTCTGCTGAAGCATTAAGAGTTCCTCTCACTGGAACTAAGGGTCCGAGCCCAACCCTGAACACCACCCCCACACCATAATCCCCCCTCCACCAAACTCTACACTCGGCACAGTGCAGTCAGACAAGTACCGTTCTCCTGGCAACCGCCAAACCCAACTTTGTCCATCGGATTGCCAGACGGAGAAGAGTGATTGGTCAGTTCAGAAAACATGCCTCCACACGACTTGGACTTAACATCCACCCGCACCCCTGGAAGGGTGTGTTAATGAGCTGATAAGCTGAATCAGGTGTGTAGGGAGCAGGGGAAGCACTATAGCGTGCAGGGCAGGGTTAAGCAACACTGAGCTAGTCAACCCATCTGCATTTCTAACCCAAACTCGTCCTATCCAGAGTCCCATTGCGCAATTCATAGTGCCTCGCTCTCCTGTTCCCACACTCGGCTCGACACGAGGAGGTCTGTTTCATCCCCTTTGCTTCCTTACTGACTGAAGGAGGAGGGAAGCAGCGCGGCACACAAATGTAATATCTCATTGTCTCAGTGCTCCCCTTCAGAGGAGCGCTCCTGACACAGCTAGTCAGGATTACAGAGAGAGAGAGGGAGCATTTCGGTGTTGACAGAAACCAAAGGCTCGGGCTTTCACAGCTGATAATAAGCTGCTGTGTGGGTTTATGTGTGTGTGAGACTGTCAGAGAGCGATCTGATGGTCTACGTGTGCGTCTGTGTTGCGTGGTGAGGTGTGTGAGGCATGTGGTGGAAGTCTGTCCTTCCGTTTGGCTTATGTGACTATATAAACATAACATGCCCAAACCAGACGCGTGAAGCGAGCCCACCAATCAGGCTACAGCGGCCACTTTGGTTTTTTGACCTGTTGGACAGAGCTTGGTTCTAGCTTATGGAACCTGTTCTCTGTCAGTGTTCTGTGCTGGTGATGATGTAAATAGACGCCAGGGTCAGACTAATGAATGAGCTTCTATTAAAGACTGGTGGACTGAGAGACACTAGAGTCTCTTCACCTACACTGAGCTGATGAAGAGTCCTGTTCCAGAAATGATAATAGGACATTAGAGCCGTAATAAACCATGCTCCTGTTACTCTCCATACTTCAGTACATCTGGAGGTACATACTTTAGTACTGGTACTCTCCATACTTAAGTACATCTGAAGGTACGTACTTTAGTACTGTTACTCTCCATACTTAAATACATCTGAAGGTACGTACTTTAGTACTGTTACTCTCCATACTTAAGTACATCTGACGGTACATACTTTAGTACTGTTACTCTCCATACTTCAGTACATCTGAAGGTACATACTTTAGTACTGTTACTCTCCGTACTTAAGTACATCTGAAGGTACGTACTTTAGTACTGTTACTCTCCATACTTAAATACATCTGAAGGTACGTACTTTAGTACTGTTACTCTCCATACTTAAGTACATCTGACGGTACATACTTTAGTACTGTTACTCTCCATACTTAAGTACATCTGAAGGTACATACTTTAGTACTGTTACTCTCCATACTTCAGTACATCTGAAGGTACATACTTTAGTACTGTTACTCTCCGTACTTCAGTACATCTGAAGGTACATACTTTAGTACTGTTACTCTCCATACTTCAGTACATCTGAAGGTACATACTTTAGTACTGGTACTCTCCATACTTAAATACATCTGAAGGTACATACTTTAGTACTGTTACTATCCATACTTAAGTACATCTGAAGGTACATACTTTAGTACTGGTACTCTCCATACTTCAGTACATCTGGAGGTACATACTTTAGTACTGTTACTCTCCATACTTCAGTACATCTGGAGGTACATACTTTAGTACTGGTACTCTCCATACTTAAGTACATCTGGAGGTACATACTTTAGTACTGTTACTCTCCATACTTAAGTACATCTGAAGGTACATACTTTAGTACTGGTACTCTCCATACTTAAGTACATCTGGAGGTACATACTTTAGTACTGTTACTCTCCATACTTAAGTACATCTGAAGGTACATACTTTAGTACTGGTACTCTCCATACTTCAGTACATCTGAAGGTACATACTTTAGTACTGTTACTCTCCATACTTCAGTACATCTGAAAGTACATACTTTAGTACTGGTACTCTCCATACTTCAGTACATCTGGAGGTACATACTTTAGTACTGTTACTCTCCATACTTCAGTACATCTGAAGGTACATACCTTAGTACTGTTACTCTCCATACTTAAGTACATCTGAAGGGACATACTTTAGTACTGGTACTCTCAATATTTAAGTACATCTGGAGGTACATACTTTAGTACTGTTACTCTCCATACTTAAGTACATCTGAAGGCACATACTTTAGAACTGTTACTCTCCATACTTAAGTACATCTGAAGGTACATACTTTAGTACTGTTACTCCAGTGGAGGTCTAAAGGGAGGAGCTTCACTTTGGGGATCTCTGCTTTAACCCAACTACATGGCTTGTGTACTTCGTCCACCACCACCACTGGTTATAACATTTAAGGCCTTCTGTTCAGCTCCTTAAGGCCTGGAGGTGGAGTGACACCAGGCCTTCTGGACATGTGTCCGTTCATCTTGGTGCTGACCACGGTGCCTCCACACACGGATTAGTTGGGCGTCTCCACCAAGACTAAAGCGGGACTCGTCACTGAAGATGACCCGCTGCCATTCTGAGTCTCTCCATGACAGTCTGGTACGACACCACTGCAGTCTTTGGTGACGGAGACGTGGTGTTAAGGACAGTCGTGGTAACGTTCTGTGTGCATGTAGTCCTGCGTGGTGCAGCCGTCTACCAATGGTGCTGCACTAACAGGATGACTCATAGAGGTATCACTGCTCGCTGGATGTCCGCAATCGTGGTGGTTGGGTCAGTCAGGTACCGCGATAAGGCCCGTCCTTGTGCACATGCATGGCTGAGCATGAAACCTAAACCATTGGCATGCCTCACGATGTCAAACCGCCCCACCCAGTTTCATTCCTGTCAGTCGATTTCTTCCAGGTGCAGAAGGAGTTTGCACCCAGGACAGTGGACAGTGCTCTGTATAACCACCCGTCTGATGTGTGAAGTAGGTGATTCCTGTCAGGGGCGCTCTTGGAATCAGTGAAGGCGTTCCTTCAACGGAACCCCTGCAATGAGAAGTTTGAGACAAAGCCCTTCAGCCCACCACCCAACAAACGCGCTGCTATCGTTCATTAACGGCACCGTTCAGGTCAAAACAAATGGGCGAGACCAGGACAAAAGGAAGACTCCGAGTCCAGGCCTTTGTTTCTTCACCACAGATATATAGTCCTGCTCCCTATTCCCTGCGCCACTTTACGATTTATGGTCAATCGTTTGGAAAACAAAAAGACAAAAAAACAGAAAGGAGCGCCGGTTGACCTCATTTTCTTCGGAAGGCGTTGCGTGTCATTTTCGCGCCACGTCTGATCACCCTTGGCGAGCGCATTAATGCATTTGTAATAATGTTTATGGTTGTCGCCTGCGCCTTCCGAATAACTGCCGAAACGATCTCTGCCATCCGATAATTTACGGCTGTCAAGCAGCCTGGAGCCGGCGGGATTCTGGATAATTCCTCCGGCAGCCGCCGACAGCTCTGACAGTGTGTGCAACACTTCTTCTGACGTCTCTCGCCACCCCAAACAAACACCCCAACACACATACGAAGGCCCGCACACTCCGGAGAGTATAATTAATAGCGCCAGGGAATAGCATAAAGAATCTAACCTACTTTTAGATTGACAAGGAGGCCTTTCTTGCCGGGAGGAGACGCACCCGTCTTGATCTTGTAAAAGCAGCTCAATCGTGCATAAAACATGAAAATATACAGTTTTACGCTCATGCCACATTGCTCCTAATGACGGCCCGTACGCTCTGCTGGGGTGGTGATTACTGCTTTCGCTAAAGCGGTGCGCTTGCGATTTCATGTAAGGGGTTCTGAGTATCCCTGCGTTGTCATTGTGCCGTTTCTTTTTTCTTTCTTTCTGTGCTTTTTCTTTTTGTGTGCTTGAAGGCTTGTGACAGGAGTGTTCAAGGAGAAATGGTGTAGAAAGAGAAACGCTAGGACTGGCAACTCAACCAGTCCAAACCTCTGTCTTTACTGCTCACGGTGGCAGGGTCTATCTGTCAGACGGTCTGGCCCAGCTAGGGTACACCATGGGACACAAGTGCAAGAGCAAGTAGTCGTATGTTAGAGTTCCATATTCTGTACGAGTCCCGTTGTGTTTAAGGTGGTAGTAGCTTCAGGCTCCTGCAGATGGCGCTGCACGAGGATGGTCGGGGTATAAACCCATAGATTGGGAACAGGTGCTACAGGGCAGGGAATGTCTCGTTCCATGTGTGGAAAATGGCTCCAGAGCAGATGTTAATGATTGGCTAAAAGGAGGGACTGAATTTGGGCGTGGCCAAAGACCATAGTGTGAAGGAAGTAGCTGAATCTGCAGGTGTATGGAAGGAAGTGTGAAGGAAGCGTACGGTCATACGGGTCTACCAGCAGTGGATAACATTCCAGTCTACAGGGAATTCTCCTCGGAATTGTGCCAGGGAAGGCATCCACCAAATCTGACCCAACTGTGCAATTCTTTGATGGAAGAGTGTCTTACCATTGATGTGGCTACATCCAGAAACTTGTCCAGTACGGGTCAAATTGAATCACAGATGTTATTGGTGCTTATGTTAATCAGAGGGGAGTCGTTTTTTAATCAGCCACTTAAGTAACTACTAAGAATTCTGTTACTAGCTTTGAAGGATGTCTGTTTATTGACTCTACCCATTGACTCCATTCATTCACATTTGCATTTGAGGCATCTAGCAGATGCTCTTATCCAGCATTGGATAATGTTTCCCAGCTAGTAAAGAAGGTTAGTGTCAAAACTCGGCATGAGCTCAGACACTGCCTGAGCAAGGGCCAGTGCTACCTACAGAGAACAACACATAGACATATATAAAGCATAAGTGCACTACTTGGCAACCCCAACCCATGCTTTTTAATAATGTAACCCAATTAAAGCATTACAAAGGAAACAGAAGTGGGCTTAATACAGAGCCCTGTGGAACACCATAAAGACAAATCGTACTTTCTACAGTTAATGATGTGCTCATGAAGGTATTACATGCTATTAGGTACATTTCACTCACAGGTGGTTTTTTTTTTTTTTTTTGGCCGGTGAGCTTAGTTGACAATTAAGCCAATCAAAAGTCAAATTGGAGAAGACGTTGGGACGGGGACAAGTCTAGGACCTGTATTAAACATCTAGAAACATTTTAAAAGAGGTGATGCAATCATGCTTGAATAGAAAAGAAGCATTCAGGAAAGGCTAAGTCCTTCATAAGGAAAGGATGGGTCAAGGCTCAGCATAAATGCATCAGCAAATCATCCGACTGTTTAAAAATCAATATTCTTCATCACGTTTTTGCAAGGATTTTAGCTACGTCATGTGCTGTGGTGCATAATATTAAGGTGCCGAGATTCCATGAAATTTCTGCCAGTCCAAACACAACAACTGAATGTCCGTGACCTTCGACCTCTGCAGATGGCACTGCGTTTAAAACTGGCATGCTTCTGTGATGGATATAAGTGCATGGGCTTGGGAATACTTTAAAAAAAACCTTAAATGCATGAGTGCAGGTTAAGACTCCACTATGCACCGTGAAAGCCATACTGTACATCAGCAACATCCAGAAACACTGCTCGGACCTCTCGGAACCAGCGCTCATTAGCAATGACCTGATGCTCAGGGAAAACATATTGGGTTCCAAAGAGGCAATCTTCTATAATGTATATGGAAATAATGGAGGCTGTGTTCTCTGGGCCAAGGAACCAGATACAGGTTGTTACCAGTGTAAAGTTCAAAATCCTGTGTTAGTCGTAGTACAGGGAGGCATTAGTAGGTAAATCTGTGGAGGCAACGTCAACACTGACCACATTTTGGAGCCACGTATGCAGCCTTTTAGGTGCCATGTTGTTTTAGAGACGGTTATGATTCATGCCATATGTCCAGATGAGAACACTGAGGAACATTAGGACGTTAGACTGGTCTGGCTGTTTCCTAAACCTGGCTGAAGAATGGCTACAACATTCAGCTTTTAAAGCTGGATCTGTTTGTCTATTCAGTTCCCATGGTGTTGCTAAGGAAAGGTGATGTAACGCAGTGGTAAACATGCTCAAGACCCAACCTTTCTGGAACCGGCATCACATGTGGAATGAGCCCACAGTACAAAAACAAAACATACATAAAGTTTATAATGTAAAACATTAAATACAGTGTATTTAACTAATCATTGTTTTCTGTTTTGGTATGTCTCGAATTGTCCCAACTTATTTGGAACTGGGTCTGTACCTGTTTACAAATAGCTAATTTAACACAGCTGACTGTGTTCTCCATAGTTTTGTAAAAATATGAATGTGAGAGTCAGTAATTAGAGGAGGCTCACCAAGAGGAAAATTAATTCCCCATTACGTACATAATTTACCTACAGACTAATGATTTAGATATTATAGTTGAGACCTTTTAATCAGTCACTGCTAAGAATTTACTCGTGTCATTTGACCCTACAGAAACATAATCGTGTGCCATCAGCATAGCTGAATGATGGACTCCATGCTTTTTCTAAATGTGGCCCAAGGAAAGCAAAAAGTAACAAAGAAAACAAAAGTGGGCTTAATACGGAACCCTGTGGAACACCATATAGTACAGTATATTATATTCATTAGAACAATGCTAGTAACCATAGAGAGCGTCTAAAACAGCTTACAATGTCTACAAATGAAAAACATACAAATAAATAAATTTAAAATAAAACACAAATGATGGTTCTTAAGTATAGGGTTAAGTTAGATGTTAAGAACCACATCCTGGCCTTTGCAGTTTAGAAGTAATCATATTATTTAGTAATTTAGGAACACACTATGACTTATTATATAAAGCAATAAATAGCCCGGTCTCCATTATTACATTCTTTTGTGATATTTGAGCTGACCGCAATTATGGTCCACTCCCTAGAATGAGAAGTAAAATTCGATATTTAGAATTAGAATTGGAATAAAAATTGAATTTGGAATTGGTATTGAAATTAGAATCGGAACTGGAATTAGAATTCAAATAAGAGTGAGAATTTGAATTTGAATTTAAATGAAAATGATAATTGGAATTGGAACTGGAATTAGAACGAGAATTAGAGATAGAATGAGAATTAGAGTTGGAATTAGAATTGAATTTGGAATTGGCATTGAAATTAGAATTGGAATTAGAATTGAAATAAGAATGAGAATTTGGATTTGAATTAGAATTGTAATTAGAATTGAATTTGGAATCGGAATTAGAATTTAAATTTGAATTGAAATTCAAAATTTGAATGAAAATTAGAATTGTAATTAGATTATATTATGATGTCAGGATCACAACAAACGTGAGCCTTGCCTTGTTATCCATTATGTTGAGGCTAATAAATATAAATAGAAAAAATTAAAACATATGTATATATATATATATATATATATATTAAACATATTACTGTCATTACATTATCCCTTCAGGATGCTGTCTCCAAGCCATTAGCCAGTATCCACATATCATGAGGCCCTCCCACAAGGCAGTGGGGCGCTCCGGAGTAATGCACTGGTGAAAATGACAGTGTAAACCTGCTTATCTTCATGTTCCTTCTTTGCATGTGTGTGCACCCGCAGCTACCCCAGGCCGCCCAGACCCAGCCGACTCCCCCGGTGTCCCAGCCAGGCCTGCTGCGAATGCCCCACAGCCAGAGCCCTCTGCGCCAGGCCTCCTCGTCCTCCTCGACATCGTCCTCCTCATCCTCAGCTCTCAGCGTGGGACAGCTGGTTAGCAGTGAGTAACCCCTAGCAGCGTTCTCCTACAGTACACTCCATGTGGCCACGATTACAGATGCCCACACCGTACCTACTCTCACACACAAACTTGCATAAGATTACGGGTTGGTGAAGTGGCGGTTATCGCAGCACGCCTGGCCTCTGACACGCACTCGAAGGGAAGAATGGCGTGAATGGTGTGAATACACCGCAGCGAGCAGGGGTCACGCCGTATCCTCTCGGGTCCCAGCACGCGGCCCCGGTCGCTCCCCAAGACAAAGGATATCATTCCTGTCTTGATCAGAGGCCTGCCATCCGTATGACCCGCCGCTATATGAAGTCCGGCCGATGTTCCTCCAGCAGCCGAACGGTTCTTTCAGCGCTTTCATTTCTTTTCCTTCTTGCACACTATTAAAAAACGGTACGCTTGGCGAACAGAGAGGCCGCGCCGCGTTGCTTAGCCTCCGCAACCGCCACATATAAATCACTCCCGGCTGCCTGTCACAGAAACGCCGTCCCTTTAAAAACTGCTTTACTTAGATAAATTCTCATTTGTCACAGGCAATCGGCCTAAACCCATTTCAAAGGCATCTGCGACCGAGTTTAGAATCCAATAAAAGGGAAGTTGCCATTGATCAACTTGTTGTGAACACAACCAATGGACTGATTCCTGTTTCTCCTATTTTCTTTTTTTTTTCCTTCTTCTTCTTCTTTTTTCCCCCCTCCGTCTATTTCTGTGTCAACATGTACATAATACCTCTGGCATTCTCCATTCATGTTGTCAATTTGCCAGCATGGTGCAGTTTTCTATGCCGCACTGTGTTTGCCGCAGCGTCCTTGGCTAACACTAACTCCGCACAACACCAGGCTTGAATGGAGGGGAGGGAGAAAAAAAACATAAAATCAAAGTGACCCACCGCCACAAAAGCCTGAATGTTTTCCGCTCGGCTGGAATAAGTCCAGGGCCCCGGACTTCGTGCCGGGGCTCGGGGAAAAAAGGGGACGAGAAAACTAATCCATATGACGTGGTACAGTAAGGCCATAGCTGCGTTAATGAAATTTGTGTTTGTTTATTTATTTATTTATTTATTTATCTCTCCATTGTAACCGCCTAAGAAAGACCAAATTCACTCATTTTTGTGTGAAAAATAAATATCATATTTTTATTTTGGTGCCCAGTTTAAAAGCTCTATTTCCCCTTTTAACTTTGTAAAAATTCATGATGGATGGACCAATCGGATTGCTCCAACATTGCATGGATAAACATCATGCTACATCAAACTCCACTTCAGGTTAAGAAAGCTGTTTCATCTTCGTCTTGTAAAGTTCCATTCTGGAGATTTTTAAGGTGGACTTTTTAAGGTGGACTGCCTAATTCCAAGAGTCCTGTTTCATAGTTTGATGTCTATCTAGATAATGAAACAGAGGCTTACATAACTGTAACAGTACTGAGTTCCTCAAATGCCAGAGTTTCTCTGCACCCACAGAATAGCTCGGTTAAGCCTGATTACACTCATCATCAAAAGAATCAGCTGCACCCAGAAGGAGGTGTGTGATTGCGGTGCTGTTGGGAGGGAAGATAAAGGTGACCAGGATCAATAACTGATGATAAATTTAGACTGATATGATCAATATTTACTGAGCTACACATACAGAAGTCTGTCTCTCAGTATGGCGTCGGGCCGCCGTGTTTGCTAACCCAACACGCCAGACGTCTCGGTATCGAGCTGTAGAGGTTCCTAATGGAGTCCTGTGATAATCCATCCCATGCAGCTTGAACATCCTCACACAGTTCCTGCAGATGGTGCGGTAGGGGTGGAGGTGGAGTGAAACCAGGACTTCTGGTTTATTTATTATTTTGACAAACTATTTTAAATGACCTGGATTTACGTCTTTGGACATAGCACCGTAATTTCACAGTCTATACACTGTCATAAAACAAAGCTTATAAGTTTATATAATTTAAGCTTATTATAACCAGTAGCTAATTTAATACTATATATAATAACGTTTTTTTTAAAACTTATACATGCCTTTAATTATACCACTAGTATTTAAACTCTAATAAAAGCAAATAATAAAAAAAAAGCAACAGTGTTGAGTAATAACGTTTTTTTAAAACTTAGTGTATGGGCTTGTTGAATGAAACTTTTGGCACAATACAGTACATAGTAGAAAGTGGAAAGAATAACAATAAAAGCAAAATACATAAAAGTCTAGACAAAAAGTGTTAAAGAACTTCCTGCCCATATATAAACATTTTGCTGAAAATAAAATAGAATGTCAAAATAATAAGAGGGCTTTTATTTTGAAAAATAAATGTGTCTCAGTAAATTGTAGATAGTATTCCATTTTTAAACCATGTAAAACATGTACACCTTATGAATGTTGATTTTAAACCTTCATTAATGCATTTTAAATAACTTAAAAAAAAAAAAATTACATTTGAAAATAATAAATGAGGACCTTTATTTTGAAATCGATAAGGTTTTTCTATTTTAACCTTTCAGTAAAATGACATAGTTTTCCATATTAATATCATGTAGAACATCTTCACTTTATAAATGTTATATGAATGTTAAACATTCATGAATATGACTTGTAGCGTGTGAAGTGTTTATGTATGGCGTTATGAACATGTTATGCAGACACCCCCAAGTAAACTAGGTACAGTTACCATTATCATTAAGGTTCACTCCAGAGATGCATACAGAGAACGTGATTTTAGAACCCATGTCTTTAAACAGAATACCTGTATATCATAAAAAAAGTGACCCCTGACTTCTCAGGATGGTCCCCCACTCTGAATGGTCCCCCAGCCCCTAGCCTTGTGCACCGTAAACAGTTCCCTCGATATTTGGGGTCCATTTATGCTGAGGTTTTCCTTCCTGTATCGAATAGCCTCAGTACAAATGACATAACTGTGATATTAACTATTATATAATCATTAAATGATCACCAAAATGATTCCCTCCCTAAAGTAAATCACTAAGATGAACATAAGCCATCTATGATTGTAGCCGTCTCTAAACTTTTGTCCGTTTATGGATGTGATTTTCTGTTCTACATGGCTGTCCTTTGCCCCGAAGTCCTGCCTATGGGGGGGCAGGGAGGTTAAATAATACATGCTGGTCATTATTAATAAATTATTAAAGGAATCCTCCGGGCGTATCCAAAGTAAAAACCCACTGAACCGGCCCCCTTGTCATTCCTGATCAGGGAACGTGATCTTCAGATGTGGAGTCATGCTTGCATCTGGCGCATGCTCATGTTAGACATAGGGTTTAATGATGAGGGGTGGAGCCGGACAAAAGCTAGTGTTGGTAAAATGTTTATTTCTAGTTATTATTACTATTATTAATATTAATATGACTATTTAAAAGCATTTATGTATGTTCTCACATAGTTACGATATTAGAAGGCACAAGGCTGTCTGCACTGAAGACATTTAATTTGTTTCAAGGTGAAGAAATATCAGAAATTTTCCCAAGGATGTGCACAGTGTGGTGGATATAAACATCCACCATGTCTTTTCACTTATATACATAATACTTACCAGAGGTGGATGTAGGTGACTAACAGTAGAGATCACCGAAGGTAAGGTACTCTTCCAGTGTCAGTAGAAGTTCCTCCCTTTAGACCTCCACTGGAGTAACAGTACTAAAGTATTTACCCTCAAATGTACTTAAGTATGGAGAGTAACAGCAGCGTGATTTATAAATGTCCTATTATCATTTCTAGGATTTTCTCAACTTTAGGTAAATGAATTATGAGTCATAGAAGCCACATTGTAAACAATCAGCTCCAACAAATTCTTTTATTCTGATGATACTAATATTAATTATTAAAATCCATATTAATATCAGGTAAAACATGTACACTTTATGAATGTTGATTTAAACCTCCAAGAAATTACTTACAAATTCACCAAAAGTACAATAGGTAAAAATTGTCAAACCTATCAGGACTTTTATTTTGAAAAATATTTCGTTTTTATAGTTTAACTTTCCATGAAATTACATAGTACTCCATATCAATATCATGTACAACATGTACATTTTACGAATGTTATATGAATGTTAAACTTCACAGTGTAAACAACTGGCTCCAACAATTTTTTGCACCAATCGTAGACACAGAGGTCCGGGGTCCCCCCAGCTTCTGCCCTCTGAACTTTTAGTTCCTACCAGCATTTGGTTCCGGTTCTCAGCAGGGTGGTGGTAAACATGGAGGAGGAGCTCCTAACCGCTGTTTCCTCTTTGCCCAGTTCATGTGACGCATCTTTGTACATATATATCTCTAGAAAAATGAAGTGTGGAAGACAGTAGCGGATAGTGTTGGAGTCTCTGGGGAGTTAGGTCACTCGATAGCTAGCTAGGTTAGCCAGCATGCTAACCGACCAATAAAGCTAGCCATGAATTCAAGCAGTTAAGTTTCCATACAAATTCATTTGTCAATACTAACCTGTGCTTTCAGGACTAACTAGCTTTCCTGGAGCTTGTAAACGGCCGCACGCAGCCACCTCGAACATTCCCACAAAGGACAAACTTGGGCCGACATAAGCGGGCCTCATTGCTGTACCTGACTGACCCAACAGCCACGATTGGAGACGTTCATTGAGCAGTGGTGTCCTCCACAAGTCATCCTGTTAGTGCAGCTCTATTGGCAGACGGCTGCACCACGCAGGACTACATGCACACAGACCGTTACCACGACTGTCCTTAACACCACGTCACCGTCACCAAAGACTGCAGTGGTGTCGTACCAGACTGTCATGGAGTGACTCAGAATGGCAGCGGGTCATCTTCAGTGACGAGTCCCGCTTTAGTCTTGGTGGAGACGCCCAACGAATCCGTGTGTGGAGGCACCGTGGTCAGCACCAAGATGAACGGTTTATCGTCACATGTCCAGAAGGCGTGGTGTCCCTCCACCTCCACCCCTACCGCACCATCTGCAGGAACTGTGTGAGGATGTTCAAGGTGCATGGGATGGATTATCACAGGACACCATTAGGAACCTCTACAGCTCCATACCGAGACGTCTGGCGTGTTGGCTTAGCAAACACGGCGGCCCGACGCCATACTGAGAGACAGACTTCTGTATGTGTGGCTCAGTAAATATTGATCATATCAGTCTACATTTGGTCACCTTTATCCTCCTTCCCAACAGCACTGCCATCCCACACCTCCTTCTGGGTGCAGCTATTTGTCTGACAATGGGTGTAATCAGGCTTAATTGTGCTTCACAGTAGCTGCAGAGAAACTCGGTACAATTAGAGTTATGTAAATCTCAGCTGGATCAGGAGTGCTAACGGTACCTGGAAATGATAGCCAGCACTCTTAGCATTACTCAGATGAGTGGTGACCACTTACCCCCATTCAACCTCATTAGCATGTGCGGTCGAAGCATTTCCTTTATCAACCAAGCAAGTTTGACTCATATTAGCGAAACCACACTTGATCATTTTCCTATTGGCGAGAACACTTGAGCCTGGCGTCTGAAAAGGCCGCATGTAAAGCACTAGATTTACAGGAAATTGTCCTGGAAATGTAGCTCGGAATTGAGATCTCCTTTTAAGAAGACCTTCACGGCTCTTCCGGGTTTATTTATTTATTTTCCCTTCCTCGGAGAGAGAGAGAGAGAAAGAGAGAGAGAGAGTGGCCACTATTTGATTTTGGTTAGCTCTCTTAGATGACAATGGATACATTCATCACTAAATTGAAAACCCCGGTCCAGGAGGTGCAAATATGCGGCGACTATACAGCCGTCTCGCAAATTGCCGTTTCCAGAGGTTTTTTTATTTTGCGAAGCGAAACACTGAAAGAATGTCACGAGTGGGTGACAAAAAAAAAATTCCAAACAGAAGAGTTTTCCGGAAAGGAATGCATGTCCATTATGGTTAAGAATCCTTTCTTGGCCTAGATCGACAGAGAGAGCATTTAGTCAATTCCAGTGGCTATAGGAATGTGAGTTTTTCATTCCGGCTATTTAAGAAAAAAAAACTTCTTCCGGATAAAAAGGAATCTTTGTTGCTTCGATATCATAGAGCCAGTGGTCAGTAACATATACACTACCAGTGAAAAGTTCAGACACACCCAACTCAGTGGATGTGGTTGGTTACTTTAAAGACTCTACAGTCGTACACTGAACTGCTCCAACTGATGAGAGTTTGAACCGGTCCATATCCTGATACACCACATCTACTCCTGATGTACACAGTATGATACTCCTCCATATCTCCACCTCTAATATACACACTCAACGTCTGAAGAACAGCTGCACCCAGAAGGAGGTGTGGGAGTGCGGTGCTGTTGGGAAGGAAGGTAAAGGTGACCAGGATCAATAACTGATGATAAATTTAGACTGATATGATCAATATTTACTGAGCTACACATACAGAAGTCTGTCTCTCAGTATGGCGTCGGGCCGCCGTGTTTGCTAACCCAACATGCCAGACGTCTCGGTATGGAGCTGTAGAGGTTCCTAATGGTGTCCTGTGATAATCCATCCCATGCAGCTTGAACATCCTCACACAGTTCCTGCAGATGGTGCGGTAGGGGTGGAGGTGGAGGGACACCAGGCCTTCTGGACGTGTGACAACAAACCGTTCATCTTGGTGCTGACCACGGTGCCTCCACACACGGATTCGTTGGGCGTCTCCACAAAGACTAAAGCGGGACTCGTCACTGAAGATGACCCGCTGCCATTCTGAGTCACTCCATGACAGTCTGGTACGACACCACTGCAGTCTTTGGTGACGGTGACGTGGTGTTAAGGACAGTCGTGGTAACGGTCTGTGTGCATGTAGTCCTGCGTGGTGCAGCCGTCTGCCAATGGTGCTGCACTAACAGGATGACTCATGGAGGACACCACTGCTCACTGAGTGTCTGTAATGGTGGCTGTTGGGTCAGTCAGGTGCAGCGATAAGGCCGGCCCTTGCTTAGGTCACATGAAGCTTGAATCATTTGCACGTCGCACGATGTCACACCTAAGGTTCATTCCTGTCATGTGATTCCTTCTGGGTGCAGCTATTTGGGCAACTATTCTTTGGATGAGTGTATGTCATTTCCATGTCGTGTGGCTGGATTACATCTTTGCTCCTGTGTGTCATCTGCCCCTCAGACCCTCAAACCGCCCCCAGCGAAGTGGACGGGGTAAACCTGGAGGAGATCCGGGAATTCGCCAAAGCGTTCAAAATCCGCCGCCTGTCTCTAGGCCTGACGCAAACTCAGGTGGGCCAGGCTCTCAGCGCCACAGAGGGGCCTGCCTACAGCCAGTCTGCCATCTGCAGGTAAGGAGGTCTAAGTATTAGTCACCCAAAAAAATGTTTTAATACACCAGATCATCTTCATGACCTCTGCTAGCATGCTAGCTGACTAGGAATACAGGAGAACGGACTTGGGGTGTGGATAAAACAACCTTCCCAACCGCTTACATTGGTCAGAATCAGAATTTCAGTGGAAGATGCCCACCGTACCAAGGAGGGGCCATCCAGTTTTTCTAACTAGGCTGCTAAATAGTGCTTTCGCTATGCTAGGAAACAGTGGAGGACCATACTTGTGGACTTGGGCCTTCACTGGACAGTGCACAAATAAAGGTCACTATGGAAGCAACAACACTGACATACCATAGTCAGTGTGTGTGTGACGTGTACTATGCACAGTGTAGCTACAACCTAAACCACTGGACATCATTTTAATGATGAATAGGGCTGCCATCCACGGAATCCGCATTTCCGTAAATGTCCGGTATACACATCTGTCACACACACACATAACTGATCACCACCCCCCTCACCGGGATCAGATCAATTACGGGACGCTATATCAAACACATGTCACTCACATATGACCACACCCGCCCATCTTTCATTTTCATGTCTGAAAGGTGGCCACCCTAATGATGACCAAGCATCATATCATTAAGAATGTTAAGTTACACACGTAGAACTAGTCAACACGTCGTAACTAGTTTAACAGTCTGTTAGAATGCAATATTAAAACCAAATACATTAAAAATAGAAAAAATTGCCAGCAATAAAACAGAAACCGTTCAACTTTTTTACTTTTCTTCTGAACAAACTGTTCTATGTTTCAATCATACGGTCAACCGTTACCTCCTGTATTACTCCCCAGATCAGTATCAGTGGATAACAGCAAACAGTCCTACGAGATCAACTTTACATGTAGCATTGTACCAGTTAGCCGAGGCTAACGCTCCTGGTTACTGGCCTGAAAATGATATGAGTTAGAAGCTCGAGACAAAGTGTTGGTCAGCCTTTTCTCCCAATGTCGTTTTTTGTTGAACGTCTGCCAAAAATTTGGCGTATTTTTGGCTATATCATGATCCTCACTACCTGTTTGCTAGGTAGTTCCTAGCTGGCTAGCACACTAAAAGCTGACGATGCACTCAGGCATGTGGCGCTAATGTTAGCTGAGGGCTGACGAGGGCTAGCTAGAATCCCCTGGAGAAGTCAAGGCAGCACTCTCACATGATTTCCAAACAGAGTCTGATTGGTTGGTTAAACTGTCCATCCCTAATAATAGTCTTGGTTCTTGCTGAAGGCAAGGGTATGCTATTCAGAAAGCGAAGGTCTTCGGAGGAGGGTCCTTCTATGTGTACCATAGAGATAACAGGAGGTTTAGGGCGTAGCTAACAGCGTAGAGACAACAACACAGCGATGCTAATGGAGGTTAGGGTGTAGCTAACAGTGTAGCGATGCTAATGGAGGTTAAGGCGTAGCTAACAGTGTAGAGACAACAGCGTAGAGACAACAGCACAGCGATGCTATTGGAGGTTAGGGTGTAGCTAACAGCGTAGAGACAACAGCACAGCGATGCTAATGGAGGTTAGGGTGTAGCTAACAGCGTAGTGATGCTAATGGAGGTTAGGGCGTAGCTAACAGTGTAGAGACAACAGTGTAGAGACAACAGCGTAGAGACAACAGCGCAGCGATGCTAATGGAGGTTAGGGTGTAGCTAACAGCATAGCGGTGCTAATGGAGATTAGGAACCATGACCTGAGGGTAGCTGGTTTGATTCCCTGAGTGGACTGAAGTGTCACTGAGCAAGGCATCTAACCCCCAACTTCTACCTGGGCCCCCGTAGATAGGACTGCCCACCACTCCAGGCGAATGTGCTCACTGACCCCTAGTGTGTATGTTCACTAGTGTGCGTGGGTATGTCGGTGTTTCACTTTGCAAATGGATTAAAGACACTCGACAGATTTCTTAGCGAATTAGCAAATGGTTCTAAATTCCAATTCCAATGTGAATCACTTCAGAGGCGGTCCTGAAGGCCCTGACGGGTCGCCAACGCTGGGAATACAAGAGGCGCATGAATAGAACAGTTTGCGATCTCGAAGAAGGTCGTAGTGAAAGTGCTGAGAAGTTAGCCGCTAGTAAACCAGTTTAAAAGCAAAATTCCCACTCTTTTCCGGGAGGGTCATATCTTAACATATTCCCATTTTCCTGTGACTGCCTGATCCTGTTATCCGCTTAGGAAGCAGCATTGTAGGCGTGCAATATCCAAGACTTGTATACATATATAATTAATCAGATGTAATTAAAGAGATTAAAGAGAATATCCATAATTCACATCCCAACACTTCCGCTTTCAGGAGCGTCTGTCTAGAGGTACTAGTATCCTGTCTGCATGCCCGGATCAAGCCAGTTGAGGAATTACACCATGCACTTAAAGCAGTTAATAATTACTAAGGCCCGTTGCCATGTATGTGTCGTGGATTTAGCTAAAGAGGACATGACAGGACTAGACCTTTAATAGAAAGGACATGTTTCCCAGTGCACAGCAACAGGACCGGGACATTATGGAGCATTACTGATAAAATATTCAGGAATGTCTCAGCCGAACTCACATACTATACACTGTGACTCATGGTCGGACACGGTGAAGTTACGCCGGCTTACGTTTATCAGCACACGTATTCGCTCGTACGCTGTACCGGGCCCACTTTCATCATTCAGCTTCCAGTCCAAATGGAGTTCAAGGAGCGATATCAGGGCGCAAGGCTTGGTAGACCACCAACACTGCCACCAACACTGCCAGCAACACTGCCAGTAACACTTCCAGCAACAAAACCAACAACACTGCCACCAACACTACCACCAACACTGCCAGCAACACTGCCACCAACACTGCCAGCAACACCTCCAGCAACACTACCACCAACACTGCCAGCAACAAAACCACCAACACTGCCACCAACAGTCCCAGCAACAAAACCACCAACACTGCCAGCAACAAAAGCACTAACACTACCACCAACACTGCCACCAAAACTAACACCAACACTACCAGCAACACTGCCAGCAACAAAACCACCAACATTACCACCAACACTACTACCAACACTGCCAGCAACACTGCCACCAACAGTCCCAGCAACAAAACCACCAACACTTCCAGCAACAAAACCCCCAACATTACCACCAACACTACCAGCAACACTACTACCAACACTGCCAGCAACAAAACTACCAACACTGCCAGCAACACTGCCACCAACAGTCCCAGCAACAAAACCACCAACACTGCCAGCAACAAAAGCACTAACACTACCACCAACACTGCCACCAACACTACCAACAACACTAACACCAAAATTAACACCAACAAAACCACCAACACTGCCAGCAACAAAAGCACTAACACTACCACCAACACTGCCACCAAAACTAACACCAACACTACCAGCAACACTGCCAGCAACAAAACCACCAACATTACCACCAACACTACCAGCAACACTACTACCAACACTGCCAGCAACACTACCACCAACACTGCCACCAACAGTCCCAGCAACAAAACCACCAACACTTCCAGCAACAAAACCCCCAACATTACCACCAACACTACCAGCAACACTACTACCAACACTGCCAGCAACAAAACTACCAACACTGCCAGCAACACTGCCACCAACAGTCCCAGCAACAAAACCACCAACACTGCCAGCAACAAAAGCACTAACACTACCACCAACACTGCCACCAACACTACCAACAACACTAACACCAAAATTAACACCAACAAAACCACCAACACTGCCAGCAACAAAAGCACTAACACTACCACCAACACTGCCAACAACACTAACACCAACACTGCCAACAACACTAACACCAAAACTAACACCAATACTGCCAGCAACAAAACCACCAACACTGCCAGAAAATGGAAAAACGTAAGATGATCAAATAAAGAAGCGGCTGGTCTAGACCTCAGACATACTCTCTTACACTTATGGGATGAAATGTAGAATCTGCTGGTTTGTGCCTCGATATGAGCTCCACACTTTTCATGACTGTGCAGTTCTTAAATAGGGAACTGGGTCACCAATAATCTATAGTTATATCATCTATAGTCTATTGTTATATAATATATAATTTATCAGTATATAATCTGTAATATATCGTTACATAACCTATAATGTATAATCTTTTGTTGTGTAATCTATAATCTATCATTATATAATTAATAATATATCATTCTATCTAATGATTTATTGTTTTCTGGATTAAAGCCTCCTTGAAATGTTGTATTTATTTATATAAGTAAGTAATCCAAAAGAAATCTGATAGAATAATAGATTATATTATGATAAATTACATATAGTATATGTAATATAAATTACATACATAGTCTATAATATATCATTATATAATCTGTTATCGGTCATTATGTAATCTATAATCTATTATTGTATAATCTGTAATCTATCATTATATAATCTATATAATCTTTAATCTACCATGCACATCAGATTTTTTGTTTGTTAAATTAAAGTCTTTTTTGAACAAAATAGATTTCTTTACTCATACAGACTGAAGTAATCCAAAATAAATCCAGATTATGTAACTATAATTTAGTAATCCATGGGATTAGGTCATATTTTTACATCTTACTTTTACAGGTAATCAGTAATCTGATCTCCCAGCCCTGGTTTATGCACAGCATTCATCTCAGAGCCTCTCTTTGTTCAGCTTTTCATTATAACGCGGTGCTGGATTAAAGGAGGCGCTAGGCAGGCTGATGAGCTGCTGCTGTTTATGTGACACAGCCGCGTCACACACTCTTAAAACTTTCATCCCATCCACATCAAACAGCCGATAAAACCTGAAACGGCGCCGGGAGGAGGGGGCAGGGGGAATACCAGATGAGGCTTCAAACCGACGCTTAAAGTCTTAAAAATTCCGCATGAAATATTAACCTTTCCCAAATCCATAATTCAGTTATTTATAACATACATTAAAAGCCATTAGCTTCCAAAATAAGTGGGTGATGTGATGTGTGTTCCGCACGCGCTCCTTCGCCTGAGCTCCTCGGGCTCCTTCTCTTTATTTCTTTATTTTATGTTTTTTTTTTCATTTCATTTATTTCATTATATGTTCGTTTGTATGACATTGGACATGACAGACTGCTCGGCGCTGCAGCGTTTAAAGGCAGACTTCACATGCTTTCCTTTGGTTAACATCAACAGAGACGAGGTGGATGAGGATGAGAGCGTGTTTTTGCTCGCGAGCAGAGCAGGCGTGCGCGCGCACAGGGGCTCTTGGGGCTCTCGTAGATCTTTGCTCAGTCAAACTCAGCCTGACAGATGTCTCCATCTTGTCTGATCTCATTGCTTACTTTGAGGAGGGAGAGGGAGGGAGGGAGGAAGGGAGGAGTGGGGGGCTTATTGCTTCGTGCTGACCAACAATCACAAAAAGGACGCGGTGAGCCCTGATCAGATCCGTGAGTCAATTAAACCAGCTCTGAGAGTACAGTCCGATCTACTGTACAGACTTCCAGCTGCGCTTTAGTCCATTCCAGTAAGCTTCAGGTTATCGTTTTACGAGCACCGTTAAGATTACGGAAGCCACTTCCGGCTTTAATCCCATTTCCGTTACAGCAGCCAGGAAATCCGATGAGACCTCTTAGTATTTGCCTTCGAACGTCATGTTATAATCTATTGTTATAATCTATTGTTATATAACCAATAATCTATCATTAAATAATCTGTAATCCATTTGTCTATAATCTATGATCTATCATTATTTAATCTATACACTATCATTATTTAATCAATAATATATCATTAAATAATCTGTAATCCATCCGTCTATAATCTATGATCTATCATTATTTAATCTATACCCTATCATTATTTAATCCGAAATCTAGCATTCAATAATATATAATGTATCATTAAATAATCTGTAATTTATCAGTATGTAATCTATAATCTATCATCATTTAATCTGTAATCTATCATCATACAATCTAGCAGGAACCCAAAAAATTCCATTTCCATTACAGTAGTGAGCAAATCCAGAGTTTTAGTATGATCTGTAATCTGGAATCTATCAGTATATGATATATAATCTAGCATTATATAATATATAATCTATCATTAAATAATCTATCGTTATTTAATCTATAATTTAGCATTAAATCATATTAATTCTATCAGTATATAATCTGTATTCTCTCATTAAATTATTTGTAATCTATCAGTATATAATGATGATCTATCGTTATTTAATCTATAATCTATTATTATATAATCAGTAGTCTAGCATTATATAATCTATATTCAATCATTATTTGATCTATACATTATCATTATTTAATCTACAATCTATCAGTAAATAATATATAATCTACCATTAAATAATTTGTAATCTGTCATCATATAATCTATACTCTATCATTATTTAATCTGTAATCTATCATTATATAATCAGTAATCTAGCAGGAACCCAGAAAATTTCATTTCCGTTACAGTAGTGAGCAAATCCGGATCTGTAATCTGCCAGTATATAATATATAGTGCAGCTTTATATAATCTATAATCTACCATTAAATTATCTGTAATCTATCAGTATATTATTATGATCTATTGTTATTTAATCTATAATCTATTATTATACAATCAGTAATCTTGCATTAAATAATCCATAATCTGTCATTGCAAGTTATCATTATATAGTCTGCAATACATCTTTATATAGTCTATAGTCTATATCATCTATAATCCATAATCCCTATCATTATACAGTCAATTGATTCTTATTTTGATTCAATAATCTATCATTACATAATCTATAATCTATCATTGCAAAAGTTATCAATATATAGTCTATAATACATCTTTATATAGTCTATATCATCTATAATCCATAATCCCTATCATTATATAGTCAATTGATTCAATTCTGATTCAATAATCTATCATTATATAATCTATAATCTATCATTTTAATCGTTTTCATGTTGTCTAATTTACCGTACGACTTTAAACAGCAGGTTTCCAGTTTCCAAGCGACGTGTCGTTGTGTTAAGGGATACAATTCCTAGAATGGAAGCCCGACCCGAGTCCTAATTCTGTTGCGGACGTGACGACTCACTACAGCAGTGAATACCTGTTGATAAGTGAATTGAATAATTCGATTGGCCCTCTCCACCCGCTTCCTAAATCCGGCCCTCCTTCAATAGGCTACAGTTCGCCACCATCCCCGGCTACCCTACTTAGAATGCAACACTGCACACAGATGCCTGCGAGATGGCGTCCTCTGGCATAATTCCGAGACGGGAATCGTTTTACCACGTTTAAGCTGCATGAACGTACACCATTAATCCACAACCAGCACACTGACGTCCCATCAATGATTCATAGTCCCGGATGGGAAGACGCCGTTCATAATTTGCGCAACAAATTAGGCAGAAGGGATGCTTAGCACCCCTAAACGAGTTCAGACATATATATTTAATCATCCATTTTTCATCTGTTTAGGAAGTGCTCCGAGCGTCCGCTGACGTCCACCGCTGTGTCATGGTGGGCAGCAAAAGCAGGTCACAACCCAGGGCACGTAGTCTACAAAACCAGTATGCATATAAAACATTATAGAGAAATTATGATAGGTGAATCTGTCACCATGGCAGCAAAGGTCAAAGGTAACACTCTACAATACGGGCACATCTATTAAAAGTACTTAAGAGATTAATAAGCACTAATAAATAGTTAATTCATTTCTGATTTTATTAAGACGTCCTTACTACATGCTTTAGTGATGCCACAGATAATGATTACATAACCTTAGTGATGAGAACTATTAGACTCAACTAGGACAACAGGAAGGACCAACTGACTGAAGTCTACGATCATCTCAAATCAAATCTTTGGTAAAGTCTAAGACATGTCCCAGAATAAATGCATAAGAGGCCAGAGATTATCAGCTGCATATCAGATTCATATGTAAATTATATCCTGGTCATGTGATGTTTATTAAAACTACGGTTATGAACTTATTAAGCAGTTCTTAAGAGACATGTGCGTACAACTTCACAATGAGGGTCACCGAGAACATGAACTTACTCATTATCTAATCTATAATCTATCACTATATAACCTATAATCTGTCTGTATATAATCTATAATCTGTCATTTCTTCCTTTTGAACTGAGGGAGTTTCTCCTTGCCTCTGTTGCCCCTGGCTTGCTCACTGGGGGCTCGGACACCAGATTATTTGTAAAGCTGCTTTGTAACAACATCTGTTGTAAAAAGCACTGTATAAATAAGTGTTGAGTTGACATTTAAAAATATATAATCCATAATCCAAATTGTATAATCTATAATCCGTCATTACATAATCTATAGCCTATCAGTTTATGAACTGTATTATTTCATTATTTAATCTGTATTCTATCATTATTTAATCTATAATTTATCATTTAATAATTTATAATCTGTCAATAAATAATCTGTATCATTTAATAATCTATAATATAGCAATAAAAAAATTATAATCTGTCATTTAATAATATATAATCTATCATTAAATAATCTTTAATCTGGCATTAAATAATCTGTACTCTAGCATTTAATAACCTATAATCTATCATTTAATAATCTATAATCAATCAATCATTAATTAATCTATAATCTGTCATTAAATAATCTATCCTTATTTACTCAATAATCTAGCATTTAATAATCTACAATATGGAATTAAATAATCTGTAATGTTGCATTAGATAATCTATAATATATAATTAAATTATCAATAATGTAGCATTATTTAAAATATAATCTAGCATTATTTAATATATAATCTGTCCTTTAATAGTATATAATCTATAATTATTAAATCTATAATCTAGCATTTAATGATCTATAATCTATCAGTGTGTAATCTATAATCTATCATTTTAGTCATAGATATAAATCAATCATAGATTTCATGATGAATGGACCAACAAGATTATATATACATATATAATTTATTATATTCTACATTATATGTATATATATACTCAGTGATGCATTTGGGAGACTAGATTAGGTGGAGCAGTGTAGGAGTTATAACTCTCCTACGTGGCGTTAATAGATGTTCCCTTATTGTGTCACCAAATTCATATAAACACCAATAAAGTTTGAAGGTTTTGATACAACAGAAACGCTCTTCAGAATCTCCAGTCGTGTGATAACCCCACGGCTTTCCACTGGCCCGGTTCGGAACCACCATACTGGCCAGCGGTCAAGGTGAATAGGATGAGCACCCCTCCCCCCACCTCCACACCAATCAAAAAAAGCAGCAGATGCAATAATTCATAAAGCGATAAATAAGTCAGGCCCCGCTACGCCACGTCTCCGTCTTTGTTTCCTCCTCAGTCCAGCGTTCGCACCGGCCCGTCACTCATCTTACTGTTAAAAAAGTGTCTTCTTACATTTGGGGTCCTGGGAGAGTGGGGGGCCTTTGCCCCTGCTCGAGGCGTCTCTTCAAATGCCAGTTAAGATTCCATCAAAGGCGTCCTCGCAGGAGCCCGTGGAGGAGCCTGGGACCGAGAGGAAGTGCGCTGTCTGAGAGAGCAGGAGCCAGGCTTTTTTCGGCCTATCTGACAGGTGTCCGTGAGCTGGTTAGGAGGAGGGCAGGACGGTGAACGCACTGAGGCAGATCTCCGTTAGAGCGCCTCAGAGGCTGGTTATGTGTTTCAGCACCAGGGGAGACCAGAACTGTAGCCCATAAGTGCGTAGTGGATCATAAACAGGAAGTTGCTGGAGTGTGATGAACGGCTGGTTACCATGTAGATTAATAGATAAAGGATGATATTAAATTACCATTAAAGATGATATATTACCATAGAGACACACTTTGTCGACGTACAGTCGCTAACAGAAAGGGGGCAGTAGTAGGGGACCAGCCTTGTGATCGGAAGTTTGATTCCCTGAACCTGACGAGACCTTAAGCATGGCATGTAACCCCCAACTGCCCCCAGGGTGCTGTGGATAGGCCTGGCCACCACTCCGGGCAAGTGCACTGCGTCCCTAGTGTGTGTATGTGAGCGTTCCACTGCATGGATGGGTTTAATCCTAATCCTAATCCCAGGGTTCAATCCTAATCCTAATCCCAGTTCTAGAATCTCAATATTTTGATTTCATCAGCCACCCTCTTCTTTCTGCACCTATGGCTGCAGTAGCAACACTACTGACCTGATCTTATAAGGCTAGTGGACCATTGTTTGTTTACCCGGCAGCCATCTTTGCAGGAGCCCTTGTAGTTATTTCCAGCCACGTAAGATTCCATTTCTTTGGGAAAAGGCCAAAATACTCCATATGGAACGTCGGATTACCAGTTTCCTATCCCTATCCCAATTTAAGACAGCTGTAAGCTCATTTTAGGACCACTGCAGTAGACAGCCCTATCCATGGTGCCCGGGAAGCAGTTGGGGGTTAGGTGCCTTGCTTTAGAGGCTGTTCAGTCCTACTGTTGGTTCAGGGAATGTAACCAGCAACCCTAACCAGGGTCACAGGGCCGGTTCTTTAACCTCCAGCCCACGACGGCACCCCGAACTCTCGTCCACTATCTCAGGGGATGCGACGGCAAATTCCTCAACCAGCAGGGAAACATCTAAACACGAACACCAACAATACAACCCAACACCGTTACCAGTTCATCAGATGAAGGATGAATGATGCCGAGTGATGGCAGTCAGTAGCTGTACACCTACAAAGTCCAACTATACGATAGGTGTGCTTGCTAAATTGAGCTTACCTAATAAACTGCTTGATTATAGTATCAGCATATCATCACCGTCCAATGAAAATGTAGACATTTTTTTTTTTTTTTACTTTTATGCATCATTTGATCACAGGAGCTGTTGTTTACATCATGTGGGAATTTCAGAATGAATGGACCAACGGAAACAGCCGGAAATTGCTTAGGAAAAAGTCTGGTTCCATTGACTTCCATTAAAACTACCCTCAGTTTTTTCCCTCTCCTGTAAAGTTGAGCCACAATGCACTTCAATACTGTCAGAAACAGTTCAATGCTGACGCAAAGCACCAACTACAGAAACAATGAAAGCATCTGGATAATCATAAGGCTAAAAATAGAACGCTAGTGCCGCATGAATGATGCTAGGCCACGTTAATGCCGAAGTTCCTGATCCCTCTAAACTTTGAAGGCATGTAAAAACTAAAGGGGTGAAAATGTGTTAGCTTTAAACATTTAAGGAACGCTGGGGTTGGTTGAGGGTGGAGAGATGTTGGTGTATTAAAATGTTTGTGCATTACAGTGAATTATTTAAGGCGTAAATGTGAATAAGTAATGTTTTTTTATGTTGTAGTGCATGTTCTGCTACCTACTTGATGATGTATTAACGTTTCCCATGAATAAAGGGAACTGGAAGTCGGTTAGATCGTGTTGTTCAGTGTGTTCTGTTTAAATCTTTTGATTCTTGATTGTATTTGAGTTGAACGAATACAGCTGAAGCCCACTTTACTGTTTGATTGTAGAGTGGGGTCTTAATTGTAGCCGTTAGCTGCTTGCTTGTGTTTTTTTTGGATTTTGGAGCTTCTGGTTTTTCTCTTCCAGCCCGTGGAAGAGTCTCCTCGGTCCTTCACTGCGGCACAGAGAGTAAACGCTGAGCTGAGCTAAGCTGAGCTAAGCTAGCAAAAGAAAGAATGCTAAGCTAGCAAAACAAAGCAACTGGCGTATTGGTTTAGCGCTAGTACAGCTGGATTACCCAGCATGCCGTTGTCCAAAGATCAGGGAAACCATAGACAGATCAGGAAGGAAGACTCTCTGTCCTGCCGGCAGCACGGACCAGGAGGCCCTTCCCGGGACACTGGGTCAGGGCAGGAAAACCCCGTCGCCCGGTCAGGGCACCCGAGTAAGCTTGTTCTCTCTCAATTCTCCCCCAGACACACCATCCTGAGAAGCCACTTTTTCCTACCACAGGAAGCCCAAGAGAACACTATAGCTAGCAGTCTGACAGGCAAACTGAACCCTGGCCTTTTATATCCTGCCAGGTTTGAGAAGTTGGACATCACCCCAAAAAGCGCCCAGAAGATTAAGCCCGTGCTGGAGCGCTGGATGGCCGAGGCGGAAGCCCGCCATCGCTCCGGCATGCAGAACCTGACCGAGTTTATCGGCAGCGAGCCCTCCAAAAAGCGCAAGCGCCGGACCTCTTTCACCCCGCAGGCCCTGGAGATCCTCAACAGCCACTTTGAGAAGAACACGCACCCCTCCGGCCAGGAGATGACCGAAATCGCCGAGAAACTGAACTACGACCGCGAGGTGGTGCGCGTCTGGTTCTGCAACAAACGGCAGGCTTTGAAAAACACAATAAAGAGGTTGAAACAGCCCGAGCTCGGACCGGTGGCGCCCATGGACCCTCTGACCGACCCCTTGGAGGATCACCCTTAGCTTCGAACTGAACTGGTACCTGACAGGAGCACCGAGGAACACTAGAACCATGTACCAATGTCTAAACCTCCAACCGACCGGACACTAAAGACCAGGACGTTTCCCATCCGGACTGTGGTCAGCAGAAGGACAGAGATATTATTCGCGGTGTTGTCACAACCTGGGAAGCGAGAGACTTGAGCAAAACCAAAAAACGAACAAGAACAAAAAAAGAATGGATAAGATAAACGAATAAATGAATAAAAATAATACAGCGGAAAACTGCATTTTCCGAGATGGGGGTGGGGGGAGGGGCTTAAGACTGAAATTCCGGGGTCCTCTTCCAGGATGAAGAAAAGAATTTCGAACACAGATCCAACCGAAATCAAGGACAACTACGAAACTACTCCAACCAAAGTCTGTTGCGTCTGATTCCTGAGATTTCGTTTTTTTTTTTTTTACTTGTATATGTGGTTTAAATTTCTACATTTTTACTGACGAAAAGAAACAAAAAAAAAAACAAGGAATATTATGTGTGGTGGGGTGGGGCAGGGTGGGGTGGGATGGGATGGGAAGGGGGCGTGACGTTCTATCTTTGTCTCACTTGATCACATGGGTTTGTATGTAAATATTTAAGGTCAATTTTTTTGTCTTCGAATCCGGATCACTAACTCTTTGGGGAACTCAGAGATGTCCGCATCGTATATAAGCCTACTGTCCGTATTCCAGTCACCTCACCCCTGTTTGTAAACCTAGGATTTCTAAGAAACTTCTATCTCTGGTTTAAAAAAAAGGAAAAAAAAAAGAAAAAGAAAAAACAATGGCTTATACGTCAACGGTGGTCCATGTTGCAAAGGGATTCTCAGCGGACAGCGAGCTGTTTTGGTAGACTCGCATTGTTGCAGCCGCGACTCTGCGCTAATGGTATGTCATTCTATTGCCAAAGCCTTCTAGCCAAAGAAAGGAATTCTTCAGCCCAAGCTGGACCAAATCGTCTCAAAGCATTCCCATCCTTTCCTGTTTTCCTTCTTCCTCTGTTTGGTTTCTTTTTGTTCGCTGGTGATGAATGGATGGATGGAGGGATGGATGGATGGATGGATGGATGAATGGATGGATGGATGGATGGATGGGTGGATGGATGAATGGATGGACGGACGGATGGATGGATGGAGAATTTCCCTCTGGGATCAATAAAGTATCTATCTATCTATCTATCTATCTGGATGGAATGGATGCACAAATGGATGGATGGATGGACGGACGGACAGATGGACAGACGGATGGATGGATGGATGGATGGATGGATGGATGGATGGATGGATGGATGGAAGGAATGGATGCACAAATGGATGGATGGTTGGACGGACGGACGGATGGATGGATGAAAGGAAGGAATGGATGCACGAATGGACGGACGGATGGATGGATGCACAAATGGATGGATGGATGGACGGATGGACGGACAAACGGACGGATGGATGGACAGATGGATGGATGGATGGATGGAAGGAATGGATGCACGAATGAATGGATGGATGGATGGATAGATAGATGGACAAATGGAGGGACCCCGTAGTGGTTCATTACATGGGAGCCATGTTTCCTGCCCACCTATATGACCACTTAGGCTTGAGTATGGTTGGGTAGGTGAGCCACTCTGCTTTGTATGTGCCAGACAGTAAACAGTTTTGTTCGTTCAGGTTACCACTCAACCCACCTGGTGCTGTGTACTTCAGTAAACAATGGCTTTGTTTACATGCAAAGATTTCCACCAATCTGAATTAAATCCACTCAGATTACGGATTAAGACGCAGGTCTCAGTTTTACATGCCGTCCGGAAGGACGCATATGCATGGAGGACCAGTTAGTGTAGACACCGTGTTGACCACTAGCATCACGCGAGTCCAGTCAGAGTGACCGGAACAGTACCAGCTAGCCGAGCTTTATTTGGGTTCCTCTGATTGTAATGTGCTCAGTAGCTACGGCCGAGCCTGAACTGTCCTTCGTTTGCTCATGTACTCGTCTGGACAGAATCGTCCATCCTGCTACTTTCAAGTTCCTCTGCAGACCATGTTCCTGTTATATTTTTAAACCTTTATACTTAAATAGACTTAAATAGAATTATTTAACTGATCGTTTACAGGATTACGCACCTCGTTCAGCCAGGAAGAAACTGTATTCTTAACCGGACTAGTTCTAATTCTACTCCGACTGAGACGGGCGTATTCTATTTCGACTGAGGCGTATACATGGACGAATTCTTTTCCGACTGAGGCGTATACACGGACGAATTCTTTTCCGACTAAGGCGTATACAGTGACGAATTCTTTTCTGACTGAGGCGTATACACGAACAAATTCTGTTACGACTGAGGCGTATACACAGACGAATTCTTTTCCGACTGAGGCGTATACATAGACGAATTCTTTTCCGACTGAGGCGTATACACAAACAAATTCTTTTCCGACTGAGGCGTATACACGGACGAATTCTTTTCCGACTGAGGCGTATACACGGACGAATTCTTTTCCGACTGAGGCGTATACACGGTCAAATTCTTTTCCGACTGAGACGTAAACACGGACGAATTCTTTTCCGACTGAGGTGTATACACGGACAAATTCTTTTCAGACTGAGGCGTATACATTGACGACATTTTTTCCGACTGAGGCGTATACATGGACGAAATTTTTTCCGACTGAGGCGTATACACGGACGACTTCTGTTCCGACTGAGATGTATGTACTGACATGGAAGTATTCTATTCTGACCAAGGCGTATACATGGACCTGCTATTCCGACAGGTGCGTATTCGTGGACGAATTAAATTCCGACTAAGGTGTATACACGTAAGCATTCTATTCCAACCGACTTCTATAGGTGGACGTATTTTATTCTGACTGAGGCATATATGTGGACAGACTGTGCCGTATACAGGGACATATAATATTAGGATTGAAGTGTGTACATGGATTTATTGTGCTCCGGTTGAGCTCTTGGTCGGATTACGGGTTGCATGTAAACAAGCTATTGATAGAGCTTCAGAAGACGTTCAGCATACTTGAAATGTGAGGTTTCTATTATTTTGCTTTACTTGTCATTCAATCATATACCATGGAATAAGACCGCTTGAGCGACCCACACAGTAGCTTCACATTTGACCGTGATCCAGTAACGTGTCGATTTATGCTACCAAAAAATCTACTATTTCATAATCAGATGGATCTCAGACAAGAAGAGGAGACATGTTGGTTTGGTGAAAGAGGAAGACGCCGAAAGATGGAGCTGACTTCCAGTGTAATCTGTTATCGATATGTCAATTTACCCAAACAATAAAAATACACCATGTAGTTTTAGCAAAAACGTCCTGGAAAATAATTCCTGATTTTTGGAATGCAGTGTAAAATGTAGCCATGAATGGCCACGAATACTCCTAGGATTACGGTATTGCTTTTCCAATGCTAGTTCTCATTTTTGGTTGCATGCAATGAAACCAATCGCAAGGAGGCTTCTTCTTTCTCATCGAGTGTTTCAGATTTTTTTATTATTATTATTTTGGTTCCGCCAAAAATCTTCCAGCAGACACAGTATGGGCTGAAGTGGCTCCTAGCGTCCACCCCTATAGTTCCCATTTCCGTTTCCAAGGAGCTTTGGTTATATGGTTGGTTGCAGAGACAGTATATTGTACAGAGGCTTAACAATGAAGCTGTAACCAAAAAAAATAAAAATAAAAGGAAAAAGAATAAAAAAAAAAAGTCAACCAAGAGACAAAGAAATGAGTTATGCCTTTGCTCATCTTTTCAATGCTGGACCAAAGCTCAATAGTATTATGCACATTGTACAGAGAAAATGGCTAAATGTTGCTGACAATCTTGAAATATTTAACTGTTTGAAGAAAACGGATGAAATTAAGTCTATCGAAAAAAGATTACCTCATGACTGACCTGGTACGGAGCGAGCAGCGTGACATGCGGCGCTCGTTGAATTATTATTATTATTATAATTATTATTTATTGGTTGCTTTGTTTACTTATTTATTTTCTTCGGAAGGAAAGAAAAACAACAACAGACTTGTGGAACTGTGTAAATGTGTGTAAGTAGTTTCTCACCAGTTGTGGTGGTTTCCCAGTACGGGGCTCCACCAGTTACGTTTGGGTTTCATGCTGTGGTTTTCCAGGCTCACATGTATAGACCATCTTGGACATTGTTGTAACATGTTTCGTTTGTTTGTTTGTTTGTTTGTTTGTTTGTATGTATGTTGGTCCCATCCCTTTGCTGTGTGAGGTACACTGATGAGTTGTATTGCCTGGAATTGCCCTACATGATTGGGGGGCGGGGTGGGGCGGGGCAGGGGGGGTGGCAAAGAGAGCTTTGCGACCGAACTCAATTGTCTTGGACTAAAAAAGATTTCTAGAAATAAACACACACACACACACACACACACCTACAGTTAACACATCTAACCACACACACCCCAACACGCACACGGATTCACGGAAAGACAAGTATGAAAAGTTGACCATTGTTGTAACTCTCCACACCTCGAAACCAAAGCTGATAAAAAAGACCTGCTAAGGTTGCTTTAAATTTTATAGACTGAAAACTGTACGTAATATATAGAGCAATATATGTTTGGTCAGTTAAGCTGCACTTTGTGTATTCCTTAACAGCTTCGAACCTGTTACATTTATTTGTACCATAATTATTAATAATAAACAATGGTTTGACATGAAAGCGGCTGACTCTGGGCCTTCTTGCTGAAGAGGAACCTGAACGCGGTGTGCATATTTCGTCCAATCAGAATAAAGCGAGGTACTGTAATTAACCTACACCGCATGGTCAGTGGAGAACATCCATGTTTGTTCATACGTCAGTTCACACCAGCTTCTCCTTAACCTAACGTCCAGAGAGGCTATGGGGTAGGACTGTTATCCTGAGATCATGACTTAACGGGCTGGTGATCTTAAGATAGCAATAGTGGTTTTTCTTGAGACCACCACTTCATTGGCTTGTGATCTCAGGATACCAACAGTGGTTTTCTTGAGATCATGACTTAACTGGCTTGTAAGCTCAATATAGCAAAGTTATTTTCTCGAGATAAAAACTTACTTGGCTTGTGAGCTCAAGATAGCAAAACTTGTTTTCTCAGGATCACTACTTAATTGGCTTGTGATCTCAAGATACCAACCATGGTTTTCTTAAGATCATGACTTAACTAGCTTGTGAGCTCAAGATAGCAAAACTTGTTTCTCAAGAGCACCCTTTGATTGGCATGTGATTTTAAGATAGCAGAAATTGTTTTCCTGAGACCACCACTTCATTGGCTTGTGATCTCAGGATACCAACAGTGGTTTTCTTGAGATCATGACTTAACTGGCTTGTGATCTTAAGATGGCAATAGTGTTTTTTCTTGAGACCACCACTTAATTGGCTTGTGATCTCAAGATACCAACCGTGTTTTTCTTAAGATCATGACTTAACTGGCTTGTGAGCTCAAGATAGCAAAACTTGTTTTCTCAGGATCACTACTTAATTGGCTTGTGATCTCAAGATACCAACCATGGTTTTCTTAAGATCATGACTTAACTAGCTTGTGAGCTCAAGATAGCAAAACTTGTTTTCTCAGGATCACTACTTAATTGGCTTGTGATCTCAAGATACCAACCATGGTTTTCTTAAGATCATGACTTAACTAGCTTGTGAGCTCAAGATAGCAAAACTTGTTTTCTCAGGATCACTACTTAATTGGCTTGTGATCTCAAGATACCAACCATGGTTTTCTTAAGATCATGACTTAACTAGCTTGTGAGCTCAAGATAGCAAAACTTGTTTTCTCAAGACCACCCTTTGATTGGCATGTGATTTTAAGATAGCAGAAATTGTTTTCCTGAGACCACCACTTCATTGGCTTGTGATCTCAGGATACCAACAGTGGTTTTCTTGAGATCATGACTTAACTGGCTTGTGATCTTAAGATAGCAATAGTGTTTTTTCTTGAGACCACCATTTAATTAGCTTGTGATCTCAGGATACCAACAGTGGATTTCTTGAGATCATGACTTAACTGGCTTGTGAGCTCAAGATAGCAAAACTTGTTTTCTCAGGATCACCACTTAATTGGCTTGTGATCTCAGGATACCAACAGTGGCTTTCTTGAGATTATGACTTAAGCATCTTGTGATCTTGAGATCAGTTAGGTCAATCAGATCAGAAGAGTAACGGTTTGAGAACGTCCACACGTCCAGAAGGCCTGGTGTCCCTCCACCTCCACTCCTACCGCACCATCTGCAGGAACTGTGTGAGTATATTCAAGCTGCATGGAATGGATTATCACAGGACTCCATTAGGAACCTCTACAGCTCCATACCGAGACGTCTGGCGTGTTGGGTTAGCAAACACGGCGGCCCGACGCCATACTGAGAGACAGACTTCTGTATGTGTAGCTCAATAAATATTGATCATATCAGTCTAAATTTATCATCAGTTATTGATCCTGGTCACCTTTATCTTCCTTCCCAACACCACCGCAATGCCACACGTTCATCCCATTGACATTACATCAATACGTCATGCGTCCTTAAGGGCACTTGTGTGTCGACTACTATACAGTACCTACATGGACACCAAGTCTCGGCTGATCAACCATATGTGGGATGAAGTGAGGCCGGCCTAACACCCTGTGGGTAAGTCTTCAATGCTCCGGGTCATCCTGGATCACGGTGCAGCAGGTAGCGGGCCGGGACGACTCTCTTGTCTCACGCTTCGAGTGTATTCCCAAGCGCAGGAGTGAAAAGGACGCCACACGACCGGACCTGTTTGAGGTACCTCTGTGTACAGGGCAGCGGTCTGTTTACCTGGACAATAAAGGCCTCCCTTTCCCCTTTCTCCTCTTTGTTCCAGCTCCTTTTTAACACACTCTCCTTCCACGCCATCGCTGATTGGAAGCGAAGAAGCCACAAAGGCCTTTTCAGTGCGCCATTCGCACCTAAAAGCGAACGGACGGCACGCGGCGCTCCCGGGCCCTTTGGCGGCAATTCATTTCGACTCCCATAGGGTCAACAGAAAGGAATCTACGGCGGGGCTGACGCGCATCAATATTTCATCTCTTCGCCGCAGCAGATAACAATAATGAGACAAGTCTGAGGAGGGGAGGGAGAGGAGCGCCTCTCTCCGCCGAAAGCCTCGAGAAACTAAACTCCAAAGTTTTGCGGCAGCTTTCTTGTCCACAAAGCCTTTCAAAAGCTGACTGGCTCGCCGAATGGGATGGTGCTAAATAAATAAATAATAATCACGATGGAAAAAAAGGGAAAAAAAGAAAAGAGAAAAACGCACACACAACATAAATTATTAACATTAGGCTGAGAAGTGATGTCGAAGATGTTTGCGTCGTCCTTTTTCCTCCCCCCCTCCCTCTCTCCTTCTCTTTTAGCTCCTCGTGTTTTAAGTGGGGAGGTAGACGCCGGACTATTTGAAGTCCTTTTGTTTGGCGTCCCTTTCCACGGCTGTAGCATTTTCGCTCTTTTACGGCAGTAATTGTGCCGAGACGGGCTTTATCTCTCCCGCTGTTGTTTATCTGTTAGCTCTCGGCCTGTTTCGGCATACGGCGCAGACAGAAGCGGGGCTTTTAGCAACTCGCTGAAGAGTCGATACGTTGCAATGGAGCCAACGTGCTGTATTAGAGTCGTGTTAATCTGCTGAAGGTATTAAAGGAAGCCAATTCACGGGCGCTTTGTGCATGTGGGAGTGCGGCAGGCATATAAACGCATGTCCGTGCCGGGGCTTCTGCGAGGCGCTGATAGAAGCCGAGTGCCGGTTAGACATTGATCTGGATCGACTGTGGTCTTTCTTCGGTGTGACTGATTGGGCTGTGTTTCAAGCTTTTCTTCTTCTCAGAGAACCAAACGGTCTAATATGCACAGCTCTATCCGCACACGCGCGTACAGGTACACATGTACCGCATCAACAAGAGCATTGCTGCACAAAAAGCTGCACCCAAAAGGAAACAACCGGCAGGAGTGAAACTCGGTGGGTGGGTTTGACATTGTGAGACATGCCCATGCATCTAGTTTAGGCACGGCTGTGCAAGGACGGGCCTTATCGCTGTGCCTGACTGACCCAACAGCCACGATTGAGGACATTCAGTGAGCAGTGATGCCCTCCATGGGTCATCCCGTTGGCGCTGCACCACGCAGGACTGCAGGCACACAGACCGTTACCACGACTGTCCTTAACACCACGTCACCGTCACCAAAGACTGCAGTGGTGTCGTACCAGACTGTCATGCAGTGACTCAGAATGGCAGCGGGTCATCTTCAGTGACGAGTCCCGCTTTAGTCTTGGTGGAGACGCCCAACGAATCCGTGTGTGGAGATGGTGAACGGTTGGCTGTCACACGTCCAGAAGGCCTGGTGTCCCTCCACCTCCACCCCTACCGCACCATCTGCAGGAACTGTGTGAGGATATTCAAGCTGCATGGGATGGATGATCACAGGACACCATTAGGAACCTCTACAGCTCCATACCGAGACGTCTGGCGTGTTGGGTTAGCGAACACGGCGGCCCGACGCCATACTGAGAGACAGACTTCTGTATGTGTAGCTCAATGAATATTGATCATATCAGTCTAAATTTATCATCAGTTATTGATCCTGGTCACCTTTATCTTGCCTCGCATTTTATTGGTTTAACAGGGTCATGTGACATCACCTACCAGTCTCTTAGTAAGCTCCCGTGTGACTCACGAATGTCATCCATTCCACCCAGTTAGGAGAGTAAAGCTATCATGTATGTGTTATATAGGTCATATGGCTTATATAGGTTTGGTTATGATTTGAATTCTGTTCCAGTATCAGGCCCCACCCCCTTTTTTATAAGGTCCTCCTTGTTGGGGTTATGAAAGTAGCCTTCTTAATCGCTAGCTCGTTTAGCCAGCATGCTAACCGGCCAATAAAGCTAGCCACGCATACAAGCAGTTAGGTTACACGCCCACACGCAACAACGTGAACAGCCTCGCACACCCACAACAGCCAAACCCAGGGCGACGAAAGCGACTTACCGCCTACTAGTGTGAACTAGAGTAGTGTTAGGGCGGTTTGATTAATAGAGCTTATTCAAGACCAGTAGAGACTATAAATACCCCAACGCTTCAGACTGTATCCCCCCGACATGCCCACCCCAACAGTGTAATAAAACTTTTAGTCTGAGCAAAGTGAGGGAAGAAGAGGGTGACATGGGGGCTGGGTTGGAGGAGGGGTGTGGGGGACGACATTATGGCTTGTCAGCAGTTCAAATGGATTATGTTTCAATATCAGTGGGGACACTACAGAAAGGAAAATGAGAGAGTGCGCTGTACGTTTGGGCGCGAGTGCGCGCAAGCACGATGCAGATGGTTTTAAATTGCTCCCTTTGTTTTTCCATCCGAAGAGAGGTGCTCTCATGCCTTATCTCTCTTATGGACGGCCAGCGAGGCCGATGTTCTGAGAAAATGAACTGTCGCAGCATCGCTCAAACGCCACTCCTGTACCTCCTCCTCCTCTCTATCTCTCTCTCTCTCTACCGTCCATACACACACACCTTCACATAAACACTCTGACTCTAATTTCACACCTACAGCTCTCCCCACACATTCTCATTCTGTCACACACGAGCCGGCAAGAAACGTATAGAGGCACTCCGCCGCCTTCTGCTGTTTGCACACACCTTGTTGCCTCCGGAGGGGCAATTACCGATGCTCATGTGCTGTCCAAGTCGTCTTTGTATGGAGACGTACTTTTGGCCCCTTTGGCCCCTGTCCATCTCAGCCCCCCCCCACAACGATTAGAGAGGAAAATAATGCCCCCTGTGCCTCACACTGACAGAGCCGTGACTGGGACCACACTGGCCGTCGCCCTCCGCTCCATTTAGCTTCAGCTGCTAGAGCCGAGGCGGGACGCTGAGGTGGTGCGTTACAGCAAGAACAGTCTTTGGGAAACTGCTGGTTTGGTAAAGGACAGGTATACAGTTCCTCCCGTTTCCCAGAACACGGCAAATCAGTCATCAGCTCATCTGAAATCCTGCATTGTAGCTAAACTGAAGTCCACCAACCAAAAAGTCAACCAATCAAACCAGTCCACCAACCAAACCAGTCCACCAACCAAACCAGTCCACCAACCGAGTTCAACAACCAAACCAGCCCATCAACCAAAAAGTCAACCAATCAAACCAGTCCACCAACCAAACCAGTCCACCAACCAAACCAGTCCACCAACCGAGTTCAACAACCAAACCAGCCCATCAACCAAAAAGTCAACCAATCAAACCAGTCCACCAACCAAACCAGTCCACCAACCGAGTTCAACAACCAAACCAGCCCATCAACCAAACCAGCCCACCAACCGAGTTCAACAACCAAACCAGCCCACCAACCAAACCAACCCACCAATGAAACCAGTCCACCAACCAGACCAATCCACCAATGAAACAAGTTCACCAACCAAGTGAGTCTGACAGTTAAACCAGCCTGTCAACCAAACCAGTCCATCAATCAAACCAGTCCACCAACCAAACCAGACCACCAACCAAACAGTCCACCAACCAAGTTCAACAACCAAACCAGCCCACCAACCGAGTTCAACAACCAAACCAGCCCATCAACCAAACCAGCCCACCAACCAAACCAACCCACCAATGAAACCAGTCCACCAACCAGACCAATCCACCAATGAAACAAGTTCACCAACCAAGTGAGTCAAGTTCAACAACCAACGAACCAAGTTCAACAACCAAACCAGCCCATCAACCAAACCAGTCCACCAACCAAACCAGTCCACCAACCAAACCAGACCACCAACCAAACAGTCCACCAACCAAGTTCAACAACCAAACCAGCCCATCAACCAAACCAGCCCACCAACCAAACAGTCCACCAACCAAACCAGTCCACCAACCAAACAGTCCACCAGTCAAACCAGCCCACCAACCAAGTTCAACAACCAAACCAGCCCATCAACCAAACCAGTCCACCAACCAAACAGTCCACCAACCAAGTTCATCAACCAAGCCAGCCCATCAACCAAACCAGCCCACCAACCAAACAGTCCACCAACCAAACCAGTCCACCAACCAAACAGTCCACCAGTCAAACCAGTCCACCAACCAAGTTCATCAACCAAGCCAGCCCATCAACCAAACCAGCCCATCAACCAAACCAGTCCACCAACCAAACCAGACTAGCACTCTTCCCTCTGGGTGAAAGTATTCTGTTGAAGATGAGTGTATCTTCAAGATGAAGCTTTATACGAGTCACAAGTAAACAGAGTGTTTGAAGCAGGCTTAGGGCAGAAGCCTGGGCCGGACGTGCAGTAGGCTCCGCTCATTAGGAGCTGTGCCCTGTCCACTTTCCACTCTCCTAGCCCGGTTTCCTCGCTCTTTCTCTTTCCTCTCCGGGCCATGATGAAACCCTCTTCAGCCACTCGGAGAGGAGAAAGAAAATGGCTGCCGAGGGAGGGCCAAATCATAGAGGGGAATCACACGGAGAGGCTGGGTGTCAACAGGCCCATAATGATACCTGATGGGCCCTGGAAAACACTCTTCTGTCTCTCTCTCTCTCTCTCTCTCTCTCTCTCTCTCTTTTGCCCCCTCTCAGTCTATAGCCTCCTAAGTTGCAATGCACTTGAACAGATAATTAGAGGTGGTCGGCTAAAACAGAGGGGAAGGTGCGTCCATCCGTAAACACATACACAGAGAGATACGGAGGTGCACTCCAGCTCCCGTTTTCAGCGGTCCGAGCCTTTTGTTTTATATAATATGAAACTCCTGCTCTGACCCTTACTTGGGGAAAAAAAAAAGGTGGAGTGAGAAGGAAAGAGGGAGGGAGGGAGAGAGTTCCTTCTGCAAGTCGCCAAGGTGCTCTCTAGTCCATTGTGCAGTGTGCTGTCAGGTTAAATTAGGGAGTACAGGCTCCGCGAGTGTAAAAAAATCAATACTTGATGGAAGATTGCTCCCCGGAAAATCTGTTTTGATTCCAGGATTAATTCTTGACCAAAGGCTCCGGCGAAATGACATGCCATTAGGGCCGAAAATGAACACATTCGGCGGTGGAAATTGGATGGAAATGTGTCAGGTGATTGCCCCGGCCTGCTTGTTTTGCTCCCTCTCTCCGGAGAGAGAGAGAGAGAGAGAGTGAGGATGGGTGGTGGTGGGGGGGGTGAAAGAGTGCAGTGCGGCACCGGAGCAAAGCCCGGGCGGCTGGAAAAAAGAGAAAAGGGGGCCAGAAAAAGGCTTAGAGCTTCCAGCCCCCTTTTTTCCGCGGCCCTCCGGAGTATTCTCCCGCAACTATTGTTGTCGGGCCTCCTGCAAATGCACCGGGCGATGGGGCTGGAACGCATTTGTCCGTCAGCCGCATCTCTCCTGTGTGTTTCCTCCCTGAAAGCGCAAGATGAAGAATGGCCATGTCTTAAGACAAAAGCAAATGGGGTGGGGGATCTCTTGTTGTCCAGACTCAGTGGTGCAGTGGAAGAGAAGGGAAATGCAATATTGATAAGAGGAATAATGTGCTTGTCATCGCTAATAACGTGTTCCAGCACCTGAGTACCAGAAACAAGAACCGTCCTGCTTCACAATCATAGAGCGATCATGAAACGAGTCATAAACCATCCATAACCACTCTTACGCTAATTCGTACTATCGTGAAATCGTGCTAGCCTTGGGAACGGTTTGCTGGACGGTCAGATTTTCTACAGTTTTGTCCCGGATTGTCCGAACTGTGGTCAATAAGCCAGGACAGGTATGTATCTGTAGTCTTAGGATGAAGGGGACAACTGCACGAGCCACAGCCTAAGCATTTCCGAGCATTACCTAAAGGAAGTGCAGAGTGATCATGTAGCGTAACCATCTTCTGCAAGGTGTTGCCCTGTGGCAACAGATACTTTACCTTAATTCTGCTAAAATGCAGCACATAAAATCCACGTTTTCCTGTGGAATTGTGCAAAAATGGGCATTTTCCTACGACGAGACATAACCTTGATGACATCACATGACCAGGAAATCCTGTTTGCACTCCGCTTTTCCATAGACACCTGACACGGGGAAGTCATGAGCGCTCCAGACGTTGACTGATGAAATTCAATATTCAGGTGAAATTCCTTAATGATAAAAATAGTGAAATACTATCTGGGGTCACGTAGTTTTTACATTTCGGCATTAAAACCAGTTTGGATGTGATATTTGCTTTGTAAGATGGGCAAATGAATTTGTTGCCATACGGCAACGATATGAAAATATAGACTGTAATTTGCTTAAATAGTACTGGGGTACTGGGAGACTGTGTTTATAGGTTTTGGAAAAAATATACATTTTAATTAATATAATTATATTATTAAATATAATATAATAATCTAATGTATTAAAAATATATTAATTATCATTTTAAATGTATATTTGTTTAATATAAATTTGTGTAGTTAATTTGTTGCCGTATGGCAATGATACAAAAATATAGACTTTAATTTACTTAAATAGTACTTAGGTACTCTGAGTCCATGTTTACAGGTGTTAGGGGAATTTTTTTTTTTTTATTATATTAATTGAATATCAGATGTTGTGTGTTACCGTATTGTCTGGATTATAAGAAACTGGAGAACTCCACTCAAATAATATTGGCCCAGTTCAGTACCGTGTTTGTAGTCAGTGAGCCCACACAGAAGGTTATATACTGTAAATGCTTTACAGGTGATAAAAACAGTGTGTAGTCCAGATACATTTGGGTATATCCCAAATAACAATCGGATGGAGATGTGTGGATTAGACACATGGAGTAGTGTGGATTAGATTAGATAAGATTAGATCAGTGTAGATTAGACACAGAGGAGTGAGGGTCAGTATGGGCTATGGTTTAGACACACGAAGGAGTGAGGGTCAGTATGACTGTAGATTAGACACACAGAGGAGTGAGGGTAAATATGACTGTAGATTAGACACATAGAGGAGTGAGGGTAAATATGACTGTAAATTAGGCACATAGAGGAGTGCGGGTTAGATTAGATCAGTGTGGATTAGACACATAGAGGAGTGTGGGTCTGTATGACTGTAGATTAGACACACAGAGGAGTGCGGGTTAGATTAGATCAGTGTGGATTAGACACATAGAGGAGTGAGGGTGAGTATGACTGTAGATTAGACACACAGAGGAGTGAGGGTCAGTATGGGTTGTGGATTAGACATAGAGGAGTGGAGATTAGATTAGATCAGTGTGGATTAGACACATAGAGGAGTGTGGGCCAGTATGGGTTGTGGATTAGACATAGAGGAGTGGAGATTAAATTAGATTAGTGTAGATTAGACACACAGAAGAGTGAGGGTCAGTATGGGTTGTGGATTAGACATAGATGAGTGGAGATTAGATTAGATCAGTATGGGTTGTGGATTAGACATAGAGGAGTGGAGATTATATTAGATCAGTATGGATTAGACATATAGAGGAGTGAGGGTCGGTATGGGCTGTGGATTAGACACATAGAGGAGTGCAGGTCAGTATGGGTTGTGGATTAGACATAGATGAGTGGATATTAGATTAGATCAGTGTGGATTAGACACATAGAGGAGTGTGGGTCAGTATGGGTGGTGGATTAGACATAGAGGTGTGGAGATTAGACTAGATCAGTGTGGATTAGACACATAGAGGAGTGCAGGTCAGTATGGGTTGTGGATTAGACATAGAGGAGTGGAGATTAGACTAGATCAGTGTAGAGTGCAGTTTGAGTTGCAGCTTTGATGGGAATGATAAGACTTGTGTGGGGACAGAAATGAATGGGAGTCTATGGAGGAAAGAGGGATAAAAAAAGATGACAGTGTTGAAACTGTGCTGGGGGGTCTGCCCTAAGATAGTGTACCCCCAGCCTTGAACGATGAGCTGATGATGACACGAGCTGTCATTGCACACATACCTGGAGGTACATACATGAGCATGGCTATGACGCGAGCCGGGCCAGGTGGCTTTATCTTAACCCTGCAACACGATCGTCCCGTCAGGCTGGTGGAGATTTATGAGGGGTGTTAATTAGCTTCATTAGAAAGGTCACATGTCTGCTTTAGGCCTGGCTTCATCACTCTGACCGTACAGTCCTTTATGGCTCCAGAGTTTAACGTATGAGGTGGGTCTGTAAAGCAGATGAGTCTAATAAATCATCTCACTGGCCGAGCCGTGGCCTTTCCGCCGGCCCACCGTAGCCTGGTTTACTTAAGTGATATTGACTTCTCAGTTTGTACATTGACTTCCTTAATGTGGGACTCATTTGTAAACCGTGTGGCACTAATCCTGAGCTCAAACATAATCAGTGTCTAATAGACTACACTGTTACTCTGACTGGGGGCGTCTGATGAATTAGCTGATATGATATCAGCCGGTTTGGGTTTATTCGGGTACTGAATCAGAGCAAATCAGGAAGTCATCGATCAGGAAGCCCATTCATTAATGTCTCACAACTGTGTACATGCCGGCGATACGTTAGATGGTATACCTCATAAGGTGAAGGGTGCGTAAATATGAAGGAACAAAATTAAACAGGAAAGTGGCGCCATCTGGTGGCAAAAGTCTGCTCTTACCAACAAGGTAAGAATCCTTTATATAAGCCTTAAGCATTAAACAACAACAACAAAACAATAATAATAAAGATAATAATAATTACAATAACAATAGCAAAACAATAACAACAATAATATTATTAATAACTATAATGATAATAATAATAATAATAATAATAATAATAATAATATCAATAACTTTAATAATAATAATAATAATAATAATAATAATAACAAAGACAATATTAGTAACTTAATAATAACAATAATAATAATAATAATAATAATAATAATAATAATAATAATAATAACTACAATAATAACAGCGACGACAACAACAACAACAATAATAATAATAACAATTATATAATTAACTATTATTACTGTTATTATTATTATTATTATTAATATTAATATTATTATTATTATAAATGTGTACTTGTACTGCATGGATTAATGAAAAGAATCAATGAAAGACACTATTGGCTCCTTCAGCTCCTGTGGTGAATGACACGCCTCCTGCTTAAGTTGTATTGGTGGCTACTTCAGTCCTTTTTTAATTGCCTTGCCTTAATGTGATTTGCAATGGGACATGCATGCTTAAAATATGTCCCCTCTACACTGCACAGTACTACATATTTAAATTTCATAGATTTATATAGTTTATAATAATGTATATTTAGTGTTGTAATTACACTCTATTCTTTTAAAGTATATTAAATATTTATTTTACATTTATCTTGTTCTCACATTTTCTTTTCTATATGGTTTTGTATTCTACTGTTTTTCTGTTTTTAATCTGACAGACGTTGTCCATGTTTGAAGCTGTAATTGAAGAGTAATTGAACTAAAAAGTCTAAAAACTTGATTATATATACCGTGATCATAACACAGGTCATATAATAATAATAATAATAATAATAATAATAATAATAATTATTATTATTATTATTATTATTATTATTATTATTATTATTGTTGTTGTTGTTGTTATTGTTGTTTTGTTATTATTATTATTATTATTACGGTTCTTTAATAATAATAAAACAACAAGAAAATGAACAAAAAGAAATATTTAGTTAACTGTTTAAACGAGTTACATTTTATTAATATTTGCGGTTTATTTTACTTACAAAATCACTAAAAACTATGTCATCTGATTTTGAACCGGATCTGCTGAGAAGGCTGAGCGTTGAGAGAGTTTGGCCTGTGCTTCCTCAGTCTGCCGCCAGGTGGCGGTGTAGCGATATTCGGCTAGTCTGGAACTCGCCACTCACGAAGAAGCTCCGCTTGGTCATGTGACCATGCGGTCCTGAATGTACGGCTGCTGTCCGGCGTGTTCGAGTCCATCAGCGCCTGGTTAAAAGGCTGTTAGCAGGAACCGAGCTGGAGAGGTTCATGAGCGGTCCGGACGGTGCAGCATGTCGTGGCTGAAAGCGGTGCCGAGCAGTGAGGATGTGTTTGACGAGGATGTGGATGAAACCAGCCTCCAAAACAAGGAGTGGAGATGGAACATGGAGAAGCGAGTCAAGGTGAGCAGCTGCCCAGCTTTCAGGAGGTGGTGGGGTTAGCTGGATGCAGTCCCCTCTAAACCGTGTGGGGTTAAACCAAATAACCTTGTTTTATTATTATTCTGATGAACTCATAATAATAATCCGCAGGGTAAGAGCACTTACTATATGATTTCAAGGCGAGTTTATTATTTAGGGGACGTTTCATGTACTGTGGTCATTCAGACTGCCTTACAAAGAAGACAATACAAAGACGATCTTACTGTTGAAAAATACTGTTGAGTAAATGAGGACTGTTTACACGATCTCTAATTAAATCAAACAAGAAATGTAGGTTTAAATATGTTTGGCTGAGCTTAAAAACCAGGAAGGGTCTGTTACAGTATAAATCAAACAAAATTAAATGTGTAGGTTTAAAAAGTGATTGGTCACAGAATTGGCTGGAGCTTATGATTTAAAAATTAAGATTAGGAAGGGTCCTAAAACTGTGATTACAGTATAAATGCGATTAACATCACAGCATATGATTAGTCACCAATTAAATGTGATCACCGTATAAAAATGATTAGTCACAGAATTAGTGGCTGAATAAATGCGATTTGTTGCACAATACATTTTCTGGTCTTCAATTAAATGCGAATAGCCATCGAATAAATGCAGTTAGACCTCGAGTAAATGTGATTAGTCATTAATTAGTAAATTAGTAAATGTGAATTAAAATAAACCTGATCCTAAACCTGGTTAATTATGCTTACACTTGGTCAAACTTGATTGATAGTGCAACCTAACTAAGAAACCCATCTACTGTACCAGCCAGTAACAGGTCAGTTGTCTGTGGAGCAAGGCTTTAGTGCTGAAAGTGACTGAGACCACTGCTCTTCCCTTTATTCCGTCTGTGAGGAACACTGATCTGATGGTGTGTATCGTCCTGAAAAAGGCATATCCAGATTGATGTTTGTAGGAGGCTTGAAACGCGAGTCCAATCAGGTTTTTGCAGGAGTGTCTCAGCTGCTCAAAGTGTCTTGCAACATGACAGTGAGGATCTCAGATCCAGAGTGACGGACATGCTGGAATTTGCTGCTTAGTTTCTGATGCCTGTGTCATTACCACAGTAACCCATGCATGTCCGGACACCCAACCCCGATCACCTGCAACAGCAGAGTGGGCGGGCGTCTCAACAGATCTGGTTTGAGAAATAAGTCCGGTCAGCCTGCACACCTGTACTGTATCACCTGCTTATCACTCTAATGGATCTGTTTTTCTGTTAGGATGGTTACAGAGATGGAATGGACGCGGGAAAAGAGGCTTCGCTTCAGGTGGGCTTCAACTTGGGCTATAGAGAAGGTGCCATCAAAATGAAGGCCATCGGTCAGCTCAAGGGAATAGTCAGGTAAGCAGACCGCGATGTTCACCGTCCTCACAACAGTGTTCAGGTGACTTCTGGTCTTTTAGTGCTAGTTGCCTGGTTCTGTGGTCATATCGCGCCATTGTAGTGCCGTCATGATCCTTTTTGCTTAGGGTCAATGGGTCATTTATAGTGGTGCGCGGTGGAGCATGGAAGCCTGGCTGTGATGGTATGGATTCTTACTATGGTGAAAAAGCAGCGTGTTCCAGGGGTTTGGTGGTTAAGCCATATGGAGACCACGGAAAGCCATGGTAGATGACGTCCTTTTAGATCACCAGATCGTCAGATCTGCTAACGGTCAAGCTAACAAAGCCTGATTAATGCGGGTGAATCAGTAAGCAATGAAATCTCCCTCCATGGATGGTCAAACCCGGCACTATTGTGGTTATCACCACAACCCTCCATGGACGTTCAATTAATGATGCCACCCATTAGTTCTGAATTGTTTGAGCCAGTGTTTCTGAGCCCTGGTCCTGAAGACAGTGTCCTGGACATTACAGAGCTTTACCTGTCCCCACCACGCCCGATTCAACTCATCGGCTTATTAAGAAGCCCATCCAGAGATGCAGGGGGAAGTGTTAATCTGGGGAGTCCTCTAAAACGTCCATGGTGCCTCCAGGACCAGGGTTGAGAAACACTGGGTTGACTTAACTCCATCACTTCCCCGGCCTCCCACATGTGGACCCAGCATCAGGAATAAAATCATAAATGAGTCGCTGGACCCTACTCGCTAACGAGCTTGTGTCCAGGCCTGGGGTCACCGTAGACGTTTCATGATCATTAGACAAAACTGCCATGTATCCCAGTTATGGGAAGTTCTGTCCTGACCGCACCGGTATTCAGGTGAAGTCATGTGAGTTCTCCATTATCCAGGCTTCAATGTGTCCCTTCATTTCCCTGACCATGCCAGACGTCTCTCTCATTGTCCACTACGGTGGTCTGTATGTGCATTGTCTGTTGCTTTCCACAGTGCTCTACAGTGTTGGTGCCTGTCCCAGCCCTCTAGGAACTCAGAGCTGTCCCTCGTCAGAGAGCTGCTCCGGAGGGTAGATCAGCATGAGCAGGATTTGGTGGAAGCCATGCGGAGAGCTCAGGAGCGGCCTCCTCCCAGCGTGTCCGAGGTGGCGGGAGATATGGAGGACCTGGGTGTAGATCAGGGCGAGCATAGCGACGGCTCTGGCTGCTGTAGGAAGGATGGAGACGGTGACTGTTGCAGGAAGGATGGGGAGATGGACACAGACCAGAGGAGGAGTTTGCTCAGGATGTCCTCTTTGCTTCAGACGAATGAAAGTGTGGAGCAGTTGCTTCAGAGCTGTATGGAGCTTGTGACTGAAATGGGACTGCCTGAGGAAATGGCATTTCACATCCAGCAGCTCAGATATGAATGAGTTGGGACAGGTCGTGGTGACGGGATTCCGCAAAACCCAGCACGGTTGGTGTTGCCGTTTGCTGTTCTGGTGATGGATTTGCTGTGGAATTGCTCATTTCCCATGTTGCAGACCATCTACCACCACTTTTCCAAGAGCGTGGCACTGACAGGTCATATGCATTTTGATGGATCGTTATTTCAGAATGTTTAAAGTTTCATAACACCTGGAACGAATCGATTTCAGGAGTCTCTTTGCAGTTCTACACTTTCGTATGCTTGTATTTATTTCTATTGGTCAATGTAATCGGCTGTTTTCAGCAGATTTGAATTCAGATGTAATTTCTATTCTAATTTTAAGGACGAGCTATTTTTGGGTTTAGCATTTTTACATTTGTATATGATTAAAATGACTCCACCAAAACAATGTCTCCTTGTTCATGTCCCATTGAGAAATCAGATGGAGCAGGTGAAGACTAGGAACATTGCAGTTACTCCGTCCTGGACTAATCAGACTGGATCTGATGGTTGTTCTAAGCTCCTCCTCCTGTTAGTTCAGTCTTTCTCTTCATCCGGGTTCGACCTGAGGAGGGTGGGTTCCACCCTTGAGCCCGGTTCCTCTTGAGGTTTTTTCCTCACTCAAGGGAGTTTTTCCTCACCACTGTTGCCTCTGGCTTGCTCAAGTAGGGCTTGGACCCGGTACCCCCGCACCCCCCTCACCATCCCCCTCCGTGTTTTTCTTTTCCTTTATAACAAACTGATATTCTGTGAAGCTGCGTTGAGACACGGTGGTTGTAAATAGTGCTATACAAATGAATACTGATTGATGGAACATTGTGAAATGCTCCAAACCGTTTTTAAGCAGGTGGTGCAATCCAGAAACAGCAGGGTCCTTCGTGAGTGAAGATGGCCGAGGCTCAACACTTATATACTATACCAAATATACATGGGCAGACATGGTGGGGGGAGGGGAGGATGGGGTGCTATCCCAGCACTCATTGGGCAGAAGGCAGGAAGCACCCTGCACAGGCCACCAGTGCATTGCAGGTCCGTCGCTCTGAGCGGTGGGCGGAAACTCAAGTGGACACGGGGAGAGACTCCAGACAGAAAGACCCTGACCGCCCAGGCAGGGCATCCAACCCAGGCCCCTTCTTGCTGTGAGGCAACAGTGCTACCCACCATGTCACCCGTCCCCAGATAGCACTTGATCGTTAACACTGGAAATATTGAACCTCATGTTCTCTGGGCAAGAGATGAAAAGGACCACCCAGCTTGTTACCAGTGTAAAGTCCTAAATCCAGCAACGGGCATGGTGGGGGCAGGTGTATTAGTGGGCAACTGGCACACCTGTGAAAGTACTGTTAACCCTGACCATGTTTCAAGCAGCATTAGCTGCGTACTAAACATCCATGATACTCTCAACATGCCAGCATTAAGAAGCAACAGCAGGGTGGTGTAATCAGAGAGGGTGGGTGACGGATTGACCTGCCTGGAGTCCAGAACTGGATCCCACTGCAAACATGTGTAGACAAGCTCAGATTATGATGGAGAAGGTCCTGTATGGTTGCACTGCGGAAGGCTAGTGACTTTCAGAACTGGATCAGCTTGGATCAGTCCCCGAACGATTCTTCATATGACAAAAGCTGAACTTGATCTGTTGTTATTTGAACACAGATCTGTCATGCTGTCCCACATGCTGTCCCAACCGCTTTGGCAGTGGGGTGGGAGAAGACCCTCCTGCTTAATTTAGACTGTCACCAAGACCTGCTAGATACCGACATTGTGTATGCCGCACTACTGCAGGCGACTCTAGAAACATTTAAGACTTGACGCGTAAGCCAGACCTTTTTTTAGGCCAGCTACGGCGGCACAAGTCCAAGAAAGTTCTACACGGCGCTGAGGCCTTCAGGGTTGTGTTTCACTGGGTTACCTTAAACCTGAGCTCTCGCTTCTTAGCAGAGAGAGATCTAGTGTTTAAGACTAGACTTACTGTCTCACGAAAATGACTTAGCATCTTGAAATAATGACTTGCTATCGCAAAATAACAGCATCTCAAGATAATGACCCGAGATAATGGCTTAGCCTCTCGAGATAATTACGTACCATCTCAAGATCATGAGATAGCATTTCATAATAATGCCTCAGAATCAGGAAATTATGACTTGGCATCTCAAAATAATGACTTAGTACCTCAAAATAATAAGGTGGTATCTCAAGATAATTGCTTAGCATCTCAAAATAATTGCTTAGCATCTCAGGATAATGAGCAACAAAATAATGAGACAGTATCTCAAAATAATGGCTTAGCACCTAAAGACAATGACATAGCGTAGTAAAAAAAAAAGACTTAACATCTTGAAATAATGGCCTAGTATCTCAAAACAATGTGTTAGCATCTTAAAACAACGGTAATGAGATAATATCTAAAAATAATGAGACAGTCTCTTAAAAATAATGGCTTAGCACCTTGGGATAATGACTTAGCATCAAAAAATAATCTCTGAATAATTATTTTTCTAAAATAATGGACTCAGAATCTCAAGATAATGAGCTAACATTTCAAGATGCAAAATAACGACTTAGCCTCTTGAAATAATGACTTAGTATCTCAAAGTAATGGCTTGGCACCTCAAGATACTGACTTAGCATCAGAAAATAAAGACTTAGCACTGAAAAATAATCTCAGAATAATTATTTTTGTAAAATAAGATCAAGATAATGAGCTAACGTCTCAAGATGCAAAATAACGACTTAGTATCTCAAAGTAATGGCTGGCACTTCAAGATAATGACTTAGCACCTCGAGATAATGACTTAGCCTCGGAAAAATAAATGCTTAGCATCTCAAAATCTTTTTAAGAAGAGCTAGCATTGCAAAAGAATGCTTCGCATCTCGAGGTAATGGCTTAGCATGACTCTGAATCTCAGGATGATGACTTAGCTATTCGCATAATGATGGAATTAATCATTCATCGCTGGATTTTTGAAGTGGCGTGAGCGAGTGTACACACAGCAGCCTTTTCCTCCACTCATATTCCGACAAATCTCACGTCCTGTGCTAGGATTGGTTGGCGGCGTGGCGCCCTCCCACGCTCGTATTGGCTTGGCGCTCGGCAGAGCCATCTACTAGCCAATCCGAGCGCAGGAGGGCGGGTCTTGGCGGAAAACGGGTGGGGAAACGAAATAACGCGTCCGAGGAGGGAAAGTGAAACTACAGCAAGCTAAATGATAAACTTCCTGATGTGGGAAACGGCGTGTCCTCGGAAAGCTCAGGGGGGGAAAGCCTGGAGAGCTCGGTAGAGAGGGGCGGCGGTGACATGTAAGCGCCGGGAGAAGCGCTTTACCGACAGAGGCAGAGCCGTTAGCCGAATGCTGGCTACCGCTGCTGCTGCTGCTGCGTCGCTGGATCGCTGCTGACACGCCGTATGGACGACAACAAGCGGTATTTACCGTCCCGTACGTTAGATAAAGGCTCTGAAATGATCCGTAGCGGGTAAATGGCTGAATAGGGGTCTCGTCGAGCTTCCTACAGTGGAGCTGTGGGGTTGGCAGAGGGCTGGTGGGAACAATCGCTCTTTATATGCTCGGCACGTCCGTCCGTGCTGCTGTGCACCGAGTGGTACAGCGACGAGGCGAACTTCGAGCCTAAAGGGCAGCTCCACCGAATTCCGGGAATTCTGCATAATCAAATGGATGGTATGTAAACACAGCTCCGTTGTAGAGACCCTCCGAAGTGTCCACAGTGATGGTGCTAGGAACCAGACCTCCACCTCTGTAAGTTATCCCATGCAGTGGTTATGAATATTCTGCAGCATTGCTCTATAATATCTTATAGTGATTAGGTTCTGGCTTTAAAGGTGTACTAAACCCTTATGCATGGTGGAGGTATACATGCTGAGAGGCAAAGTAGTCCCCACAGGGAACTACTTACTTTACCTGAAAGTCTATTTAACCACCATCAACATTGCGTTCCATATGCACCTGATGTGTTGGTTCATTGGAGGGTCCGGATGGGACTATTTTGAGTCCCAGACGTGGTGACCCCTGATGGAATCTCTGTGGTCAGCCACTTCACCGCTCTGATTGGTCTTGCTTACGTCTGGAGGATTTAGGAGTCGTTTGGAAAATTCTGGTGGGGAAGATTTTGGTGGAATTCCCCTTTAGAATGGATTTCACAGAGCTGGAAAGCAGCGCCTCAAGATTTGGAAAGGTGTTTAAATGGCATATTGGACATAGTGAGAATAGCACAGTGAAACGGAACCCCGGAGGTTCAGATCTAATTCAGGTCCTGCTGCAGCTCGAGTGACCCGTTGGTACAGACTGACAGCCTTGCCGTAGAAGTTGTGAGGACTGCGGGTTGAAGTCTAGGTCCTTTGTTTGAGCTTCATTTTGAGGGAGTCTGATCGCAGCTGGAGCCATAAAAAAATAGATATACCAATAAAATAACAAATAGCACTCATCCTCATAGGAGCAGTTACTCAGATAGCTGCACCCAGAAGGAATCTACTGACAGGAATGGAACTTGCTGACGTTCAGTGAGCAGTGGTGTCCTCCATGAGTCATCCTGTTAGTGCAGCACCATTGGCAGACGGCTGCACCACGCAGGACTACATGCACACAGACCGTTACCACGACTGTCCCTAACACCACGTCACCGTCACCAAACACTGCAGTGTTGTCGTACCAGACTGACTCAGAATGGCAGCGGGTCATCTTCAGTGACGAGTCCCGCTTTAGTCTTGGTGGAGACGCCCAACGAATCCGTGTGTGGAGGCACCGTGGTCAGCACCAAGATGAACGGTTTGTCGTCACACGTCCAGAAGGCCTGGTGTCCCTCCACCTCCACCCCTACCGCACCATCTGCAGGAACTGTGTGAGGATGTTCAAGCTGCATGGGATGGATTATCACAGGACACCATTAGGAACCTCTACAGCTCCATACCGAGACGTCTGGCGTGTTGGGTTAGCGAACACGGCGGCCCGACGCCATACTGAGAGACAGACTTCTGTATGTGTAGCTCAATAAATATTGATCATATCAGTCTAAATTTATCATCAGTTATTGATCCTGGTCACCTTTACCTTCCTTCCCAACACCACCGCACTCCCACACCTCCTTCTGGGTGCAGCTGTTCGATTGATGATCCTTTTGAGGATGCTTGTCGCGTGTCTTGTGGGGAGCAGTTCCACAGTTTAGGATCGTACACCTTTCCTTTGGCCTTGTTGTAGAAACAGAGGAAGATTAAATCCAGCTTCCTGAATAGGAATCTGAGGAATGTGTGGAATGTCCTGTAAAGCCCTGTTTGTGTTGTTCATCATACATGTGCAGGGGAACCTGTAGGGTGACGTTCTCATGATATCTCTTCCAGCTCAAGTGGCTTGTTGATACAGCCTGAAAGCTTTGCACCACAAGTTAGAAGGACTGCAGGTCTAGTGACCATTCCCAGTGACCTTTGACCTTATGGGTGGTTCTAGATAGAAGCTATGTGACTTTGTTCTAGGTGAAAATGCCAGGATGCGGTTTTACAACCCCATAAACCCGCTATGATCTGGTTTTCCAGTTTATGGTGAGCTCATGAGTAATTAGACGAGCTCTGCTCTGATTGGCTGGTTTACAGTGAGACTCCGCCCACCATCATCACACAGACACCACATGTGGAAACAGACTAAATAACATGAGCCTCTGTGTAAATAAGCTCCGCCCTCATACTATTTAGTTAGCTATGCTAGTTAGATCACGCTAATGCTAGTAGCTAACATTCCCTATGCTAGCTACTGGCTCCATCTGGACACCAACACATAGTAGGTTAAAGTTGTTCCTCACCATGAAACTCCCAGTTTTAGATGATCTGCTTGAACCGTGAAAACACGGATACAATCACACAGCATGGCTGCCACTTACAGGCTGCTGTTGGGGCAGAGATGCTAATAAAGGTGGAACTGCTCTTCAGGGTCCAGCGCTGAGCTGGAGGTTTGGGAAAGGGTCCGGAGTGAAATGTGCCGACTCCGGGATTAAAGTTGTTCCAGGATCCTGTTAGAGATGTGGGAGCTGAAGTTCCTGTTCTCCAGCTTGTGTTGTGAATTTTCCGGTCCCCCTTAAATGGTGCTGCAGTTCCGTTACGGCGCCTGCACAGGCTGCAGTATTTAAGGTGGAACTTTGTATTAGGAAGCTGATGAATAGGAAGCAACTTCAGCCTGGTGTACAGAAGAACAGCAACCATGTACCGCTGGCAGGTGGGCTCCTTGGGAGGGGATTGAATAGTGCCGGCATTCTTTTCCCAGCCAGGAATGCTGGATTTCTCCACATAGTCCACCATTTTGGTTGCTGTAGGTCCGTTGTTGTGGTTGTATGTAAATGTTTGGGGGGGGTCTGTTCAGTAACAGTTTAGGGTTTTGGAATCGGCCTGTTTTAGCGTACCACTTTCGGAATAGCGGGATTCGGATTTGAAGGAGGAACAACAGTGTTTGAGGGTCACGGTATGTGGGTTCTAGGTACTGAACTCTCGTTATTCAACTCTGTTGGTTCTTAATTTGTGTCATTTAGGCCTCTGCTTTATAATGAAACTCCCAGTTTTAGATGATCTGCTTGAACCGTAAAAAAACGGATACAATCACACAGCATGGCTGCTACTTACAGGCAGCTGTTGGGGCTAAGAGGCTAATAAAGGTGGAACTGCTTTTCAGGGTCCAGCGCTGAGCTGGAGGTTTGGGAAAGGGTCCGTAGTGAAACGTGCCGACCCTGGGATTAAAGTTGTTCCAGGATGCTGTTAGAGATGTGGGAGCTGAAGTTCCTGTTCTCCAGCTTGTGTCGTGAATTTTCCGGTCCCCCTTAAATGGTGCTGCAGTTCCGTTCCGGCGCCTGCACAGGCTGCAGTATTTAAGGTGGAACAGCGGGCTGTTGGATTAGGAAGCTGGTGAATAGGAAGCGACTTCAGCCTGGTGTACAGATGAACAGCAACCATGTACCGCTGGCAGGTGGGCTCCTTGGGAGGGGATTGAATAGTGATGGCATTCTTTTCCCAGCCAGCAATGCTGGATTTCTCCACATAGTCCACCATTTTGGTTGCTGTAGGTCCGTTGTTGTGGTTGTATGTAAATGTTTGGGGGGGTCTGTTCAGTAACAGTTTAGTTTTAGCGTACCTCTTTCGGAATAGCGTGATTCGGATTTGGAGGAACAACAGTGTTTGAGGGTCACGGTATGTGTGTTCTAGGTACTGAACTCTCGTTATTCAACTCTGTTGGTTCTTAATTTGTCATTTAAGCCTCTGCTTCATAATGAGTGTCTCATATTGCATCTTAATAATAATAATAATAATAATGAAGATAATAATAATAGATTATTATTATTATTATTATTATTACGATTACAGTGTCGTTACATCTTCCTCATTACCAGTCTGAGAAATGGGTGGACCATCCAGTAAGCCCTGCGTGCCTCTTGCTCGTCACACGTACAGGTAAACCTGCGTGGTGACTTTCTCCTGTTATCTCATATCTCCTGCAGCTGGAGTGACTTGTTGATTCAGCCTGACAGCTTCGCGTTAAGGAGGCCTGCTGATTTAAGGAGCAGGTTTCACGTTGAGTGACTCTGAACAGCCTGTTCGGAACGACCTCCAGTTAAACGTTAATGAATTAACTCTCCACCCAAATTGATACACTGTAAAGACTGCATGCAGCGCCGGGCCCTGGGCGTACTTCCCCTCCCTCACGATATACGTGTCGGTAAGCCAGAGTGGTGACGTTCTTGTGTTCTCTCATGGCTCCTGATTTCTTGTATCTGATTGTTGTTCACAGGTTTGAGTTTACCTCCTGACCTCCTCATCGGCATCCACAGATGACCAGCCGTAACCAGACTGTGAACTTCTCGCCGATGTGCCTAACGCATGGACAGTGGTCGTAGGCGTAAGAGTGGGACACGCCAGTAAAGGAATCGGCCCGCGTGGCGAGGGATGCTGGTTTCCCTGAAGAGGACGCCTGTGTCGTGTTGTGATTGGCTGTTGTACCGTGCAGGTTATAAGTGGATGTGTGGTGGCCTATATCTGTTACTGTGGACCCGAGGGCTTGGGAAACCGCCAATATGGGGAACTTCTGCTGTCCACCGCCGAACCCATGCAGCCATACGGTAGATGAGACAAAGGGGCTGCTGAGCTCATCCGAGTCGAAGAACTCCACCAAGGCAGACGGGACGGAGTGGCCAGCGGAGGTGGCAGAGGAGAGGTGAGCTTTAGCCAATACCGACACGTAGCCCATTGATCCCTCCATCTCTACACAGTGCAAACCAGTAAACACGTATTCTATCAGCACACACACTGTACTGTCTTTCGGCAACCAAGGGACCTGTGATCTAGGAGTCTCGTACAGATTAGAGAAGTATCAGTGCTCATCGTCAAAAAGAACAGCTGCACCCAGAAGGAGGTGTGGGAGAGCGGTGCTGTTGGGAAGGAAGATAAAGGTGGCCAGGATCAATAACTGATGATAAATTTAGACTGATATGATCAATATTTATTGAGCTACACATACAGAAGTCTGTCTCTCAGTATGGCGTCGGGCCGCCGTGTTTGCTAACCCAACACGCCAGATGTCTCGGTATGGAGCTGTAGAGGTTCCTAATGGAGTCCTGTGATAATCCATCCCATGCAGCTTGAACATCCTCACACAGTTCCTGCAGATGGTGCGGTAGGGGTGGAGGTGGAGGGACACCAGGCTTTTTGGACGAGCTCAGTGAGAACTAACCGTTCATCTCGGTGCTGACCACGGTGCCTCCACACACGGATTCGTTGGGCGTCTCCACCACGACTAAAGCGGGACTCGTCACTGAAGATGACCCGCTGCCATTCTGAGTCACTCCATGACAGTCTGGTACGACACCACTGCAGTCTTTGGTGACGGTGACGTGGTGTTAAGGACAGGCGTGGTAACGGTCTGTGTGGATGTAGTCCTGCGTGGTGCAGCCGTCTGCCGATGGTGCTGCACTAACACGATGACTCATGGAGGACACCACTGCTCGCTGAATGTCCACAATCGTGGCTGTTGGGTCAGTCAGGTACAGAGATAAGGCCCGTCCTTGCTTACGTCGCATGTGCGGTCGAGCGTGAAACTTAAACCATTAGCATGTCTCACGGTGTCAAACCTACACACCAAGTTTCATTCCTGTTGGTTGATTCCCTCGGGGTGCAGCTATTTGAACAGATATTTTTCTGAATAAATGAGTGTAATTATGTCATTATGTAAAATTCTCTGTTGCTTTTTTCACTCTGCAGAAAAAATGAAGATGAAGAGCCAGAACCGGACAAAGAGGTGGTCACCGCCCAGCCCAATGCCATTAACAAACCTGGAGGGGAACGGAGTTCCTATCGTGAAGTAATGGCCAACATGCATACTGAAGCCTCTCGAGCTGCACAAGCTAGCCAGAGTGCCTCGCCCGAAATGTCAAAAGAACCAGCAGTAGTAGCCGTAGAAGTAGCACAAGCAAAGGACAGCGCTGGGCCAGAAGAGATCCAGGCTACCGCTGAAGACACAGCACTCATAGAGATGGTCACAGCTAAGGAGGAGGAAACAGAACCTCAGACAACCGACGTGCCAGTAAAGGTGGACGATGCGGCAGGGCCTCCACCTGCAGTGGCTGAGGCTTCTGATGTCCCCATAAAGAAGGAGGCAGCTGAGGTAGAGGTGAATAAGGAGGCAGCTGTTGTGGACACAGAGACGGAGGCAGCTGTAGTGGACACAAAGACGGAGGCAGCTGTAGTGGACACAAAGACGGAGGCAGCAGTAGTGGACACAAAAAAGGAGGAAGCTGTAGCAGACATACAGGAAGAAGATACTAAAGCGAATGTAGAGAAGGACGATGGCGTGGTGGAAGTGGAGGCTGCCCCAGTGGACTTAAAGAGGAAGGCTACTGAGGTGGACACAGAGAAAGAGGCAGGCGAGGTGGACACGATGGTGGCAGTAGCTGAGGTGGAGATGGAGAAAAGGGCTGGTGAACTGGACTCGGCGGAGAAACCAAAAACCTCTTTAGATGTTTCATCTGAGAAGGATGGCTCTCCAACCAAGCCGCAAGCTCTGACCGACTCCAGAGAGGACAAACATGAGGTAGGAGGTCCAGCTCCTACTGACGTAGCACAGAACCATAACAAAGCAGATACCTCTATGATGGTTGTAGAACCTCGGACGTCTTCACCGGAGCCCTCAAGCGAGTCAAGTGTGGTTAAAGCACCAGTGTCAGCTGAGGTGATCACTGAAGAACCTGTTGGAGAACCTGCAGGTGAAGTGGAGGATGCTGCGTCCAGCTTGGGTGAAGTAAAGGAAGTTGAATCTGGAACTCAGGAACATTTAGAGCAGGTGGCCTCTCCAGCTGTGGAAACCGGTAATGAACTTGTTCCACACAGCATCGAGAACGGGCAAGTGGAGGATCTGAACAATGAGGACGCCGTATCAGAGACCCCACAGGAGACAGAGCTGTCCCAGAAAATAGGTGAAGAGCCGTCATGTACTGAGAGTGAAGCACAGCCGCCCGAAACCTCTGCCGACGTTGAAAGGTGAGTGTATGTTGTGACCACTGTCCATTATATGAGCTCCACTGACCGTATAGGGCACTCTGTAGGTGTACAGGTCCAGACTGTAGTCCATCTGTTTCTCTGTATACTGTATTACCCTGTTCTTCAATGGTCAGGACCCCCACAGGACCACCACAGAGCAGGATTATGTGGGTGGTGGATCATTCTCAGCACTGCAGTGACACTGAAGTGGTGGAAGTGTGTTAGTGTGCGTGGTGCTGGTGTGTAGATGGACAGTCAGAGACGATAGCTCATCTGCTGCTGCACAATGCAGAGTTGGTCATCCTCTAGTCCTTCATCAGGGGCCAGAGAAAATGGCAGCGGGTAACACTGGGGAGCTAAACGCAGCCCACTCCGAGTATAAATATGGGTGTAGTGGTTGTAGTGGGGTGTGTGTTCATCAGAATGAGCCTCAGAAAGTTAAATATACAGGTCTGAAGATTAATAAAAGATGAACTCGCTTTAGAGGACCAGTTTTAGAGGGAAAAAGCAGAGGTGAGCTAACAGCTAGGCTAACCGTATCTCAGGTGAACTGAGTAGCGTTAGCAGCAGCTAGCTCTAAACAGTGGATACAGTAATAACAGCTCTGAGGTAAATGTTGGTGTAGTGATTGTAGTGGGGTGTGTGTTCATCAGAATGAGCCTCAGAAAGTTAAATATACAGGTCTGAAGATTAATAAAAGATGAACTCGCTTTAGAGGATCAGTTTTAGAGAGAAATAGCCGAGGGAGATGATTGTTGTAACTTGGTAAAATGTTCAATTAAAAAAAAAAGTTACCTCATAATGCAATGTTTCAGGCATCAGGCAGCATATTTGTAACAATTTTATGTTCAGGTTTAACTTTCTGTGAGGAACCGTTTATAGAAGCATTAAACTTTCCAGACATTTAAAAAAAAAAATAAATAGCCGAGGGGAGCTAACAGCTAGGCTAACCGTACTTCAGGGGAACTGAGCAGCATTAGCAGCAGCTAGCTCTAAACAGTGGATACAGTAATGACAGCTCTGAGGTAAATGTGTGTGTAGTGATTGTAGTGGGGTGAGTGTTCATCAGAATGAGCCTCAGAAAGTTAAATATACAGGTCTGAAGATTAATAAAAGATGAACTCGCTTTAGAGGATCAGTTTTAGAGTGAAATAGCCGAGGGGAGCTAACCGCTAGGCTAATCCGTATCTCAGGTGAACTGAGCAGCGTTAGCAGCAGCTAGCTCTAAACAGTGGATACAGTAATAACAGCTCTGAGGTAAATGTGAGGTAACTGGTCATGTGACTGTATTAGTATACTACACTGTAGGTCAGAACTTGTTACTGGACTGTGTACCACACACAAGGTGGCATACAGTGTGCAGTATGCCATTTTGAATACAGCCTGCATCTCTTATTTCTAATTTTTACGTTTGTTAGGCACATTAATGTGTTGTAGATGGAAGATGGCGTCCATGGTGATCTCGTTTCCTCTCATGGTTAGCACTGTACAGGAGGAGGACAAGGCTGGGGATGCTCCAGCAGACCAGGAGGACATTACAGAGCCTGAAGAAAAGGGTCAGGAGTCTCTTCTCAACGGTCTGGACTCCACCACCACTCCTCCTCTAGAGAAGTCGGACTCCACAGAGCTTCCTAGGTAGGTGCTGTTCACGCCTGCCACCACCAGATGGAACCAAAGACCAAACCATCGTCAAAACGCGCCGTTAAGAGGGCCGGGTAATTATAGCGCAGCCACCCACATGTTTTTAACTCTGGATCGGTAGACGAGTGCACGAGTGGGCCGTGCCTATTGACTTGGCAGCCCAATAATTACAGGCTGGAGCTCGGAGCGCTCCTCTTACATCACAGGAGAATGTGTAAAATGTTTTTATAGGGACGCGCAGTCAGGTGTGGCCCAAATCTGGAGGCGTGTGATGAAACATAAATTAGCAGTCACATGCTTATGACCGCACAGGCCTCCACTGAACCACTAGGTACAGGGATCTAACAGCTGGCGGGATTTGTGGAACTGATGAACGTCCAGGCCTAGTTCCCATCAGTGTTGGGAGGCAAGGGAACTCATCCTGGACGCACATCAGTTACATAAACCCTACCTGAAGCCCAAACGTTAGATCCCTGTAACTAGTGGGTTAAAGGAGATCTGTGAGATCTCGCTGTGTGTCTCCAGAGCTAACGGCTCTGCTCTCTTATAGTTCTTCAAGGGTTCTTTAGTGAAGGAACTGGAACTGGTGCACTCATCTTCAGAAGAGTGGCTGCACCCAGAAGGAGGTGTGGGATTGCAGTGCTATGGGGAAGGAAGATAAAGGTGACCAGGAACAATAAATGATGCTACATTTAGACTGATATGATCAATATTTATTGAGCCTCACGTATAGACGTCAAAGTTTATTCTTCGATCTTGCACGGAAGGTAGAACCAAGACACAGGCTTTGAGGATTTGAGTTTTTCATTTCACGGCGATCGCAGTTCAGTCTCAGCTCTTAACCGAAACCAGCATCTGGGCACAGTGTCTATTAGCACCAGTATTGATGGAGTAGCTGAGCAGGGGAAAACGGACAGGGTACGTTCGAACCAGACATTGATTGAGATGATGACCCAGAAGAACGTTGAGTTTAAAAGGTCAGGGGTGGACCAAACAATCACTTACTGCGAATTCAGGTGTCACAGGAGGTGGTAACACAGGCAGTGTGCTGCACCACCGCAGCCACACACATGCTTTGGAATACCCATAACCCATGAAGCTAAAATCAACACCTTCCGCAACATCAGGTCAAACTGACAGAGCTCAAGGACAGGCGACTCAGACGTCACTTGTTGAAGCGTTTGCTGAAGGTGCCCCCTACGACAGAACAAGCCAGCGCTGGGTCGAGAGAACCAACTCCATAGCACTTCATATAACCAAAGACATGGTTCCAATAAGCATGGCTGAGAAAGACGGATTTGGGGCTATGATAAAGGAGCTTGATATCAGGTATGACATTCCAAGTCAGAAATATTTTAGCAAAATCGCTAAGAAACGTCATGCATGGAAACAAAAACGTGAAATACCGTGAAACCGATGTAATTTTGAAAAAGACAATGATATAGAATTTTGGTCATACCGCAAATGGGGGTTTCACCAGATCATACTCGCGGAGTGAAGTCTTGGAACTGGGTATGTTGGTGTTGGTTCACTAGATGGTCAGCTCTTCTAACCAATAACAGCCTAAAGGTATTTAACCTTTAACCTGCAGATATATACCCCTGATGATAACCCCTTCCCAGGACTCGGATCGTAAATGGATAAAATGCAGGTTCTGTTCTGGGAACGCAGTTCTTCCCAGAGGGTAACAAATAGCAACACGCCAACAACATATAGACTTGGTAAAGTTATACACGCTTACACATGTACGTTGATATCCGACAGCAACGGGCCACCATGTTCCAAGCTCCTCTGGGCTGGTTGCACCACTTGACTTACTGGTTGTGCCGCCTGACTTTCCAGACTGATCCCAAATTAAACAGGCGTCTACCGATCTGACCTTTGTCTTCATATTAGGATTAGACTGTGTTTACACACATGAAGGAATGAACCCATCCGTGGAGTGAAACACCCACGCACTAGCGGGCAGTGAGCACACATGCCCGGAGCGGTGGGAAGCCCTATCCATGGGCTAGGGGGGTTAGGGGGCTTGCTATAGGGTACTTCAATCACGTCTTTTCGGTTCATGGAATCAGACCGGCAACCTTCCGATCCCAAGGCTGGTTCCCCAACCTCCAGCTCACAACTACCCCATGTTTATCTGTGTGTGAACATCAAAAACACTGAACCTGGCCTCTTCAGTTCCGACCTGGAACACTTTCAAATGAGGTATAAAGTCCAATATCCGATATGCAACAAAGTGGCAGATTGGAATTCATGCGACTTTAATGTTAATCCAGTTTAACGTTCCTCATAATTCCGCACTCCGGAGATCTCATAAACATTCGGACTGATTCGGACTAGCAGGCAGCAAGCACACGCCTGGAGCGGTGGGCACCACTATCCATGGGCTAGGGGGTTAGGGGCCTTGCTAAAGGGCACCTCACGGCACTTCAGTCACTTCCTTTTGGTACATGGAATCAGACCGGCAACCTTCCGATCCCAGGGCTGGTTCCCTAACCTCCAGCCCACGACTGCCCCATGTGTATCTGTGTGTGAACATCAAAACCATCAAAAATTCTGCACTCCGGAGATCTCATAAACATTCGGACTGTTGCGAGTAGATAGGGGGATTTCTCATCCGCTGCATGTTCAGATGACAAGGGAATGGCTGAATGGGCGCGAATGGGCAAGGCCGAAGCGTCAAGGAGAACAGAGAAGTTCGAAGGTAGCGTTTAAAGACGTCGCAGACCAAAGAAGTGGCCACGGTCGAGGAACACGCCTCTTCCCAGCGAGTCTGAACGTGTTCTCGGTGTCCAGCTGTCAGTTAGCGCAGCTTCGTGATCGTTCCTGTGATACCAGTTTAAGTGAAAGCGAAACCTCCGGGAGCGGATCCGCGTCTCTCAGGAGCTGTGGTTGCCGCGGAAAGCATTCCTTTGCACATATGGGTCAGTTTAGGATCGTGATGATGGGATAAGATAACGTAGAATCCTGCCTGCTGTGTGAACATGGCCTTAGAGACCCCTAGAGACCTTCGTCCTTCAGCTTGAATTTATACTCACAGTACTCACGAAATGTGCTCGGGGGTCTGCCCTGAAGTAGGGTTTTGCGAAGTGTGTCCGTCAGTCGAGCAGAAGTACATCAGAAGGGCGTGTATGCAGAAATGTAATGCAGAAAAAAGTCGGATTTTTCCGAAAATCGTAAGTCGGATCAAAAGGCTGTATACAGGCACACCATTCCCAATCAATCCGAACATTCCAAAGTTGCAGCGATGTCGATATTTTGCGGGACTAGTTAGTAAACTACCTCTCCAACAAGTATAAGAACTAGAAAAGTGGAACGGTTGCTCAGCTTAAATGGTTGCCATTTCCTGCTAGGCTGTTGCCATGCTGTGGTTGCTATGGGAGGAACAAGGGGTGAATAAACGACACATAGAGAGGTGCAGGTCAGTAGAGTTTGAGGATCTGCCCTGAGTGAGTGCATGCAGTCTGGTTTCTGTAGGTTAAAGGAGACAGTAGAGTTTGAATGGGGGTGAAAATGAGTGGGACTCTGGGAAGGGAGGAATGAACAGATGAGTGCGGTTCGGTTTGAATGTGTGCTTGGGGCTGTTCTTTAAAATGGTGTATGTGAAACGATGTCTGTCGTTTGTATGTGCTTAATGAAGAACCCTTGAAGAACCGTCTTTAACACCCCTTTTTTTCAACCTGATGATGTCACCGCGCTTAGTAGATGAATGGTTAAGTGCTTGTTGTGGAACCTTGTCAATCAAACTGTTTGGCGGTGGTAGAGTGGGTGGAGTTTGGGATGGTGGCGATGCTAAAGCATGATTAGTCGTGTTGTGGTGCGTGTTTATCCGGCTGGTGCTCTTCTGTTTCTCCTGTTGAAGGTCTGTAGAGTTTTAAAGAGCAGACGGGAGAGACGAGCCGGCGACTCTAAACCACAGGGGCTGTAGAAGCTCTCAGACAGTTTAAGCTAGCTAGCTGGTTAGCCACTATAGCTAGCATTACAGCCCACTTACCTTCCTTAACATCTCCAGCTCTGAGTGGTTTAGACGCCTGTTCATCTCTCACTTCCACCCACTCCTATCTATCTATCTATCTATCTATCTATCTATCTATCTATCTATCTATCTGTCTATCTGAGAACCCGAGAATAAGATAAATTCCCCTCTACCTGGTGAAAATGGGATTCCAGCAAAAATAAAAAAAGAAAATTTCAGAAAACAAAATTACGAAAATAAAAACAAATTCACAAACCAAAAAATGACATCCTGGAAAACAAAATTACAAGGCGTGAAACACTTTTACCAGAACCTAAACACGTTACAAACTCCGGATTCTAACGGAAAGCGCCTAACACACAGGAAGTGCTTGTTGTGGACCCTTGTCTGTCAAACTGTTTGGCGGTGGTAGAGTGGGTGGAGTTTGGGATGGTGATGATGCTAAAGCATGATTAGTCGTGTTGTGGTGCGTGTTTATCCGGCTGGTGCTCTTCTGTTTCTCCTGTTGAAGGTCTGTAGAGTGTTTAAAGAGCAGACGGGAGAGACGAGCCAGCGACTCTAAACCACAGGGGCTGTAGAAGCTCTCAGCCGGTTTAAGCTAGCTAGCTGGTTAGCCACTATAGCTAGCATTACAGCACACTTGCCTTCATGAACATCTCCAGCTCTGAGTGGTTGAGACGCCTGTTCATCTCTCACTTCCACTCACTCTACCACTGCCAAACAGTTTGATTGACAAGGGTCTGCAACAAGCACTTCCTGTCCATCAGAATTCACAGTTTGTAAAAGTGTTTCACGTTTTTGCTTTTGTAATTTTTTTTCTTACGTGTTTTTTTTTTTTTTACATTTGTAAATTTGTTTTTTATTTTTTTAAATTTTTTCTCATGTTTTTTCATTTGTTAATTTATTTTTGTAAATTTGTTTTCTTATGTTTTTTTTTTTTTGTAAATTAGTTTTTATTTTTGTAATTTTGTTTTCTGAAATGTTCGCTGGTTTTGCACTCCACCATGCTGCCTTGTAATGAACAAGCACAGTGTAATGAAACCCTTTCGGGATACTTCTCCAGTATAATTAAAGCCAGTTTGATAAGAAATAGAAATAAATAAATAAGAAAAACAGACAGAGACACGATGGAATACGTCCATCGGCAGTAAATACAGAGATATGCAAGAGCAGAAGCTGTACGTCAGAACTGAAGTGCAAACAGCAGTTAGCATATGCAGTGGAGTGAAATACAGCTTAGTGTAAGTGTACATATTGGAAAGTACAGTATGTTGAGGCGGCCAGGTGTGCAGTTAACCATGTGGTTGTAAACAGCAGACGTATATATATAATAGGTGAGCATAGTCACTAATGTTCAGGTAGGCAGCTACAGTCATACAGCCCACAGTGTCTCTGATGCTCAGTATATAGAATACACAGCTCAGGTATTCTGTTTTTATTGAATTAGCTGGGCTGCCTCCCTCCAGGGAAGGACTGGCTGGCAGTAGCACCTAAACTTGTATCCATTTGCAGTGACGCTGCTCAAGTGGAGAGCATCGAGCCCACCGGACCAAGCGAAGCTCTCCCATCGGACGCCCACGTACAAGAGAAGGAAGAGCCTGAGCATGGGACGAGCGAGAAGCAGACCGAGAAGGAGACGGCAGGAACGACCAGCATTGTCCCGCTAGAGCAAAAGGACACGGAAAGCCAGAAGGCCAGGAAAGGAGAGATCATCCTGAGCAGCCATGCTGTGGAGGTCGCGCTGATACCTGTGAGTGAAAGCATCACAGAGCAGGAGAAGCAGCAAGAGGAGTAAGTACCTGTTCCTTATTCCCGTTGACCGTAAACGGTAGTGCGAGTTGGCACAGTGGTAGTTGTCCGATCCTAATGACAGTGCATCGATGCTTCATGATGTATCAGCCTGAAGGCAGTGATTTAGGGACTCTGTTGATGTGTTATAACCAGCTGTGGTGATATTTAATTAAGTACGTGCTCGTAGTTTCAGCAAAATAAAAGTCTCAGGCTATTTACAAGGGTAGAAATAAGGGACTCTGTATACGGTTATCATACTGTCTGACTCCACGGTGCACATAGCTGTTCCATTTCCACTTGGGTTTACGATATATACATACAGCTCTGGAAATAAATCACTCCAGTTTCTTAAATCAGCATCTCCACATGTACAGCAGGTTCTCAGTGAGGAACCGAAGGTTGGGTTCTAGCTTTACTGGCAGATACAGTGAGCGTCTGGTTCATAAGAACAAGGTCCAGCAGCAAACACACAGGACAACACAGCTACAGACTGGCAGAGGGCCAAACCCACTCTCTACTGACCGTGATGAGGGCCCCCTCATTCCAATGTCCCTTACCCACCGTAAGATGACCTCAGGTGACCTACAGAGAGACTGGCGAGTGGTGGCTGGGGTGAAACGCACAGCGAGCATGGTTCTAAAAACAGGCTTCTGGAGGTCATTAGTGATTTTCTAAATACACAGATCTAATACAATATCTGATCTGGAGTTTGGGGGACATGGTTCCAGTAGTGTAGAGAATCAAACAGAACTGAGGAATTCTGGTCCAACACAAACCCAGAACCTGTACAACTAGAGACACTGATCAGTTACAGGTGGGCTCTTAAATTTATCCAGAGCTCTATATAATTCTGTGTCGTACCACAGTAATGGAGTCATGTTAAGGCGGCACTCCATGATTTAGAAATTGATCATCTACCCTGTCACGATGGGTTTCAGGCTGGAGACTTCTAGTCCCTGCTACTCTAGGCTCAGGCACCTCCTCGTCGGTTTTTAACAAGCTTGTGCTTTGTGTTTCTCTCTTTCTCTCACAAAAGTGAAGACATCTACCGCGGAGCCGAGGAGATCGAAAAGGAGCCGGCCAAAGAAAAGCAGCCGCAGCCTCTACTGGAGCTCACAAGTATAAAGCTTTCGTTTATCGTTTTGGGTCTACTTGAGTGTAGAAAGCCGGATGGCGCCCTTGAATCCTTCCCTATTGCAATTCCTGTTGAGATGCTCTAACATCCTGGTTGTGTCTCTGGTCTGAGCACATCATCTAACTATGCCCTGACTGATCTAAAGATATCAGTTCTGCTTCCATTTATACGTCACTGTGTAATATAAGCTGACTAACTGATATTGAAACTGATAACTAACATGGACTTTCACCGCAGGTACATTGTTGTTCTAAAGCTCCTTCCATTATCTGGGGTACTTCCAGTTCCAGTCAGCCAGACAATAAGTAATACAGCTCTGGAAATCAATCATAGACCACTGAGTTTCTTCTCAAATCCGCATCTCCACATGTACAGCAGGTTCTCAGTGAGGAACCGAAGGTTGGGTTCTAGCTTCACTGGCAGATACAGTGAGTGTCTGGTTCCTAAGAACAAGATCAAGCAGCCAACACACAGGACAACACAGCTACAGACTGGCAGAGGGCCAAACCCCCTCTCTACTGACCGTGATGAGCGCCCCCTCATTCCAGTGTCCCTTACCCACCGTAAGTTGACCTCAGGTGACCTACAGAGAGACTGGCGAGCGGTGGCTGGGGTGAAACGCACAGCGAGCATGGTTCTAAAAACAGGCTTCTGGAGGTCATTAGTGATTTTCTAAATACACAGATCTAATACAATATCTGATCTGGAGTTTGGGAGACATGGTTCCAGTAGTGTAGAGAATCAAACAGAACTGAGGAATTCTGGTCCAACACAAACTCAGATGGTCTGGGTGGTCAGGTGGTCTCTTAAATGTTTCCAGAGCTGTATATTAGTTATAGTACTAGTGACATGTCACATATACTAAATAATGAAGACACTAAAATTCAATACCAAGGGGAGATCAAATTTTTTATTTTTTTTAGATACTCCCGACTTGCCAAAAGTCATGTGACCTCAGTATGTAAATTGATTATGAAGTGGTGTCACCTCAGGACGGTTTAGGAACACTGTCAACTGTATGAGTTCTGAGGTGTTATCTAGTGAGGTTGAACGCTGGCCAGCATGCTCATGGCAAGGTGGCGTGAGTGTAAGCTAGGCATGATGGTGGGTGTCAGACGGATGGGACATTCTATTCCAAAGTTGTGCAAGCATTTAACATTCACTGAACCCCAGTGTCCCATGGCAGTATGTTGTAGAAAGCATTACCACCCACAGTGGACAGTGCAATGGCCGCCTTCGGAAACTGTCCCTGCAAACAGACAAGCAAATCTGGCAGACGTTACACCCAACTTCAACGCAGGAAGGGCCCGCACACAAATCCCACATGGCAGTGCTGCGTTGGGAAATGGGAGCAGAAGACCTATCAGAGTGGGTCTGTTAACACCGCCACACTGGAAAACCGCGGCTCATCTGGTTTATGAGGTTCCTGGCGGCATGTGGAGTGAGCAGGGCTGGTGTGTGGCGCAGACCCCATGAAGCCATGGACCCCAAGACACCATACAGGCTGGTGGTGGTTTCGTGCTGGTGTGGGGTGTGTTCTCATGGCATGGGTTGGGTCCACTGGTTTGCCTAAACAGGCCATTGACTGGTGCTCACTGCTTGTGATCGTTTGCAGCCCTTCATGTACCCCCACAATGACGGATGCACGATGATGCACCGTCCCATCGGGCCCAGAACTGGTTCGAGGAACTCGCTGGAGAGTGCTGATGAATGGTGTGGCCTGCATGTTCACCCAACAGAAACCCAAATCGAGGCATTCCTCTGTCATGCCTCATTGGAACATTGATAATTCATGTCTTTGTGCCACTGTTCAGCCTCACTCACAAGATAACACCTCACAACTCTTTTAGATCACTGACTAAAGTGAGGCTCGGGTACCATTAGCACTGCTTGTGTGAACGAACAGAAGCCTAGCTGGGTCTAAAGAAAGCCAGCTACTGTTTCAAAACGTTCAGTGTGGATATTTTTTTTGGACTCTGCCCATCAAAGCTTTTTATAGCTTTCCAAGAAACCTAAAACAAAACAAGATGATGCAGCAGTGGACGTTTCAGTCATCGGACAGCTGTGCTGTGATATTAACTTCCGGTATTTCCTTTTCCTCAGTTCCCGGCGTGGACATGTGTAGCCTAGCAGCTGCTGTTGACATACTGGCTTACAGCGAAAGGGAGTGGAAGGGAAACACAGCCAAGAGCACACTCATCAAAAAGGTACGTGAGGGTTTCTGAGGGGAATTTCAGGAAGGAAAGTGGGAAGCCTGTTAAATCTGAGTGGTTACACGAAAACGATGAATCAGCTACCCATTAGCGAGTCCAGCAGTAATGCTGAGATATGAGAAGCACCACCCAGCTAAAGTTTGGGAACACCTAGCCATGTGCATAGGTCGTGCTGAAAGTGCCACGGACAAAAGGACTCTGGAAGTGATCCCACATACCTTTATGCATGCTTCATGTTTGTTTGGATATTAAGAAGTACATCCACTAGAGGGCAGTTCAGAGTTCAGACGACACCCATTCCTAACTCCTAGCTCCGCCCAGGTGCTCTGGAGAAACCATTTGTCCCTGTGGCCCAGTGATGTAACATCATTTCGAAGGAAAAATAAAAAAAGGTCTCTATAACTTCCGTCTTTTGTCAGAGGTTCCTCTTCGTCATGTCCATAGGGCAGTGGTCGTGTTTCGGTTGAACTATCGACTACACGACCCCTAGTGGCCCTGCTCCGCTCTGTCCGTATCCGTACCCTCCCATAGACTGTGCACAAATACAGATGAAATGAATGGAGAAGAGGGATAGAAGGTTCTGTCCGTGTCCATATCCGCAGTTAACACTGATCGTAAATGAGCCTTTACTGGATACATGAAAGTGTCATGGCGGCCTCGGTTCATCTCGGGTAGCTGCGCTAGCTAGCCGATGTGATGTTAAAAGTCCTCCAGCCAGTTACAGGGTTAAGGATCATATCTTGGATCACAATGTTGATAATCGTATTGTTCCGTGGTGCTTTGAGCTGTACCGTGCTGTAATGCGCTAATGCTAACGTAGTTAGCTGTGTGCAGTTGACTGCAATACAGGCTAAAGAACACCCCTTCAGAGGATAAATCATTTGGGTGCAAGGTGGGAGGCGGGTGCTGGTGCGACAGATAGAATTGGGCATGTAAAGGTTCCTCTGTGTAGTCATGTGGGCCAGTCCGGACCAGCTCGGAACATAGGGTGGTCACAGGTCCAGTTTTCATCTACATCTACGGCATTTAGCTGACGCTCTTATCCAGAGCGACTTACAAGGTTAATCATATTACAGGTGGGCCAATGTAGTGTTAGGAGTCTAGCCCAAGGACTGTCATTGGTGTAGCACAGCATAGTCACCCAGAACAGGAATCGAACCCCAGTCTCCCACATGGGACGGTAGCTTCCTGGTGAGTAGTGGTGTTATCCGTTGTGCCACACCAACCAGTTTTAGGTCAGACAGTCAGGTTTTTCAACTCCCAGTCCTCCATCCGGCACACTACCTGGACGGATTGGTCCTCTTTTCGGGATGAGCTATTTAAAATGTTCACTCACCAACAATATCATGTGTGCCACTGGCTCACGTCCGTGTCAGAAGATGCCTTGCCTTGTATTTCATTGGTTTAACAAGGTCATGTGACATCGTGACTCACTTAACAGCTAACTGGGAATCAGCCCTCGAAATGCTAGGCTATTAGTAAGCTGTCCGAGTCAGGAATGTCATCAATTTCCCCAATTAGGGGGGATACACAATCTTGTATGTGTTATATAGGTTAGGTTATGATTTGAATTCCGTTCCCGCATCATGCCCAGCCCCACCACCCACTTTATGATGTGGGCACCCTGTCGGAACGGCACAGTATGACCTTATGAGCCATTTGGCTCCACAGTGGAATAGAGGGTGATGCCGTGGATGCTGCTGATCCATGTTGCAATATCACTAATACAGCAGGAAGTGTTTGTGTTTTGTGTTATTCCTGCTTTCTTAATTCCGTAGTAAGAATGAAAGCCAGCCATGATGCAGAAGATGTGCCCCAAACTTTTGAAAGGCAGTCCACGCATTACAGGGAAACGACCAGTTACACGAACCACTGGGAGTCTTATTTGTTTGGCACTTACGCTTAGCTTGCTCATGAGTATTACATGCCCCATATAATTCAGCTTTGAAACGCAGTCAAGCAGTAGCCTTTGGCTGAGTAACGACCAGCTCTCAGCTCAGCCTGACCCGCCGCAGCATCCTATTAAACCTCAATACGTCAACCGCAATACGGGGTGCCCCGCCTGTTTATGAGACACACAGCCGTGCTTAACACCGTGTTGCGTTCATTTGCCTCTGTTTACATATCACATAATCCCATCAGTCAGCTCTTCACGGAACTGAGCTTTCAGGCAGGCCAGATGACACAAAGGCCCCAGTTGTGACCAGCATGCGTAGGCAGGAACGAAGCCGATGTCATGCAGATTGGAAGCCCTGGGACAGGTCCGAGACGGAGAAGCTCATGGCCTAGAATAGCAGCCATCATCTTGTAGGACGGGAATTTCAAGTCATCCTCCTACAAAGCCCTGGGGAAAAAAAGAGCTCCTAAAAGTATCCAGCTGACGGATGCAAAGACGGAGCCCGCTGTGACGGTGTACTGGAGCGTCAGCAAAAGAAGGCCTGAAGGATTTCATACGCATTAATACGCTGCATCCAACATGGTGTACGCCACGCTATGTGGCCAAAAGTATGCGGACACCTGAGCATCAGATCTGTATGAGCTGGAGCACTGATGTGCCTGATCCACTCACACCAGCATAACACACACTAACACACCACCACCACGCCAGTGTCGCTGCAGTGCACTGCTCTGTGGTGGTCCATCGAAGAACAGGGTAATACAGTATACAGAGAAACGGATGGACTACAGTCTGGACCTGTACACCTACAGAGCGTCCTATAAGTGGAGCTGATACAATGGAGAATGAGAGTAGATACAAGGTGGTTTTAATTCCCGTAAGGGATATGCCTAGTCCTAACGGAGATTTCCAGTGATAGGAATACAGAGTCCAATGTCTAGACTTCCGTCTGTCCTCTGAAATTGGCCCTTTCACCCGCCTCACTGTAACCTTAACGTTAAAATAGCTTAAGCTCATGTTTTGCGAGGGAAGGCGTCCCATGACGCTCCAAGGTCTACTGGAAGGCTTATCTGTTTTGCAAGCTCAGCCATGGTAAGAATGTGTTGCCTTGTGGTAAAAATATCCTGCCCTGCACCGCCTTGGACAGACACAGACAGAATATCAGGACTTGTTTTGGACATGGAGGGCAAGAAGGAAAGAAAAGACCCATCCCAAATAATTACCTCTGTGCACCTTAAATCTGTAGACAGCAGGTTTTCTGTTCTGGGTACTGACAGCGTCCGGCCTAACCCTACTGTGCTCTCCTGCTTCCTTCTCTTAGGGCTATTCAGAGATGTCCTGCAGTTTTAGCAGCCTGAGGAGAGTTAGAGGGGACAACTACTGCGCTCTGAGGGCTACTCTGTATCAGGTGCTGGCCACCACCACCCAGACCCCCGCCTGGCTTCTGGAGGAGGACTTCACCTTGGTGAGCTCACAAATGCACTCCACACCGATGGCGTTATTAGGAATCTCACAGCTGAGACGTTGAACAATGGATGACATTGTTCTGCTAAGGTCAGCCAACTCGTTGCAAGTGCATGAAGCAATCCCAGCAGGTCAAAAGGGAGGAATCGTTCCCTGCTTGCTGAGTAGAACATCGGATGCAGATGTGTAACGAAAAACAAAGCTTGGTGATTAAAAACAGCCGAGCACAGGAAACATGTAGTGCTCACTGGAGCTAGTGCCTCACAGTGACGCTAGTGGCGTTCATGCAGTCAGTGATGGGACCTACTTACTTCATGTCCATAAACTCCTAAACTCTATGGGTTTGGAAGCTGAAGGCGCCGGGTACTAACCACTGATTGGTTCGTTTCTTCAGTTGCCAGAGAAACTGGAAGCTCAGGAGCACCTGATTGCGGGATGGTCGTTCCCTTCGGAGTGTAGGAAACCAGGAGAAAAGGAGGATGCGGTGGAGAAGCTGAAGCACTATCTGGAGCTCCTGCAGAAAAGGGTAAATACCACAGTGTTCCTTTTGGGGTGGGGGTGGGGGTGTTTACGCTGTCATGTGCTGGAGGCTAGGGAACCAGCCTTGGGACTGGAGGGTTGTCGGTTTGATTCCCTGATCCAATAGGACACAACAAGTAACCCCAAGACCCCAGATCCCGGCAAGTGTGCTCACTACCCCCTGGTATGTGTTTACACTAGTGTGTGCATGGATCTTTCACTCCTCGAATGGGATACATGTGAAATTCCCATGTGTACAAGTGAAAATGCATCCAAATACAGATACAAAAAAACCTTTACAATACACATGTGGTGGTCTCGAAATGAGACACATCTGGGGAGAACCAGAGGCAAATTCTAGGATAAGCATATTTAGGATATATGAAATTTGGGACTTGTTAGGATGGGAAGAAATCGAGGGTGAAATTTCGACACCAATCTAGGGCTTTGTAAAAGCAGTAGCTCAAAGTGGCGGTCGGCAGCAGCGCCTTGGATTATCCGTTGCTCGAATCAAACAATGACAACGCTATAAATCCGTAAACACATGTACCCAGATGGTATGAATTTGTCCGGAGCTCGGTCAGGCCTGATAGACTAAACCCTTTACGCCATCCTGTTGGCAAACAAACCAAGACATCGCTTCTCTCTCTGGAGTCAGTGTCGGGACAAGTGGATTCATTGACTAGGTTGTGGGCAGAGTTGAACAGGTTGCCCCCAGATGTGCGTACATCAGGGGTCTATTTCCTGAAAGCGCTGTTACACATCCACCATGTCTCTCTCCATGGTTACCACCATGCTTCCTCAACGACACTTTCGGTACACTGGAAATCCCAGTTGGAGGCATCCACCAAATCTGGCCCAGCTGACCAATACTGTGGTGTAAGAGTGTCTGAACACTGATGTAGCCTACATCCAGGTACTTGTCCAGTCCATGTCAACAGCTGTTATAGGTAGTGTGTGTGGAGGTATTACACGCTACCAGGTACGTTTCGGTCACAAGGGGCTCATTTTTGGCCCTCAGTAAGAGGTGATGTTGGGGTGGGACACACCTGGCTCTTTTAGTTGGGTTATGGTACCAGCTTGAAGCTGGGTGACTGAAGATGGAGTGCAGTGTATCACTTGAGACCATTGCCGGCAGACTGGACGTAGACTTGACATGCTATGTTTAACCATGTTTAGCTGACGCTCTTATCCAGAGCAACTACATGGGTATTCATATTACAGGTAGGCCAGTGTAGTGTTAGGAGTAGGGTTGCCACCCGTCCTATAAAATACAGAATCGTCCTTTATTTGGCAATTAAATGTTGCGTCCCGTATTAAACCAATACGGGACCCGATTTGTTCCGTATTTCCGTACATGGCCATAATTTTTTTCAGTATTTCCGTAAATGTCCGATATGCAGGTCTGTCACATGAATGATCACAAACCCCTACCCCCCCAAAACCCATCCGGAATAAGATCAAATACGGGACGCGATTTCGAAAACAATTCACTCACATGTGACCATTCCCCCCGTCATCATTGCAAGGTGGCAACTCTAGTTAGGAGTCTTGCCCAAGGACTCTTATTGGTGTAGCACAGCATAACCACCCAGATGGGGAATCAAACCCCAGTGGCCCATGTGAGGGGACAGCTCATTGGCCAGTAGAGGTGTTATCCATTGGGCCACACCAACCAATATGATAAAATGATATCGTTTATAAACGTCCCAGGGGCACGAATTCTGCTCTGGTGGTCCTCTATTGCTTAAGTTTTGTACTTCTAGTTCACATCACAGTCTAAATGGAAGCCGTGCTCCTCCAAAAAGGTGCGGGGATGACTCGTTAGTTGTTGTTTTAGGGTTTGGAGTTTTCCACATTTCTTAAAACAGATTGGCTAAACTTTCAAACTCGTCTTCTCTCCAGAGAGTAAGATGCTAATGGCTTGACGGTCCATTTAAACTGAGTACGAATTGACTTCTCTAACTCTGTGTATTCCCAGTGGCAGGCAGCAGCCGAGACGGACAGCCTGGACGAGAAGCAGCGGCTGTGTGAGCGCGTGTTCCAGGGTGGAGAGGAAGAGTACGGTCTACTGGAGGTGCTGAAGTTCCTCATGCTGGCCAGGGCTGTGGAGCTGCATGGCCAAATGCAGGCGGGACAAGAAGTGCCTGTGTTCTGTTGGCTACTGTTCGCCCGGGACACGTCAGAAAACCCCAGAACACTCCTCAGCAATCACCTGAGCCAGATTGGCTTCAGCGGAGGGCTCGAGCAGGTAGATACCATTCGTCACACACACAGTACATGCGCAGGTAGGCTACTGTATATATGCTAGCAGTAAACAATGGCAGACGGCTACTGCAACAAGGGAGGCGTTCTTTCACTTCAGCGTTGAGGTATGAATGCATTAGGGATGCACCGAATGTTCGGCCACCGGAATTATTAGGCTGTAAATGGCCAAAAAACAATGACTTCAAAAAAATGTTTTTGCTCTTTTATCGCTCATGCGAGTGGCTGCTGTTGGCGTTGCTGCTTGGATGCTGTTGGAGTGGCTGCTGGGATGCTGTTGGAGTGGCTGCTGGGATGCTGTTGGTGTGGCTGCTGGGATGCTGTTGGTGTGGCTGCTGTTGGTGTGGCTGCTGGGATGCTGTTGGTGTGGCTGCTGGGATGCTGTTGGTGTGGCTGCTGGGATGCTGTTGGTGTGGCTGCTGGGATGCTGTTGGTGTGGCTGCTGGGATGCTGTTGGTGTGGCTGCTGGGATGCTGTTGGTGTGGCTGCTGGGATGCTGTTGGTGTGGCTGCTGGGATGCTGTTGGTGTGGCTGCTGGGATGCTGTTGGTATGGCTGCTGTTGGTGTGGCTGCCGGGATGCTGTTGGTGTGGCTGCTGGGATGCTGTTGGTGTGGCTGCCGGGATGCTGTTGGTATGGCTGCTGGGATGCTGTTGGTGTGGCTGCCGGGATGCTGTTGGTATGGCTGCTGGGATGCTGTTGGTGTGGCTGCTGGGATGCTGTTGGTATGGCCCACATCTGCTTGCTATCTGGGATTTAGCCAATTTGCTATATGCAAAAGTGAAAAAGTAGCAAAAGTAGTGACACACTGATCGGTAAAAACATATGGTAGCGGTATTCAACCTTTAGCCAAATGTTTCGTTCTGTTCGGTTTCAGCTTCAGACTAAAACGTTCGTTTCGGTGCATCCCTAGAATACATAATTGTTGATGTTATATGTGATTGAATTGTTTATAAAGAAGCCAGACTTCACCGGAGCTCTGAGGGTAGTGGAGCTAAGGGGTAATGGAAGCTTAGCCACATAGCAGGTTCAGAGCCACTTTAGTCCATTTAGGAAGATAACATTTGTTTACTGTGTCCAAAACCACATGAGCTAATCTGAGAGCTATTATCCAGCATCATGCATACCTACATCCCCACATGCTGCAGCACGCATCTGATGCCATCTCAAATGTACATGCTTATGTGGTTCTTGACCCTGTAAGACATACTGTTATCCCCCAACCTCAGGAAAAACTACTCAGTAGATACTCTCCAGTCAGGTCCTATCATGGGTCTCCTTAAACACATGAAAAGATGGAGAGTTTACGGAATTCTTTACTGGCATCCTTTATGCACTGGGAAATCATTAGGAGGAATAGAAAATAAATGTAGTCAACCAAGTCCTAACCAGAAGGCGGTTATAATGGTAGATCACAGTAGATCAAATCACGTATACACTAACCAGGAAAGTCATAACAGAAGGCGGTTAGATCACAGTAGATCAAGTCATGTATAGTGTAACCAGTAGAGTCATATCCATCAGGCAGTTACGATGGTAGATCACAGTAGATCAAATCACGTATACACTAACCAGAAAAGTCATATAGATCAGGCCGTTATAATGGCAGATCACAGTAGATCAAAACATGTATACACCAACCAGGAAAGTCATATAGATCAGGCGGTTATAATGGGAGATCACAGTAGATCAAAACACGTATACACTAACCAGGAAAGTCATAACCATCAGGTGGTTAAAATTGGCAGATCACAGTAGATCAAAACACGTATACAGTTACCCGAAAAGTCATAACCAGAAGGCGGTTAGATCACAGTAGATCAAGTCATGTATAGTGTAAGCAGTACAGTCATATCCATCAGGCGGTTATGATGGTAGATCACAGTAGATCAAATCACGTATACAGTAACCAGGAAAATCATAACCATCAGGTGGTTATAATGGTAGATCACAGTAGATCAAAACACGCATACACTAACCACAAAAGTCATATAGATCAGGCCGTTATAATGGCAGATCACAGTAGATCAAAACATGTATATACTAATCAGGAAAGTCATATAGATCAGGCGGTTATAATGGTAGATCACAGTAGATCAAAACATGTATACACTAACCAGGAAAGTCATATAGATCAGGCGGTTATAATGGGAGATCACAGTAGATCAAATCACGTATACACTAACCAGGAAAGTCATATAGATCAGGCGGTTATAATGGAAGATCACAGTAGATCAAATCACGTATACACTAACCAGGAAAGTCATAACCAGAAGGCGGTTAGATCACAGTAGATCAAGTCATGTATAGTGTAAGCAGTACAGTCATATCCATCAGGCGGTTATGATGGTAGATCACAGTAGATCAAATCACGTATACAGTAACCAGGAAAGTCATATAGATCAGGCGGTTATAATGGCAGATCACAGTAGATCAAATCACGTATACACTAACCAGGAAAGTCATAACCAGAAGGCGGTTAGATCACAGTAGATCAAGTCATGTATAGTGTAAGCAGTACAGTCATATCCATCAGGCGGTTATGATGGTAGATCACAGTAGATCAAATCACGTATACAGTAACCAGGAAAGTCATATAGATCAGGCGGTTATAATGGGAGATTACAGTAGATCAAAACATGCATACACTAACCACAAAAGTCATATAGATCAGGCGGTTATAATGGCAGATCACAGTAGATCAAAACACGTATACAGTAACCAGGAAAATCATAACCATCAGGCGGTTATAATGGCAGATCACAGTAGATCAAATCACGTATACAGTAACCAGGAAAGTCATAACCAGAAGGCGGTTAGATCACAGTAGATCAAGTCATGTATAGTGTAACCAGTACAGTCATATCCATCAGGCGGTTATAATGGAAGATCACAGTAGATCAAATCATGTATACACTAACCAGGAAAGTCACAACCATCGGGCGGTTATAACGGCAGCTAGCTTTACTTTATACTCAACTTTATTAACCTTTTTCATCACGATCATTTCCTTAAACATCCAAAACAGCCCACTGGAGATCTTGCTTGCAGTCATAGCGCTGTCCCCAGGCGTCCCCTTATAAACGAACCCAGCCTCAGTAGGCCTCTGAGCTAGATTCAGGGTCCCGGTCATCATTTGAAGTGCTAGCTGTCTAACGATGCCTCTCGCCCTCTAGGTGGAGATGTTTCTGCTGGGTTATGCCTTACAGCACACCATTCAAACCTTTCGCCTCTACATGACGGACACCGAGGAGTTTGTGACGCACTACCCCGACGACCACAAACAGGACTGGCCCTGCGTGTGCATCGTCACAGAGGACGATCGCCATTACAACATCCCCGTCAGGAAGCGTGCACAACACCAGCCTAACCATAACCTCTCAGCGTTATGGCCTCACCTCAGCTGATCGGCCTTAAGCACTGTAGACGCCTCGACGGCGTTCCGAGGAACGGACTCCCTCCTGAGCTCCAGCTGACTCCTAGTTTTAGCTGGTTCATATTTAACGAACGAGAAACATGTAACAGGTTTTCGTGTGCGTGTGTTCGGAGCATGCAGCCAAAGGCTAACGGCGTATCACATGACTTAACCAGAGATGTCGCCTACACCGTGCAGCGCGGTGATTTTCAGCACACGGGCCTCGTTTAGGGACATTGCTTCGATTTTGTTTTAGGTGTTGAAATGAGTTTACAATCAGTTGCCAAAGCTTGAGTTTGCACTATTCACTGCCTACCTGCGCACACTGCGTGCAGGAGGGGCTCGCCGGTTCTGTTCTCAAGGCCGTGCCGGCATGAACAGCCTTGCTGGCACTGGATCAGTTTAACCATGTGTGTGTTGCTCCAAAGGGGAGATAGCAGCAGCTGGTGGGCTGCTAGGCCGTGCGGCGTGGCAGCACCCTGGAGAAAAGCACTTGATTGAATTTTTTTCTCTTTTTTTTTTCATTTTTTAAGTTTTTTTGTTTTGTTAAATATCAAAAATTGACATTTTAGCACAAAAGGCTGCACAATGCGCTGTTTGTTGTGCCTGGCCCACGCTGAGACGGCTTCTCGGCCCTAACCGATGTTGGAAATGAGACCCCACACATAATGACAGATTCCACTGATGTTTTTCAGTCCCCACACTATAAGGTTCGCCCAGAACAAAACACCACGTACTTTCCGAAAGTTCTCTCCAACCGCAGCTCCAAAAACAGCCCCGTCTCCCAGAACCGGAGATCTCCTTCTGAACAAACAATAGATCAAAACACGTATACAGTAGACGTGACAACCTTCCTATAGGACACTCTGTAGCTTCACAGGTCCAGACTGTAGTCCATCTGCTTCTCTGTATACTCTATTACCCTGTTCTTCAATGGTCAGGACCCCCACAGGACCCCCACAGAGCAGGTATGATGTGGGTGGTGGATCCTTCTCAGCATTGCAGTGACGCTGACGTGGTGGTGGTGTGTTAGTGTGTGCGGTGCTGGTGTGAGTGGATCAGACACAGCAGTGCTGCTGGAGTGTTGAGACACTGTGTCCACTCACTGTCCACTCTATTAGACACTCCTACCTTGCTGCTCCACCTTGTAGATGGACAGTCAGAGATGATAGCTCATCTGCTGCGGCACAGTGCAGTGTTGGTCATCCTCTGACGCTGCCCCACAGGACGCTGCCCCACAGGACGCTGCCCCACAGGACGCTGCCCACAGGACGCTACCCACAGGACGCTGCCCCACAGGACGCTGCCCCACAGGACGCTGCCCCACAGGACGCTGCCCACAGGACGCTACCCACAAAATGCTACCCACAGGACGCTGCCCACAGGACGCTACCCACAGGACGCTACCCACAGGACGCTGCCCCACAGGACGCTGCCCCACAGGACGCTACCCACAGGACGCTGCCCTGTCTGACGGACATGTCATCACACCACCACCACATTCATGTCACTGCAGTGCTGAGAATGATCCACCACCCATGTCCTAACCGTTGAAGAACAGGGTACTAGAGTGTGCGGAGAAACAGATGGACTACAGTCTGGAACTGTGGAACTACAAAGTGCTCCTCTATGGTCGTATAACCCAAAACAGACCACTTGCCTAACAAGCTGCTGTCCATGCCGCCAAAACAGGTCTGACTCACGGACAGCTCCTGGCCTCTACGAGACCTCGAAATGTGGTATCTGGCACCAGGATGTCAGCAGCTGTTGCGAGGTGGAGCCGGCAGGGATTGAACTCATTGAACTCCTACAGATGCTTAATTATATTGAGGCTTTGAAGGACAGAGCTACGAGCTGAGTTCTTCATCATGTTCCTCCTGTAGTTCTGAATACGTGTGCAGTGGGACAGGATGTCCCATCCCCTGTTCGGGGAATGCCGACCACCACAGGGGTGTCCCGGGTCCATAACAACGTTCCGCTCTCCTCAAACAGACACTCACGAACACCTGTACCAGAACATCGCAGAACATACAGCAGCTTGTCCTGTTCCCACAGTGCATCCTGGTGCCATGGTTTCCCCAGCCAAACGGTGGACACCCTGCCGGCCATATGACTGCTCCAAGGTCTAGTTCTGATGCTTAGGTGGAACAAGTAACGGTAGCCCCTCTGTAGCCTTGTCCATCAATGAGCCTTGGGCACCCAACATCAGACACAGCAGTGTCCACTCACTGTCCACTCTATTAGACACTCCTACCTTGCTGGTCCATCTTGTAGATGGACAGTCGGAGACGATAGCACATCTGCTGCTGCACAGTGCAGTGTTGGTCATCCTCTAATCCTTCCTTAGTGCACACAGGACGCTGCCCACAGGACGCTGCCCACAGGACGCTGCCCACAGGACGCTGCCCACCGGACACTGCCCACAGGACGCTGCCCACAGGACGCTGCCCACAGGACGCTGCTGGCTGGATGGTCTGGTTCTGATGCTTAGGTGGAACAAGTAGCAGTAGCCCCTCTGTAGCCTTGGCCACCGAAGGTCCTTGCACTAGTTCAGTGTTCAGTGTCCCACTTGGTTCACTATTGCTTTTGGTATATGCTCAACACCGCTGACCAGGAGCACCCCACAAGCTTGTCGTCCGATCATTATGATTCACCCCTGGTCAACGTTGCTCAGGTACTCAGGCTTACCATACTCGTCTGCGTCTGTTTAGATGAAAGGATTTTAATCCCTTCGTTCAGCTGGGCACTTCGTTGACCGTCTTCCACGCACAAGGTCAGCCTTGCGCTTCCTGGGAGCGAGTCCTGAAATCGCGCCTCCAGTGGGGGTGGACATTGAGAAGCTTAGCACCAGTGCAGCCTGAACTCGGGACACCTTTAGGAATTGTCAGTAGGAGCGAATCAACTTCAAACTGGCCCAGTTTTCCAGTGGCCTAATTCCGGCATTAGCGGCTCCGTTCAGACTACGACGCCTACTGTACACACGATGTCAAGAAACCATAAAGGGTTACTTCATGCTACAGACCTGCCGTAGATGAATAATTGTTTGTCATTGGTCATAATACAGGTGACGGCGTCTTGCGCCTGACACAGAGTCTTACTGCCTGAGAGCCCAAAGCGCGGCTACGTGGAGGTTCCGCCGAAGAGGTGTTATGTATCGCAGCACCGGCATTCGTTTTTGGCACAGTTATGATCAAATTGTTTTGGTGTTTTCAGAAGCGAGGCCCCGGTGACTCCAGAGAAACCCACGTATCGCCTGGCTAAAGGCTAGTCTACTGTTTTCCAACTGTTGTTTTGCACTGTTGGACTAGGTCGCGCGTTCCGATCAGACCACAGGGATACCATCCAGTCTTGTTGTTTTTTTTTTTTTTGGTTGTTTTTTTGTTTCTTTTTTTTTGGTTTCTTTATTTCGGCTCCCAAAACATCTGAACTATGTAATCAAGGGCTATAAAACGCTTCTGGCTCAGGTGTGTCGGGAGCTGGAATATTGGAAGCTGGTTGAGGGAAAAAATAAGGGAAGTTTTAAAAACTACGTTTTGGGGGAACCTCCAGAATTCGTTTCGGGTGTAGGTCGTTTACACTGGTGTAGCGCGAGAGTAATAGAGTGTTGATCTTGTGAAAAGTGAACGGTCACGTAGGGAGTCGTCTCGTTTTGCTTTTGGTTATTTCCGAAACCGATGAATGTTTTGTGCGAGAATTCAAAAGACGGAATGTCTTCGTTGGACGTTTGTAGCTGGGCGTTTTTTTGCAACACTGACTAACCAGACTTCGCTCGTTTGCCATTAGGAAGGTCTGAGTTGGGTTCGTCAGTGGTTTGGAAACCGGTGATCAGGGCTACCCTCCCGCTCAGACGATCCACGTCCCGTTTGGCTCCATCACTGTAGGGAAGTCTTGACTGCAGTCTGGGGTCAGGGGTCGGCGTCCCTGAGAACCGGTTTGAGACCTACTGCGTTAGAAGATAGAACGCACCCTGTGTGGTGTTACCATTACTTTACATACCTTATTGATTTTATTATTATGGTTATTATATTAATTTTTTTATTTGATTTTGTTGAGTGTTGTTACCAAATGCTGCAAAAACTAGTTTCTAACCTTTCTTTGAATGTTTGTAAGACTACAATGTAAATGTAATTGTGAAATATCTAGTTTAAGACAGATATAGCTTCATAAATAATAAAAGGTGCTCCACACGACGTGCCCAACTTTTACCCAGAAGACTTAAATTTATTATCGCTTTCAAGAGCAAGAAGTGCCAGATCAAAGTTAATGTGAAGATAAGATGCATGTAGTCATCATGCCAGTTTTCTCTGATGGGCGGGAGGGGGTGGGGGTGGGGTTATTACTGGTAATGTTGAATATTGTTATGGAAACATTGTAATATGCTCATGTATTTGTGATGTAAGGACTAGCCCATTTGTTCGTGATTGTAGAAATCAGATATTTTATGAATAAAGGACAATGTTGGCTTGGATGCTTGTATTTTCATTAGGAGGCTCAAAGAAGGAAAGAAAGAAAGCAGGTCTGTACTCAAAATCTTTTATTTCACAAACAGGATCGTTATATATATTTATATATATGAGTTTATAATAAAGTCAGCAGGGAACCGTATATCAGTAACCATAAACAATGCAACTGAACATGCACCTACTACCTATAGCTTAGCTTTCTTTCACCTGGCCTCCATTTGGCCCCCTATGCATGGAGTGATGTACGTGTAATAAAACCAAAACACCGCCAGCACCGAAGACCGCCGCTACTGGGCTGATAACGTTATGGGTAAGGACACTGATACAGCAGCAGTAGCACCAGGAAGAAGGAGCATCGAGTCCATCCTTTACAACATCACGGAAGGAAAAACACTGTTGCTCCCTTGTAAAGAGAACACTGAGCTCACTGAAAACATCTGGAATTAAAAGAGCCCACCAAAGCACACGCCTGTAGCGCTGACTATAAGTAGAACCATCATCAAAAGAACAGCTGCACCCAGAAGGAGGTGTGGGAGTGCGGTGTTGTCGGGAAGGAAGGTAAAGGTGACCAGGATCAATAACTGATGATAAATTTAGACTGATATGATCAATATTTATTGAGCTACACATACAGAAGTCTGTCTCTCAGTATGGCGTCGGGCCGCCGTGTTTGCTAACCCAACACGCCAGACGTCTCGGTATGGAGCTGTAGAGGTTCCTAATGGTGTCCTGTGATAATCCATCCCATGCAGCTTGAACATCCTCACACAGTTCCTGCAGATGGTGCGGTAGGGGTGGAGGTGGAGGGACACCAGGTCTTCTGGACGTGTGACGACAAACCGTTCATCTTGGTGCTGACCACGGTGCCTCCACACACAGATTCGTTGGGCGTCTCCACCAAGACTAAACAGGACTCGTCACTGAAGATGACCCGCTGCCATTCCGAGTCACTTCATGACAGTCTGGTACGACACCACTGCAGTCTTTGGTGACGGTGACGTGGTGTTAAGGACAGTCGTGGTAACGGTCAGTGTGCATGTAGTTCTGCGTGGTGCAGCCGTCTGCCAATGGTGCTGCACTAACAGTATGACTCATGGAGACACCACTGCTCGCTGAGTGGGTGTTGGGTCAACCAAGGACAGCGTTAAGGCCGTCCTTGCTTACATCACATGCTCGGCGGAGTATGAAACCTGAATCATTAGCATGTCTCACCAAGTTTCATTCCTGTCTGTTGATTCCTTCTGGGTGGAGCTGTTCTTTTGATGATGTGATTAGTTACCTGTGAGTTCATGTGTTGAGCTTGTGCAGGTGGGTTTATTTCATTATAGCTGGTGCGTTATATAAACGTTCCCAACCATGATTTGTTTTCTGTTGCTTTTCCATATAAGATAATAAAAATGGGCAAAAAAATATGGCATGCCAAATTACAATATGAAATGTACAGTACAGTATCGTGCAAAAGTCAGAGAGCGCTCCACCTTTATTTCATTTCCAGGTTTATAGCCAGTTATCAGTGATGGAGATCCGATAATCTCTAATCACGCTGCATCAGGAGAAGTAAACATGAACTTCAGCAAAGAATTAAAAGCTAAAGAGAAAACGGGACTTCTAACATCCACCTAGAAGACCTCACCCAAACCGTCCCCACCCAAACCGTCCCAATGAGATCAAGACTCCTCAAGCTCCACTCTGGCTTCAGATCTGAGAACATCCACAGGTCTATCTGTCCATCCTTCTTCCACTGTGAGTGACATCTCAAAGCTACGGCGTATAGCTTTTCAAGAAGCTCCTCACTGAGAAACAAAGAGGCTGCTGGTGTTGGACTGACCACTCCCGAGTCCAGAACCTCAACACCACTGAATGGGTGTGGGGTTATCTGGATGGAAGCAGGAATGCTAAACCAGCTTCTAAGACTGAACATTTGAGGCGGAGTTGTTCTGGGAGTCTATCCCAGGACTCACTGGGTGCCATTGTTTTCCTAAAGCTGGAAAACGAATACTTGTGCTCGGAAACTGAATAAGTGAGCGATGGCCTCTGAGTTTTGCACAGTAACATATCTCAAGCCTTCAAGGTGCTCAGTAGTGTGGATTTAAGCCAAGGGATTGGGAATGGTTCTAGCTGTTTTGCTGAGTGATGGATTATTCCAGAGATTTGAAGGCGATCACACTGCGCGCAGGCCAGAGCCGCAGACACTCTTCAAAATCGATAGTTAATGCGGTTCTGAATTGATATGTGTCCGATTGATAAATAATCCATGAGTGAGCCAGTTTCTCCACACTAATGATCATGACTGTCCACCATAGAGAACTAGACAAAGCCGAAAGCTGAATATTTGACATTTATAAAAAATAAAAAGTTCCAAATATACACATCTAATATCCCCTCAAAAACCGGAACCCAGACAAAATATACATTTCCCCAGAGAAGGTCTGCTAACTTGTGCATTAACAGCTATTGTGCGTTTCGAGGCCGAAAACGAAACCAGCCGGCACGTTTCGGCAAAGTCTGCGACCGCTGGGTCGCGTCTGAGGGCCGAGGATGATCTCCCTTCACGTAGGTGCTCAGTTGTCAAAGAAGAGCACACAAACATCCTCCGGCGACTCGTCAGTCCGGCAGTCCCGCTGCTTCGGCTAAGGTCTGTTTGGCGGCTGCGGTGCAGGAAGCCTTGTCAGAAATTGAGTGCAAAAGAAAACAAAGTTCCATCAGTGCAGAAAGTGCTACGGCAGCAGCTGCACTACACGTCCAAAAGTCTGCAGACATCTGCCCATCCAGCGTTTCTCCTGAAATGAACGAAGGGGGAGTCTGTTTGTCCCGTTGCTACGGTAACAGCCTCTCTGCTTTCCCAACAAAGCTTTATGTTAAATGTTGGAACATTGGCTGTGAGGTATCGATGGCGTTCAGCCGGATCCATTCATTCCACGGGTGTCTGGATACTTTTGGACATATAGTGCATGTAAATTCAGGCTTTAATCTCCCTGTCCCACTGCGGGGGGGTCTTGTACTGCACTGGTGTCAGAAGTGGGATACAGTGGAAAGTCTAACAAGGCTGTCCTTAATTGAAAGGCTGTTTCAGTTAATAGGCCAAAACCGTCGTCCAGTACAGCCCCCCCGTACCACCCCTTCCCCTCCTCTCATCCTTCAGTTTCTTCCCTATCTTCCTCTTCTTGTCTCTCTTCCTCTGTGATCTCTTGGGAGCCATCTAACAGAGTCCTGGGTGGGAACTCGGTCATTGGGGCAGCGTCATGCACCTGTGAGTCCGTCTCGGGGTCCGATTTTTTCTTGCTTTGGGACTGAGAGAGAAGAGAAACGACAATCAGCAACGCACTTCAAAACAGTGACCATACAATGTTTGACCTCCAGATAAGTCCCATTAATCACCCCATGGTAACCGGTCCAGGACACTCTATACAGGACTATAGTCCAGACTGTAGTCCATCTGTTTCTCTGTATACTGTATTACCCTGTTCTTCAATGGTCAGGACCCCCACCGGACCACCACAGAGAAGGGATGATGTGGATGGTGGATCATTCTCAGCACTGCAGTGACACTGATGTGGTGGTGGTGTGTTAGTGTGTGTGGTGCTGGTGTGAGTGGATCAGACACAGCAGTGCTGCTGGAGTGGTTAGACACTGTGTCCACTCACTGGCCACTCTATTAGACACTCCTACCTTGCTGGTCCACCTTGTAGATGGACAGTTAGAGACGATGACTCATCTGCTGCTGCACAGGGCAGTGTGGGTCATCCTCTAGTCCTTCATCAGTGGGCACAGTATGCTGGTCACAGGACGCTGGTCACAGGATGCTGTTGGCTGGATAGTTTTGATTGGTGGACATTTTTCTATCCAGTAGTGACGCTTAGGACGCTGATCCACTCACACCAGCACCAGGTCAGTGTCACTGCAGTAATGAGAATACCTGCTCTGTGGTGGTCCTGTGGGGGGGGTCCTGACCTTCAGCATCTTTAAAGTATCCTTACCTGTTTTCGGTACACGTAGCATGCAGCCACCGCTACCATTGTGGCCTCCCCCATGAAGCCAGCCAGCAGAGAGCTCACGCCCAGCGTAGCACCATGGACCCTGTACAAGAACACAGTCCTGAGTACAAAGCCCTGAGGGCCTAGTCGCTTTACCAATGACATCATTAAGGCCTAGCACTGGATGTGCAGCTCCACGGATCTGCAGCTTCCAATCATAATCAATTCACAAGCACTCAAGAGCATCTAATCTCCAACCTATTTTTAGGCTGCCCGAAAATTCACAGGGAGCATGACATCACATTAGCTCTGGACACAGCACATGCTGGAATGTCTAATCTGGGGGGAATTTTGGCCAACATCACCATCTTGCTGCTGCTTCACGTTCATGAGGCGAAACCTTTGAAGAGACAAGTCTCTCAGAAGTCATATACGGACATACGGTAAACACCATGTATACGGTTTTAATCAAATCAATCACTTTTATTGTCACGTCACATTTTCACAGGTGTGAAGGTGAGTGAAAAACTAAGGGCAGAGTCCCTATATATATATATATATATATATATATATATATAAATAATACTAAGCACAAAATCTCTGTTTATTCTAATATACAGTTTTATATAACAGTAATATAAAGTTATGAATAAAAAACTATTATATATTCAGATGTACACATATAGCACTATGGTAAGGCTGAGGTAGATGAGACATGCAGGGTATATACAGGACATATATATATCGTTGCTGTCCAAAGAAAAACAAGTATCTCCAAAATGGCAACTTTCCAGGAGAGGCCAAAAACCTCATTCGATTTTAATGTAAGTCAATGGAACCAGACGTCCTTCCGAGCACTTCTGGGCCATTTCAGTTGGTCCGTTCATCAGGCAAATCTCAAAGTGTGTAAACGGCAGCGGCTGTTTTCAAATTATGCATAAAAGTCGAAATGGACAAAAATGGAGATACATGTTTTTCGTTGGACAGGCACAATATATATATATATATATATATATATATATATATATATATATATATATATATATATCGTCGCTGTCCAAAGAAAAACAAGTATCTCCAAAATGGCAACTTTACAGGAGAGGCCAAAAACCTCATTCACTTTAAATAGAAGTCAATGGAACCAGACGTCTTTCCACACATTTTTGCACCATTTCTGTTGGTCCATTCATTTTGCAATTCTCACACAAAGTAAATGGCACCTGCTAAGTTCAAGTGACGTATAAAAGTCAAAATGGACAAAAATGGAGATACATGTTTTTCATTGGACAGCCACGATATATATATTTACACATACATATATCGTCGCTGTCCAAAGAAAAACCAAGTAGCTCCAAAATGGTAACTTTACAGGAGAGGGCAAAAACGTAATCTGGTTTGAGTGTAAGTCAATGAAACCAGACGTCCTTCCGAGCAGGTTTGGGCCATTTCTGTTGGTTCATTCATCATTAAATTTTTACACTGTGTAAACAACAGCTCGTGTGAGCAAGGGAAGCATAAAAGTAAAAATCGACAAAAATGGAGACACGTTTTTCACTGGACAGCGACGATATATATTTTCATATACACATATATATCTATATATATATATATATATATATATAATGTCTTCGTACCAAAGCATAGATCAGCTCCTTGCCACCAGAGCTGGTAGTTCGTCTTCAGCGCCACCAGAAGTAAAAGCCATTCCTGCATCCTTACCACAAAGCTCATCTCCAGAATTTTGCAAAGGAACATCTACACAAGCCTGCGGCATTTTGTAAATAGGTCCTGTGGCCTGATGTAGTGACTTCAGTGAGCAGCAAAAAGGAAGAAGGTGGAGAAAATAACTCTCATGGCACTTTTCAGATAGGATTTATATTCCAGCCAAAAGTGCCAGAAACATTTCACTGGTAGAGGTAAGAATGGCTTGATCCTAAACATCGCTCAACATCCACAATAGACCACCTCAGGAGGCACGAGGTGAAGGTCTGGCCATGGCCGCCACGGTTCCCAGACAAAACCGTCATTGAAAATCTTGGACTAGACCTCAAGAGTGCAGTGCATGCAAGGCAGCCCAGGAATCTTACAGAACTAGAAGCCTAGGGAAGTAGAAAGACAGCCTCCTCTAACAGCTACAAAAAGACTCCGCAAGCTGTGACACTTGGCAGAGGGAGCTTTACAAAGCACTGGCCATGCAGTGTGGCCAAACTGTGAACGACTGAAAGCACCGGTGCTTAAAATGTTCAAGAAATAGAAGTCCTGCTTACCCGCACGCCTGTATGGCTGGTATAGCTTAGCGGATAACACCACTACCCGCCAGGAAGTCACCACCATGTGTGGGAGACGGGGGTTCGAATCCCTGTTTGGGTGACTACGCTGTGTTACCTTGGGCAAGACTCCTAACACTACACTGGCCTACCTGTAATATGATTAGCCTTGTAAGTCGCTCTGGATAATGCTAAATCAGGTCGCCTTTTACTTGCTAAGCTCTTGGTCCACGTTTTCCATAACAGCGTATCACTGATGCAAATATCGCGCTCACTGAAAGTCGTTTTTGACAAGTTTTGAATGTGTGCAAGGCCCAAAACAGCAGACGGTCTTTTCTCCTGGGATAAAATGAGGTGAAGCATGCAGTAGGAGCCGGGCGACGAGATCAGAAGCAGAGGAACAAGAAATACAGGTACTTATGCAACACTGAGTTATCGCTTTGTTTTCGGCCCATCGTTGCTCTGATGTTTTTGCATACCCCAAATAGGGAAGGACGATGAGGCTCATGATCAGCACACCGATCCTCAGCACAGAGCTGGGCGCCAGCACGAACGTCTTCTTCAGGGTCATCAACCAGCCTGTCAGATGAGCCCGGACCGTCACTGCAACAGCAAAAAGAGAGAGGCAGGAGTCACATGAGGTCACGGCTATTCATACACAGATAGAGCGATTGTCTTGAAAGCCATGCACCTGAGGCGGTTGGGATATGGCTTCTGGGCTTGAGTGGTGAGGGGAAAGGGAAAAGGCTTCCCTGCTATGCTATAGAGGTCAAAGCAGACAATGATCTCTCATATAGAAGATTTGCATAAGCATTTTTACTGTCAACCCACATGCCAACGCCAAACAAAACGAGGCCTTCACAAAACAACTACACTGGTCGTATAGGTGCTCAACCCTGGAGACATCGCTCATCACAACTTCCCAGACAACGCCAGCTGGAGAATCCAGGCTACAACCCAACAGAGTTCACCACATGCACACACTCTCCCGCATTTTCCTCCACACTCTTCATCATTCGCTCTGGCTTTCACCGGGCACATGCGCACTGTACCCCACCGTAAAGTGACCGTTACACGCAGTATCGGCATTTTCATTATTTGCTCGTTTATACATCAGCGCTTTCGTTATTTTCAGTACAGCTGCCCATCCTGTGCGCTCTGATGCTGCTGCTTCATCTGCCTCGGCTGGGTGCCACTGCCTGCCTGCATTGCTGACCAGTTGGTCTCAAATGGAGTTCCTGGAGCGTCCTGGCCTGGACGTCAACACTTCTTCTATCCCTTCTATTAGACTATCATCCTAGTCCTCATATTCCTTCACATATCTCCTATCTAACATTTGTCCATCCGTATTGCCGGTCCTTATAAACTCTGATTCGTTTTCAGGCTTGTCTCGCTTTCCGAGGAGGTCGGGTTCCCCTTTTGAGTCTTGGCTCCTCTCTGGGTTTCTTCCTCTTGCTCTGATGGGGTTTCTCCTTGCCATTGTCGCCTTTGGCTTGCTCACCAGGGGCTAGAACCCGGATTCTAGGGTAGGGTTCTAGTGCTGTCTGTCCACACCTCCCAAGATCAGCCTTAGAAGTTGGCTTCGCTTTTTCTGCTTCTCACCATCAAAATGACCCCAAACACGTTGAGGTCTGGACTCTGGGGTGGTCAGTCCAACATCAGTACACTACTTACTTCGCCTATGCCCTTTTCTCAGGAAGGGATTCTTGACAGAGGACCGCACCGCAATATCTTGTGGGGCAGGGCGAACTTTAAGTGTGGTGAGCAAGAGCAAGCAGTTAACCAGAGCACGTACAAGTAGTCACAATAAAATGATAACAACCTCTAAATTTTAATTTAATTTAATTTTAATTTAATTCATTTAATATAATAAGAATATCCATATAACCAAATGATGACGATAAAACATCCAAAGGTGGAAAAAAGAAAAAACTAATTCTAAATAAAAGTTCTAAATGAATACTGTCTTATAGGCCGCAAAAATGGCAAGGCCCTCAGACAGCCACAGCTGGACCACAGCTGGAAAGTGCTCTTAATGAAAAGGGGCCGCATGACAATATAGCTAAATAAATCTCAGTCTGATCTACAGGAGCCCTTTTCAGTTCTACTACCGCAGATGGCATTCGGTAATACGGGACTGGGGGTGGGAGCGGGACAAAACATTCAGGTTGTAAACGTTAAGTGCTGTTTATCGCTTTCGGTGGTCCACTGCGTCTTGTGGGTGGCTATTAGGAGTCCCGTCTGCAGTTTTGGGAACTGTTTCATGGCCCAGATTTTTCCCGGCTTCATGCAGGTGGATTATCACATACTGTATCCACCCTCCTCACTAATATCTCCTGAAGAAGGAATGGTTTTTAGTTAGTATCTGTTTTTGACTTGAAGGCTGGTCCTCTGATTTTTGCTTGAGCCCCCGTATACTCGACCTAACACGATGCAACCATAGTTCTCCAAACAGTCGCAACAGCCCTGCTCAAGGTCAGTTCCTCACTAAGAAGCAGCTGTTAGCGCTTTACGTGACAGGACGGTAATAACCAGGTAATGACATGGTAATTGTACGGTAACAAAGTGTATTTATTTATGAATTAATTACAAATTTAAGCCATTTTCCTAGTGGTTACTAAATAATGAATCAGAAATTGTAGTGCGTGTTAACAAGGCTGTTATTAAATATTAAAATATGGTAACAATGTTGATCTAAAAATTACCTGCTTATTTTATAGTTCTTTATCACATATATTTATCATTATAATAAAAGTGTTACAGCCAGCACAAAGTGTATTTATTTATGAATTATTTACAAATTTAATGCCATTTTCCTAATAACTGTGTTCTACAACCAGCATTGCTCCCAGAGGACCATGCACACACACACTTAAACTATACACACTCACAGGAAATAGAGCTGTTTTCTATGTAGCATAATGTGCAATGCTAACAATGTGCAATATCTTTCCATTCCCCATGTGCAATAAAGAATAAATGTGCAATTTTCAGGTTTTGACTTTTATTATTTATAATGTTTATATTGTTGTTCTGTTCATCTGTCTTATGTTTTTACTGAGTACCTTGCAATCCCTTTGCTGCTGTAACACTGTAAATTTCACCACTGTGGGACTAATAAAGGATTATCTTATCTTATCTTACTGTAGTGATAATAAAGCAGTAATGTAATAGAACCACCATGGTAACAAAGACTTTACTAAATATTTACATTTACATTTACATTACAGGCCAGTGTAGTGTTAGGAGTCTTGCCCAAGGACTCTTATTGGTGTAGCACAGCATAGTCACCGGGATTCGAACCCCAGTCTCCCACGTGTGGTGGTGGCTACTTGGCGGGTAGTGGTGTTATCCGCTGAGCTACACCAACCAATATTATATCCACATCTTCCAGTCATTAATAAATGAAAAGTCACTGTATCAGTATTTAGTAATAAATGATAAAAAAAGAAAAACTGTTTGATTTACCCAAAATAACTCACTTATTTTTATAGTTCTTAATGAATAATAAGAGAGAATAATAACTGAGTACATGTATATAATGGGCTATATAATTTTAGAGTTATTAACCCAAAATCAGTGAAGCAGGCTGTAAGATACTAATTCACTAGTTTCTGTTTATATATATATATATATATGTTATGTATTTAAACGGTCAGACACACAGTGCGAGTTCCAGGCAGTAATGACCAGGAAACCAAACGGTATTAGAGCCATTAAAATGCAAATGAGCTTATTTCCATCTTGTTTGTTATTTACTACACGTCTATCAGGTCAGAACATCAGTTCTAAATAGTCTTGTGTTTACATGTAGGTCCACCTATAGACACGTACTGTTACCCAGGACTAGATGAGCTGGTTCTGTTCTATTACACTGCTGCCTTGTTCCCACTACAGTAGCTCCTGTATGATACATAAAGAACTATAAAATAAGCAGGTCATTTTTAGCTGAGTACATCTTATCATCTCATGACAGCCTTGTTAACATTCACTACATTGTCTGGTTTATTATTTAGTAACAACTAGAAAATTAGCATTTAATTCATGATTAAATACAATTTTGTATGTAATTACCTACTGATTACTGCCCTGTAAAGTGCTACCAAGAAGTCAGCTCAAGTTATATCACTACTCAAAAAACACCCCCTTGCAAGCTACTGTTCTGTCCAAAACTCTACAATGGATTGTCCCGGCACACCCATTTAAGCTGCTTGATATCAACCGGTCCAGGTACAAGCCTGGGCACTCCACAGAAGCCGCCCTACTATCAGTTACAGGAGCTTACCACGCAGCCGGGGAGAACACTATGTTCCTAGACGTCATTTTTCTTGAACTGCCAGGTTCCTTCAACCATCACTAACACGCTCATAATTTGCCAGTGGTGGTTTTGCTGTCTCCTGGTATTTACAGTCAGAGCCAACCAAGTAGTCTACAAAGTGGAGGGCTCCCTGCATCTCCACTAGCGGAGTCCCCCTGGTGTCCATTCTTGGTCCACTTTTGTTCTCCCTGTCCACCAAATCACTTAAATTGGTGGTAAACTCACATAGCTTATTTCACCAGGGAGATGCTAGTAAGTATGTGGGCCTCTGTCTTAGTATCTGACCGCCTCTCCAATATGTCTTCCTGAACCCACCACCTTAAACTGAATTTCAACAAAGCTGATCCACCTATCTCCAAAGCCTAGGGGTGAATCTTAACAGGCAGCTTTCTTTCTCCAAGCTCATTACTCTCTTCAATTTGTTCACTGACAGGAACCAGCCCAATTAGGGAACTGTATCCTTGTCTTTCCTAACCTTGTAGCTTCAACCGCACCGGGCTTTGGACGCTTATGCAAACAGCATGTTTCGGTTTGGAATTTTGTTTAGAATGTCTGCAGACAAATTTGCGATCCTTAATTTGTGTGAAACGCAAATGAAACGGAAAACCGAAATTGGTAAATAAACTCTGAACGGGATTTTAAACTAATCTGACCTGGGAGAGAACATTCAATGGAAATCTAATATCATTCTGAAACTGATGCCTGCAACACATTCTAAAAAAGGAGGGATGGTGGGAATTTCGGATTCATACACACATCATGCATGGGTCCTGTATAAGCCTCGGTCCTTCATGTCTTGCAGCTCTCCATTTTGCGGAGTGAGTGTTAAGAATCAGTCAAGAACACTGTTTTTCAACTAGAGATGGTATCCCCCTAAAGAGAGATCTCTCTGTGAGGGATATCACCATATTGGAATCATCACTGTCCCTGGCCGCAGTGTCCTGGTATCAATAACAATTTTCGACCCAAATATAGAACCGGCCGATCAGCCAATATTTCCCTAACATAGCCGATCCTGAGAGCTGATCTGTGGACACGTAAGCCATATTTCACAAGTTCAGGATGCTGCAGCCCTGCACGAGGACCCTCAACCACAGGTCCCTCCTGTTGCTCGTTGATGGAAACTCAGACCGTTCGACTTTAGGCTACGGGACTAAAGCTACAGGCCTTATGTGCACTGGTGGGAAAAAATGTGGCCAGTGTTTGCACCGCATCTGACCCAACCTCCCCAAATGTGCCTCATGGGGGAGGCAAAGTGATGACGCCACTAACCTGATACGACACCCAGTCAGGTGAGTATCAAAAGAAAGCCGAACCAGCGAAGACCAAGTAAACTGGATGTTCCGTTATTTTCACAGGAGCCACGATGGCAGCCTTCATAAGCGACAACATTCCGCAGCGGTAATTGGAGCGCTCCTTCAAGAGGTCAACTTTCCCAAATTCTGCGGTCCACCAAAGTGGTGGAATAAAGCGGCTGTTGATTTTTGTGGTAGCCAAAGACGCCAAAAGTCTTGTTACTGAATTTCACCAGAACACAGAATGATAGGCGGTGCAGAATGACAGACCGCAGAGCTCCTCCTGCCTTTCTCCTCCTTAAATAAACATACTACGCTGATAAAGCTCATCATTCACTTTCACCGGGAATGCCGTCACCACGGCAGTGTTTGCATGACCGCTATGAGGTGCGGAAAGATGCTTTTTGATGCAGCCTAATTGTGTAACCCCACCCGAAATTGGCATCGGCCGTTTTTGCTGAAAGGCGATCAGCGATCGGTATCTGCCCAAAAACACGAATAACTAGAAATCTGAAACATACAGACACGTTTTGGAGCAGCGAGCCAGACTGGCCATCCTGCACTACAGACCTGCCTCACATTGAACATGTGTGGTGTATTATGAAGCAAACAATGCGGCAGCCAAAGGCCTTGTACAGTTGCACACCTGAGGATCTGTATCATGGAAAGATTTGGAATGCGGTTTACTCTCCGCCTAGGTGATGTAACACACCTGTAAGCTTCCTGCCACCAAAACGTTTTTGGAAAGTGTTGCATGCATCAAATTTTAAATGTGAGCATATGTACCAAAATACATAAAGTTCTTTGCTAGTTCCCAACTTGTTTGTTACTACGTTTGTACACTCGTCACTGAAAGGGTAGCTGCACCCAGAAGGAAGTGCGGAACGACAGTGCTGTTGGAAAGGACGATAAAGGTGACCAGGATCAATAACTGATGATAGATTTAGACTGATATGATCAATATTTATTGAGCTACACATACAGAAGTCTGTCTCTCAGTATGGCGTCGGGCCGCCGTGTTTGCTAACCCAACACGCCAGACGTCTCGGTATGGAGCTGTAGAGGTTCCTAATGGTGTCCTGTGATAATCCATCCCATGCAGCTTGAACATCCTCACACAGTTCCTGCAGATGGTGCGGTAGGGGTGGAGGTGGAGGGACACCAGGTCTTCTGGACGTGTCACCACAAACCATTCATCTTGGTGCTGACCACGGTGTCTCCACACACGGATTCGTTGGGCGTCTCCACCAAGACTAAAGCGGGACTCGTCACTGAAGATGACCCGCTGCCATTCTGAGTCACTCCATGACAGTCTGGTACGACACCACTGCAGTCTTTGGTGACGGTGACGTGGTGTTAGGGACAGTCGTCATAACGGTCAGCTTGCATGTAGTCCTGGGTCGTGCAGTCGTCTGCCAATGGTGCTGCACTAACAGGATGACTAATGGAGGCTGCTCACTGAACGTTTGCAGTCATGGGTGTTAAGCCCTCTTCTTGCTTACATCGCATGTGCGGTTGCCACTTGCATGCTTCACATGTCCCACCAAGTCTCATTCCTGCCCTTCTGGGTGCAGCTAACTGTGCAGCTATTCTTTTGCTCTTTGTATTTTGGCTTGTTTGAAAATGTGCACTGTGTTAATGTAGTGATTAGTTTGACACCATGGTTTCAAGTGGAGGGTGAGGTGGACACTGGCATCTGACCTGGCACAGGGAAGAAGGAGAAGATCCTGAGAGGAACAATGCACAGCTGGGCAAAGGCGGAATCCACCCCAATTACGTCCACCAGGATCCGCTCGGAGATGCCGGGTATCCAGAACACCATGAAACATAACTAGATGGAAAATACACAAACCACACACACATTCAGGCAAGCTAAGAGCATCAGTCTTACAGCTGAGCATATTCCTGGCGTCAAAGAGAGCTGAGTGCAAAAAATCCCATCACTGAAGACAGAACATGTCACATTTTGGCAAAAAAACACAGTCTAATCCTGTCCAGGTCCATTGCTCTGCAGTGTGGCACTTGTTTTCTCCGCTGGCCTGTTTTTTCTGTAACGTGCATGGTGTTTTCGAGTGAGTCCAGAACGCCTGTCATCATTCTAGCACAGACATGCAATCAGGACTCGTCCCGGCAGGAGCCGGGTTTTTCACACACTGTGCCCGCTCCCTCGCCCAGCGCCCACGGCCATGCCTCTCTGCCCGGCAGCTCGCATGCTGGGCCAGGCGCAGGCTTGACTCACTTGTTTACAACGTAGAGCCTCTCCAAGAGAGGCCGCGTGTCCGCCCCCCCCCCCACCCCCCCGGGCCCTCGCCACGCCCTCCTGAAACTCGGCCCGGGACCACAAAAACATCCTGTTATTTGAAGTAAGGAAAAAGAAAAAACCGAGCTCCAACCGCAGGCCGGTTCTCAGGGCTTGGACATCAAAGCGGTGCTGCCTCATCCCTATTGACCAGTGTGGGTTTTTATTGTTCCTCCTCCCTCCATAAGGTCAGGCACCTCTGGCTACAACAAGATATCGATGGTCAAGCCACAGAAAACAAAATAGCCGAGCGGACAGCCAATAACTACACCTTTGAGTGTGTGCTCTATTTTTTTCTCCAAAAAAACAAAACAAAACAAAAAAAACAAAGAAAAAAAAAACCCTAAAGATGTGGCATGTGTCAGCCTGGATCCGAGCGGGTTATCTGTAATGGTCATGTGATATTATGGCATATTTTGGGCATATTCTTCTACCATTTATGGGAATACCAGCTTTACTACCTCTCTTAAAACCGAGTTAAGGAATCAAAACATTTAAAGCGGCACTCCATGCAGTTTGGTGCAAGCAGGATTGCAGCACATTCAAGTCGGACTGCCTAGCTAACAAGCCCCTTCCCATACCTGCATTCCCGGCTGTGTTTTTTTTTTTTTTTTGCTGGTGGCACATGATATGCGCTGTGATTGGAGGTTGTGATATGGAAAAGAAGGAATGTGTGTCTCATGGTCATAAACAAAATCACAAGTATGATATATACTTGCATATGTTAGTGCTTCAATGCTCGAAGTTCTACAGTGGACACATTCGTCCCATCCAAGTTCTACGCTGCTCTCATTTGTGCGTATAAACGCCAAACCTCACTCGGCCCTTAACCAGCATAAACCATAGTTTCCAGAAAACTACAATGTGAAAGATTATTTTAAAATACACCTTCAAAGATACATCAGTGTTGTATTCAGGTTCTTCTGGGATGTAACTAAACTCAATCACAAAGCCCCTCCAGGCTACAGGCAACCAACATCAGACATCGATACAAATACTGGCTAAAAACACAGCCTCTCTTAGCTTAAAGCTAAAACACAGCCTCTCTTAGCTTAAAGCTAAAACACAGCCTCTCTTAGCTTAATGCTAAAAACACAGCCTCTCTTAGCTCAAAGCTAAACACAGCCTCTCTTAGCTTAAAGCTAAAACACAGTCTCTCTTAGCTTAACGCTAAAACACAGCCTCTCTTAGCTTAACGCTAAAAACACAGCCTCTCTTAGCTTAACGCTAAAAACACAGCCTCGCTTAGCTTAACGCTAAAACACAGTCTCTCTTAGCTTAAAGCTAAAAACACAGCCTCTCTTAGCTCAAAGCTAAAAACACGGTCTCTTAGCTTAAAGCTAAAACACAGCCTCTCTTAGTTCAAAGCTAAAAACACAGCCTCTCTTAGCTCATAGCTAAACACACAGCCTCTCTTAGCTCAAAGCTAAAACACAGCCTCTCTTAGCTTAAGGCTAAAACACAGCCTCTCTTAGCTTAAAGCTTAAACACAGTCTCTCTTAGCTCAAAGCTAAAACACAGCCTCTCTTAGCTTAAAGCTAAAACACAACCTCTCTTAGCTTAAAGCTAAAACACAGTCTCTCTTAGCTTAAAGCTAAAAACATGGCCTCTCTTAGCTTAACGCTAAAACACAGTCTCTCTTAGCTTAAAGCTAAAAACACAGCCTCTCTTAGCTTAAAGCTAAACACACAGCCTCTCTTAGCTCATAGCTAAACACACAGCCTCTCTTAGCTCATAGCTAAACACACAGCCTCTCTTAGCTCAAAGCTAAAACACAGCCTCTCTTAGCTCAAAGCTAAAACACAGCCTCTCTTAGCTCATAGCTAAACACACAGCCTCTCTTAGCTTAAAGCTTAAACACAGTCTCTCTTAGCTTAAGGCTAAAAACACGGCCTCTCTTAGCTTAAAGCTAAAAACACGGCCTCTCTTAGCTTAACGCTAAAACACAGTCTCTCTTAGCTTAAAGCTAAAAACACAGCCTCTCTTAGCTTAAAGCTAAAAACACGGCCTCTCTTAGCTTAAAGCTAAAAACACAGTCTCTCTTAGCTTAAGGCTAAAAACACGGCCTCTCTTAGCTCATAGCTAAACACACAGCCTCTCTTAGCTTAAGGCTAAAAACACGGCCTCTCTTAGCTTAAAGCTAAAACACAGTCTCTCTTAGCTTAAGGCTAAAAACACGGCCTCTCTTAGCTTAAAGCTAAAAACACGGCCTCTCTTAGCTTAACGCTAAAACACAGTCTCTCTTAGCTTAAAGCTAAAAACACAGTCTCTCTTAGCTTAAAGCTAAAAACACAGTCTCTCTTAGCTTAAAGCTAAAAACACAGTCTCTCTTAGCTTAAGGCTAAAAACACGGCCTCTCTTAGCTCATAGCTAAACACACAGCCTCTCTTAGCTCAAAGCTAAAAACACGGCCTCTCTTAGCTCAAAGCAAACAAAATAGCTTCTCCAAAATCATAGCCCACCTTAGCTTAAAGCTACAAACACATAGCAGGCATATCTTAGCATAAAGCTAGCAATATTAACCCCTTTAGCTCAAAGCTAAAAACATAGCCCATCTTAGCTTAAGGCTAAAAACACCACCTCTACTGTAGTTCAGTGCATTGACATACACAAGGCAGGAGATAAATGAACCGCCTATCCGTTTGTACGGTTCACATCCGCAGGACTAATGATAAAGTATTCCACTGTACTGAACCTGGCATATAACTCTGCAACAGTTAAAAAGCCAGTCTCGATACACATCTCCAAGGCCCATCACATTTAAATTATCCATGACATCGTCCCATCGAGCTGGACAAAGGCTGTAACCTGTACAGATTGAATCAATGATTTCCCCCCTGGTCTTTTTTTTCTGCTGACTACAGGTGCCAGATCCTCTGCAGTAGATCGCCATCTCTTGTATAAAACCACAGGACATGTTCGCAACAAGCCGCCACGTCAGGCCTCCTTTTTACTGGCTCGGATAAAATCTTTTATCATTCATCCTGTTTAATAAAGCTGCTCTTAATTTTAAGCTCCTGCAGTCGCAACAGGACAGACTGCACCAGGGACAGGAAAAGAAAACCATTTCAAACTGTTCTTTTTCACATTATGCACGTCGTCCATGGTACCACCTATCATCCCGTGCCACATGACCTGCATCTTCTGGAACGCTCGTGCACGCCCCCCCCCTGTTGTTTTTGTTTTTTTTTCTCTTTTTCAGTTGAGGGTGTAAACAGCTCGCATTAGAAGAGTGGGTTTATAGTGGTGTTGAGTGGCGGTGGTGGTGGGGTGGGATGGGGATCCAGGGGTTACCATGTCTACAACCTAACACATGTCCTACAGGTTGCCCCCGAAGTGTTTATGTGGGAATGCTGAATGATGGTACAATAGCGCAAGAATATAATTAATGAATGAATATAAAAATTTATTTTTGAGGGCACTGTAATACTCAAGCTTCTCAGACCAACAATCAGACCTGGTGCATTCAATTAAACCATTTCATGTAATACCTTTCTATGTGGGGGCGTTTAGAGGTGGAGGTCCAATCACCACCTCCATCATCATCATCAAAAGGTTTTGGATGTATGGTTATGGAAAATTCTGGGAACATTTCCAGACGAACATGGATACAGGAATGAACGGATAAAGAAACAAAATCCAGAACTGGACCGCATCTGTTTTGGGACATGTGGACCACATGAGTTCTTATACATGCGGGCCACTTTTGGCTCACATGCAGTATGCCAGTAGGCAGTTCTGCCGTATCTGTGCCAAAGGTGGGCCAAATGGATACAGGGATGAACAGGTAAAGAGACAGTGCTGGTGTACAGATAAAGGAATGAATGGATGAGAGAACAATGCTGTGATGGATAAAGGAATGAATGGATGAGGGAACAATGTCGGTGCATAAATAAAGGAATGAATGGATGAAAGCACAGTGTTGTGATGGATAAAGGAATGAATAGATGAAGGAACAATGCTAGAGTATATTTAACGGACTAAAGGGGAAACTGTTTCGTGTGGGCGGGGCTAAATGGAACCTCTCTTAGCTTAAAGCTAAAACACAGCCTCTCTTAGCTTAAGGCTAAAACACAGCCTCTCTTAGCTTAAGGATAAAACACAGCCTCTCTTAGCTCAAAGCTAAAAAAACACAGCCTCTCTTAGCTTAAAGCTAAAACACAGCCTCTCTTAGCTCAAAGCTAAAAAACACAGCCTCTCTTAGCTTAAGGCTAAAACACAGCCTCCCTTAGCTTAAGGCTAAAACACAGTCTCTCTTAGCTTAATGCTAAAAACACAGTTGTCTCTCTTAGCTTAATGCTAAAAACACAGCCTCTCCTAGCTTAATGCTAAAAACACAGCCTGTCCTAGCTTAAGGCAAAAACACAGTCTCTCAGCTTAATGCTAAAAACACAGCCTCTCTTAGCTTAAGGCTAAAACACAGCCTCTCTTAGCTTAATGCTAAAAACACAGCCTCTCCTAGCTTAAGGCTAAAACACAACTTCTCTTACCTTAATGCTAAAAAACACAGCCTCTCTTAGCTTAAGGCTGAAACACAGTCTCTCTAAGCTTAAGGCTAAAACACAGTCTCTCTAAGCTTAAGGCTAAAACACAGTCTTTCTTAGCTTAAGGCTAAAACACAGCCTCTCTTAGCTTAAGGCTGAAACACAGTCTCTCTAAGCTTAAGGCTAAAACACAGTCTTTCTTAGCTTAAGGCTAAAACACAGCCTCTCTCAGCTTAAAGCAAACAAAATAGCCTTTCTTAAATCATAGCAGGCATTTCTTAGTTCAAAGCTAGCAATATAAGCCCCTTTAGCTCAAAGCTAAAAACATCACCTCTCTTATCTTAGGGCTAAAAACAGATAGCAGGCATTTTTTAGTTCAAAGCTAAAAGCAATATAACTTTAAAGCTAAAAACACCGCCTCTATTGTAGTTCAATGCAATGACATACAGGGATGCCAGCCTTGTGATTGGTTGGGAAATGCTTATGGAAGCATTACCCGAGATTATGACCGCTTGGTTTACAGGAGGAGAGAAATATGGTGAGATATGTTGGTCAGTGATTAGACTTTGGGAAGATCATGAGACATACATTGTACAGGAGTATTGGGGCCCAGAGGAACAAAACTGACTTAACTAACAGGAACACAGATTTGGGTTCCCTGGGGCAAAATGTACCAGCTAGAACGTGCAGACTTACTTGACTTACTGCGGTTCTCTTTGGTTTCTCTATCCCAGCCTACAGACCCATGGTTCTCTATCCCAGGCCTACAGACCCATGAGCTGCATGTTTTTCCTGCTCTACCCAGAGCAGATGCCTTCAGCCCTCGCAAACCAACAGTACACACATGACTTTCATTCCAACGACAAAACAAACCCTCAGGATGATCTTCGAAGAAGTATGATCAGAATTCTCAAGGAATTTCTCTAGCAAGCAATGAACCAGTTTTCAGGAACACTGTCCGGCTTTAGCCAATCAAACCGGCAAGCTTCCTACCGAATGATGAGTATTGGAAGAAGCCTTTGAAAGTGTTTATGCAGGCTTCTGTCAGTTGTCAAGGGGAGCTTATGAAAGTCTGAGGTAGCCTTTCGAACTTTCATAAGTGTCTTATTATGTTATACAGTACATATCTCTAAACTTTGTAGACATTACTTCAGAAATGAAGGTTATGAACAGTTACTAATTTACAGCAGTAAACCTCTTATTGTTTGGGAAGCCTTCATAACAGATGATGGAACATTGCTGTGATTTTATTGCATTCATCAGGAACTGATGTTAGGTGATCAGTTCTGGATCACTCCAAGTCATCCCAAAGACACTGGACAGAGCTCCTTCAGTCCAGAGAAAGAAGTTCCACCACTCCCCAGTCCAAGGCTCGAGGGCTTTACACCCCTCCAGCCCAGACTTGGCATTGGGCACGGTGACCTCAGCGTCTTGGGTGACTGCTCCGGAGCATCCTGTTCTATTGCCCACAGCTTTTCTATGAGACTAAGCTGTATGTTCCAACACTAGTGTCAAAAATGTGCACAACCTTTGAAGTAGCTGGTGTGTTTTTAGAGTACTGTAATTAGCGTTACTTACCGTTAAGGATAACGTAAAGCAGGCGAACGTGAACCTCTTGATTTGAGATTTGGTCACTGCAGTAACACCCATCACTTTGTTGGTGGGATTATTCTGTTGAAATAAAAAAGAACAAAAATAATACATGACGTAAGGATTATGAATCAGTAAAGCATGTCATTTAGTTTCTGGCCCAAGTCTGGCCCACATTCCCCGTTTTCATCTTGCCCACTTGCTGCACGGGCTAATGGCACTTGGGTGGGCAGCTTCCGGTTGCAAGATGTGGGCCGCATAATCACCCGACTAGGACATATGTCAGTCAATAGTAGGCAACGCTGTATCAGATCCGTTTTGGAACACATGGGCCACGTGAGTTTTTATAGGCGGGTCACTTTTGGCTCACATACAGTTTGACAATAGGTAGTTCTGCTGTATCTGTGCCAGAAGTGGACCAGATCCGTTTTGGAACACGTGGGCCAGATGAGTTTTATATAGGAGGGCCATTTTTGGCTTACATGGTTTTTGCCGGTAGGCAGCACAGTCATATCTGTGCCAGAAGTGGACCAGATCCGGTTTGGAACACGTGGGCCAGATGAGTTTTTATATAGGTGGGCCACTGTTGGCTCACATACAGTTTGCCAGTAGGCAGCACTGTCGTATCTGTGCCAATAGTGGACCAGATCTCTATTTGGGACGGGTGGGCCAATGCATGTTTTTGAATATGTAGGCCACCTTTGGCACCCATGCAGTTTGCCAGTACGCAGTTCTGCAGTATCTGCGCCAGAAGTGGACCAGATCTGTAAAATGCAATCAGAGCCCATCAGAACAGAGCTCATTTACACATATCAGTCTTTAAAGGCATGTTAAAATTCATGGCAACCGCCACAAATTGTTGTCCATTTATGGTGTCAATTTTAACATTCCTTTAAAGACTGATATATGTAAATTGGCTCTGTTCTGATTGGCTGCTTTGAATTGTGTGTCATTCAGACAGCTGAAGCAACTTTCAATGGGCGGAGCTAAACCGCTGTAGGCTAAAAAAGGGGGTAAATATTTAATATGCTGGTTTTTGTGGCATCATGAAACTGATAGTTTGTCTTTGCAGCTGAGTCACATTATATGCATTATATAGGTTGTTCCTGGGAAAGAATTTGCATATTTGAATCTGATTGGTTGAGTGTTTTCCTATTATCTCCTGATAGTCAAATCAAGTTTTATTTTTAAATATTTGTTGTGCTCTCAAATTCCATATTCTTATTTTCATACAGCAATAGACCCTGAAATAAACTACCCATGACCTCATTACGCACATATATGTAGAATAACTGAAATGTGAGAATATAATTAATTCTTTACAGCTTTAATTTTAGATTTTACAGTAAAAAATGTAAAAAAAAAAGTATCAAAAAAGTGTTCCAAATTCAACATGTAAAGTTTACATCATACATCAGTTTACATTAGCGTGTGTGGGAGACAATAGGAATTTCTCAAATCGACATTTAAAGATAAATTAATAATTAAAAATGGTCCTAAATATTTATATATTTACATTTATATTTATATATTTATATATATACACCACTAAATATATATAATATATATTTAGCGGTGTAAAAACTTTGATCTCTTTTTCTGCAGTGTAAAGGCTCTAGTTCTCCTTTCAGGTTAGTGAATATTCTTGATGGACCGACCAATAGAATCGCTCCAAACCTGCTTAGTAATAAACCTTGTTCTATCAGCTCCACTGCAGGTTTTTTAGGAAAGTCTGGGTTCCTCCCTCTGTACAACAGCTCCATTCTGGAGGGTTTTAAGGTGGACTGGATAATTCCATGAGTGCTAGTTTAAAGTTTGATGAACCTTCTATGAAGAGTCATCTCTAAACTTTTGACTGGCACTGTACAGATGCGTGTGCTCTCATTCACTTGCTCATAGGACAGTCAGCAAGTGAAAGCCATAGATCCCATAAAGCCTGCTTAATGACTTTACAGCTCCTCCCACTGAAACTCCATTACGAATAAATACAGCAGAGTCACGCCACATCGTCCCTGAGCTTCTCCAGCCACAGCAAACCCGCCACCACAGGGAAGGGGCCGAAGCGTTAGTCACATCGTCACCGTTACACCACTGGTATGTAATTACAGGCATGGCTTTCATGAAGAAAACACACTGGCTGAGATGGGCGTCGGGTGGTGGTGCTGGAACATTCCGTTGTCTCTGGACAGACCAGGACATGTTTGTGATTTGGCTTGAAAATGATCACAAAGACCTTATTATGGGGGGGAGGGGGGGGCAAAAAACAAAAACACCTCCAAAGTTCTGACATAACTCCGGTGTGCACCAAGCACGACTTACACAACGCTCCCGAAACACCACACGTGGATATTTAGTCTAAATTAAATATTGACCTCAATGCCCCTTTTTACCTTTACTGTCTCTATGCATTTCATTTACATAATCCAATTAACATTATAATAAATTAATGAATAAAATAAATTATAAAAAAAATTATATTTGCATTGGATGCAAACTTAATTTTTGACCATGTACTTATTATTATTTCTATATTTTTTGCTTTCATTTTGGCCAATATCTAATCTAATCTAATTATAATAAGGACATGTATCAAAATTTAAGCTTACAACTAATTTTTTTAAAAATTAAAATACCTAAATTATTTTATTAGAGCTTTAAGACAGATCAGGTGAAAACAATAGACCACAATGTGTCTTTAGAAACATTACATAAGTTGCGGTGTAACTTGTCAACCACTGTTTAAATAGATAAATAAATAAATAAATAAATAAATAAATAAATAATGAATAAATAAATAAACTGCTACCAAGTCGGATAATTAAATATAGCCAGGTTGTAAATGGCACCACTGTGTATGTATCCACCATAGCATATGAGAAATATGATTTTTTTTTTAATAGTTAATTTAAAGTACTTTATTAACATCACATAGAATGCATACTGTTCACCAAAAAATTATATACAACTCTATAGCTCTGTGGAAAAGCTAAGCAGTCCCATTCATGCTGTCAAAAAGCCCCTGAAACTGAATTATGATTTGCAGAATAATCAGTTTTAACATTTGTAAGTCAGAAAATCTGAAACTAGAAATTCAATTTCTAAAAATTAAAGCATTCGGTTTTTTTTAATAATGAATTCTTGAATTCTTGATTCACCTTTGAAATGTTTTTTCTTCATAACACCACTTTATCGCCACGTGAAGAGATCAAATGTTGCATCACTTTTGCTTTCAGGTTGCCTGGTTTACACCATCAACCATAAAAAAGAAAGTTTCACTTTCCCTCTTACGAACCTAACAGTTCTACTTCCTGTTCCAGAAAGCATTATTTCAGAAGGTGTGATGCAGATTTAAAATAGTAACATTAAAAATTAAATTCAGATTTAATCATTTAAATTTAAATTGCTATGAATAAATGTTTTGAACTTTATGCAGAGCACTTTAGACTCAAAACCCTTTAAGTCAGTTTCCCCAGAGAGGGAATAAGCCTAATTCTAGTTTACAAAGCTTTCTGAATAAACTCTCCATGGACGGGAACAACGTCGGGCTAGGCTTAACAGATCCTAGGTTAAAACACAACCACTGTAAATAAAAACTGAGGTGATCCGAAGCTTAGAATTTCTACATCCAAAATTGAAGGGTGGCTCAGTACCTCTTTCTCATGTACAGCAGGGACCATATCATTAATATTCACTCAGTCATATAGTTTACTCTCCTGGCTCGCAGCCGTGTCGTCGCTCATTGGGCAGAAGACAAGAAACACTACGGATGGGTCGGCCACTCTCACCTACGGTCAATCTAGTGTCTCCAACTTGCCAGACTAGCATGCATTTGGACTGTGGGAGGAAACCGGAGCACCCGGGAAAAATTAAGAACGCAGGAAGACACGGAGAGAACATGCAAACTCCACTGGTAACCAGGGGTAACCACAGAGGACTTTGTCTACCAAGCATAGCCCATCCGTAAAGTGAAACAGCCACATACACACACATGGCGCCCTGGGAACAGCTGGGGGTTAGGTGCCTTGCTGTTGGTTCAGGGAACCGGACCAGCAACCTTCTGGTCACAAGGCTGGTTCCCCAACCTCCAGCCCATGAGGGCCTTCGTTCCTATATGGATTGGCCAACATTGTACTGATACTGCTACTGAGTATTGCATCAGTGCCACCAATTCCTCTTAACCGTATGGGTCTCATTTGACATTAATGATGACCAACAAATTGGCATCATCAGTGAAACCTCATTGGAAATGACTCTCTTTTTATGGACGGCTGTCCTGATGGATGCTTTGGAATTTCCAACCAGCCAAAGGAACATCACATTTAGCTGCAGCTTTAACCGGAGCATTCCGAACCATTTGTGCTACAGCTTCTCATCAGGCTCAGTACAAAGCTCATCTAAAGCAACCAAGCTCACAACAACCGCTCGGAACCAATGTTCCTGTGGCTACAGCCAGGCATTTCCAGGCTTATATACAACACGGGGAACCCAGGAGTCTTCGCCAGTCTGCAAGCTCATGCTCGCCAAGAGGGAGATCCTGGAAACGTACCTTGTCGAAGGCCGGGTAGACGGCTCGCAGCTCTGTCAGCCAGCCATAGGGCATGTGTCCCACGGGGTAGGTGGCTGTGAGGACGGCTACAGCCTTGCAACACAAACAGATTGGAAGGTTGAAGCAGGTTCCCATTTGTTGCAGCCGTAGGCCATTACATAGTCAGAAAGGCAGCGCCACTGACCTTCGTCGAAGCAGCCGTGCCCTTGAGGTCTCGGGACACGAAGAGATTGACCACAGGCCTGCTGATTCTCTGGGTGGCAAGGATGAGGGCCAGCGGCCACCAGAAACTCAGCATCTTCCTTATGGTGGTGTCGCCCTAGAACAGTACAGAGGTTTACCGAAGATGAGAGGAGAGCTTATGCTTTGTGGTTGGCTCTGAATCTGTATCTGATATGGTTGTTTGGTGGCTGAATGCTTCGATCAGTCTGTCACAAAGATAACCCCAGTCGCCAAAACTGAACATAAACATCTGGAAGGCCAAATTCCACCGCTGAATTAATTAAATGGGCTAAATCCTAGCTAGCAAGCAGATGTGGGCCACATCTGGCAAAGACACGGCACTGTTGGCCTACTGCCGGCACTGCCAATCTGCTGTGAGCCAAAGTTGGCCCACATATTTACAACACGCATTGTGTCCCGAGACAGATCTGGTCCACTTCTGGCACGGACACAGCAGAGGTACCTACATTTGGCTGAGGGGTGGCCCTAGTTTGGCACATTGGTGGCTCACATCTTGTTCTGGGTGGCGGTCCGACCAAGTGCCTTCAACTCATCTGGCAAGTGGGCCAGATGAAAATGGGGAATGTGGGCCAGAACGTGTATTTTGGTCCTGGTTCTCAAAACGAAAACCCCTAATAAACTACAGGTTAGACACACTTACACTGAACATTTTAACACCCCAGCAGACACAGCGTTCGGTGCATCTTCGCCGTAGCTGGGCCAAAAGTTGTCAGAGTGGGTCATGCGCTGCAAATTGTCCTTAACTGGTGGTTTGGCTGTGAACTGTAAATGAAGTGTGTCTTTCTATCACCAGATGCAGCCATGCCCCTTTTGGTTTATGTAGCTAAGAGGCTAACGTGGTCAACAATTGGGGAAAACAGTGCAAACCTGCCTCGAGCCACGATAAATTATTAAGCAGACCCCCTCATCTGGTTTCTTACTCTGGATGACACAGTGTTATATGTAAAAATTACAGAACAGCCTTGGGAACGGAGGGAAAAAAAAAAGGGAAAGGGGGGGAGGATGTGGGATGTAACGCATCTCCAAGCCTGGAAATTGCCCTACATATCTACATGGGTTGGACATGAAAACTTGAAACCTGGTTTTGGAACCACAGTCATTTATTAAGTATGGTGGAGGGGCCTCCTTTTGCAGGCCCCCCCCCCCCCCAAAAATTTTAAACAGGCGTCAGTTCCGTCTTGGGAATGACATATAACTGCGTCCTGACACAGTAGCGTCAGAGGGAGTTTAAAAGCCATTTCTTCTTGCAGGAATAGTGTCCAGGTCCCCTGACGTGAGATGCCTGGTGGGGTGTCGTCCTATCCTTTGGTGGTATGCTGACATGACCCTGGATCCCACCGTGGCTCTTGAATACAGTCACACAAAGACTTGCTGTCTTGGTCACAGTATGGCGCCAGCAAGGACGTGCACCAACAATCTGTCCTCTTTCTGACTCCTGGTAATGTCCACCCATAATGCCTGTGTGCATTTGCAGTATTTTTGAGTCAGAACTGACTGCTTCTTACCTGCTAACTGAACCTTCAACAACTCTGCCTCTTCCTGGTGCAATGTGCAGTTAATGAAGATTGGGCCAACAGGCTGGGTCCAATTTTAGCCTGAGACCTCCCACTCCTACAATGACAGGTGTTTTTCAGTTTCATTGTCCCAACCCCTGTAAGATTGACCGTATGTCATATAGTGTCAGGGACCATATTGCGTATCTGTTTTGCTGAGGTATTGGTGTTGTTGGAGCTGTTTTACACACAATGCTAAACCAGTTTGGATTTTTTTTTTTTCGTTGCTAACTGAACCTACTGAGGCTACACCCAACCACTATTTACATTTAACCAATTTTGACAGATCGACTTGATTTGGGGTAAGAGGGAAACTGCAATCTTGAATCCTCAATCTGAATTTTCCTGGCCAGACATCACTTCATCCAATAAATCATTCCAAGTGTGAACTCAGACAATGTTCTCAGCGTCAAATAACAACCGCAATCTGAACTTTAGAGCTCCTCCACCAAACACTTCAATCATCATAGTGGCCTATTCCCCCACGACATGAAAGGGAAGATGGGGCGCCTTGATTGAATGCTCCTGCTAGGACACACCAAACCGCAAGGGGTCGCTTCTGTTTTCCACTGTAATCATCATAGGACACTGATCAGATAAGAGTTTCTTATGAAGCCCAGGTGAGTAGTACCCCCCAATTCCTGGCTGTTGGAACTTTTGGGAAGTTGTGCATGGATGTTGCAGTAGATAGCCCAGTCCCCACGATGGTAAAATCGCACCATAGCCTCCCATTGTACAGGGACAGGATGGGAATGAGCAGGGGTTCGAGACACTCCAGGTTACTCTGGAGCAAAATCGCTACGAACACGATCTACAGGAGAGACGAGAGATCAGACACCGTAACAGCAGAGCAGACATAACAGACACATACATACACAGACAGACAGACAGACAGACACAGACATACACAGACAGACAGACACATACATACACAGACAGACACATACATACATACATACATACATACACAGACAGACAGACAGACAGACACATACATACACAGACAGACAGACAGACAGACAGACAGACAGACAGACAGACAGATAGATAGATAGATAGATAGATAGATAGATAGATAGATAGATAGATAGATAGATAGATAGATAGATAGATAGATAGATGGATAGATGGATGGATAGATGGATAGATAGATAGATACACAGATAGATAGATAGATAGATACACAGATAGATAGATAGATACACAGATAGATAGATAGATAGATAGATAGATAGATAGATAGATAGATAGACACACACACACAGAGGCAGACAGAGAGACAGACACATACATACACAGACAGACATACATACATACAGACAGACAGACAGACAGACAGACAGATAGACAGACAGACAGATAGATAGATAGATAGATAGATACAGACAGACACATACATATACAGACATACATACAGACAGACAGATACATAGATAGATAGATAGATAGATAGATAGATAGACACACATACACACACAGACAGACACATACATATACAGACAGACAGGCACATGCATACACACAGAGAGAGACAGACAGACAGATAGATAGATAGACAGACAGGCAGATAGATAGAACCAAATCAATTCCTCATCCATCTATGCTTCACAGTGAGTAACTGCTTGTAGGCGGAGGCTGTTAAAATGCATAGCATGACAGAGGTGATGCTAGAAGCCGCCGTGCTGGGCCAAAAAGGCGGTCCCACAACAACGACCGAGACAAAACGTCTGACGTTCACTTCTTACGGTTTTCACTGGACGCCCTACATGCCTGTTCCTCTGGGTAATTAAGAAGAGAACTGGGTGAGCCCTTTACCCTGCGCTAACAAACGTCCGAGATGGAGGCAGCTCCCGACCAGCAGGCTGTATTTGTGCTTAAGGAAGGATCCCAGAGTGAATCCATGCCTAAGGAGCATTACGGCATTCAATCAAACCAGAAGAAACTGGGGGCGTGCTCCATTGTCCAGGCACTGCATCTCCATACCAGCATCTAAAGAGATGTTTTTCATAATGACCATGATCACTCCATTTCATATTACAGTACCAGTCAAGAGTTAGACACACCCATCTAATGGACGGTGTTGTGGTCTTTAAAGACCCTACCAGTCGTACCTGAACAGCTCCACCTGCTGAACCAGTCCAATATCCTTCTCACCACATCGTACTCCTGATGGTACACAGTATGATACTCCTCCATATCTCCCCCACCTCTAATATCTATTTTGTGGTGAAATAACTTGTGATCTCCTTTTTCTGCACAGTGTAAAGCTTCTGAGTTCTCCTTTCAGGTTAGTGAATATTCATGATGGACCGACCAATATAATCGCTCCAAAATCCTTCTTAGTAATAAACCTTGTTCTAGATCGCTCCACTGCAGGTAAGTACGGAAGCTGCTCCAGCCTCCTGTACAGCTCCACTCTGGAGGGTTGTTAAGGTGACTGTATTATTCCATGATGTTATTCATAACTCCACAATGCGATATAACACAGATAGTTATATACACTGATGATGGTTATGAGTACCGTTGACGTACAGTGCCTATGGTTGGTGTCATGTTTGTAGTTCCGACCCAGACATGAGCTATTAAACCTTTATTAATAAATATCCACAGAACTGAGTAGTCAGTTTGCAAATTCTATTTACTGAGATGTAAGTGGGCTGTAAAGATGGGGCGTGCTATGAAAGTGTCGAAATTCCTCCCAGGGGTGGTGGTGATGGGAACAGGGGGTCAGCATGTCTACAACAGACATGCAGCCATTCTCTCTCATTTTATCAAAACACAAGTGATCCTACACGTGAGTTTCATAATTGGAATAGCAACTGTAACAAGAGGATGGCTCATCACAGTTGGCCACAGCACAGTGGACTCTGGTGGTGCCTCTTGTGTTTGCTCGAGCAGTTAAATGTGAAGTGGCTGGTAAAAAGTACCAATATGAGCTCCCAGACAAAAAACTAGTCACCTGTGACTGACACATACCTAGTACATGGTGTAACACCTCCACCAGCATCAATAATGTGTGTGAGATGGCCTGTACTGGACACGTTTCTGGTGTAGCCACATCAGTGTTCAGATCATCTCTTCATCAAGGGAACTGGTCAGTTGGTCCGATTTGGTGGATGCCTTCCCTGGCACATTCCGAGGCGATTCCCTGTAGACTAGGGATTTTAGGCCACTGCTTGGTAGACCGTATGGCCCGTACCTTCCATACACCTGCAGATTCAGCTACTTCCTCACACTATGGTCTTTGGTCACGCCCACATGCAGTCCCTCCTTTTAGCCAATCATTAACATCTGCTCTGGAGCGTTTTCCACACATGGAACGAGACATTCCCTGCACTGTAGCACCTCTTCTCAATCTATGGATCGCGTCACTCACACCCCATAGGGGTTTATAGCCCCATCATCCTCATACAGCGCCATCTGCAGGAGCCTGGTCGAGCTGGTCATCATTGCTTGATTAGAGCTATACAGTGCATCCAGACTGAGAGCTGGCGTTCCAGAGGCTACCAGAAGCTCAGACTTACCATGGAATCCAGTAACGGGAACAACGTGAGGAGAGAGAGAGAGAGAGAAAAAGAGAGAGAGAGAGAGAGAGAGAGAGAGAGAGAGAGAGAGAGAGAGAGAAAGAGAGAGAGAGAGAGAGAGAGAGAGAGAGAGAGAGCGAAAGAGAAGCTGGCGTTCCAGAGGCTACCAGAAGCTCGGACTTACCATGGAATCCAGTAACGGGAACAATGCGAGGTACAGGAAGGCCTTTCGCGTCTACTGCCGACTGAATCGTCCACATGGTGGAGCTTGTTGATGATGTAATATCCCAGATCTGTGTAAGCTGACACATGACACAATAACTTTATTTGTAACGGACCTCACAGCCATCCACAGCTGCCTTGTAGTCTTTCACGTTATGGAATTAATAACCGTTCCTGGATTAGATACGAGTTATTCTACCCTTATAGAGCCACGTTTAGAGCATGTCAGTAAAGCGATGCACCCCTAGAGTGTTAGCTTGTAAGTGAGGATGAACACTAAGCACTGACCAGCGTGCTCCTACCATAGTGAGCGAGGCATGACATTGGTTGCCTGATGGATGGGACATTCCATTTCTGAAGCTGTGTGGGTATTTAACATTCCCCAGTCCACAGAGTGACGTGTGTACCGGGAACACATCATGGAAAGCATTACCACCCACAGTGCACTAAGCAGTGGCCGTCCATGGGGGCTTTACTATGGGGACCAGTGCCGTCTGGCTAGAATTGCCAAACCACTCTGGAACCACACGCATCCCACAGGTCAGTGCAGAAGACCACACACCAGACACAGCGCCTCACTTGGGCTCCTGAGATGACTAACTGGAGCCTAGAGGATTGGCAAACTGTGGCATGGTCCAGTGAGTCACTGTGCCAGTTGTTTTGGGCTGACGGTAGGGTTCATGTGTGGCGAAGACCCCATGAAGCCATGGACCCCAGTTGTCAACAAGACACTGTGCAAGTTGATGGTGGCTCCATACTGGTTTGTGGTATCTTCTCATGGTCCACTGGTCTGCACATCATTGACTGATGCTTGCCACGTTTCATGGCTTGGTGACCGTTTGCAACCCTTCATGGACTTTGCGTACCCCCACAATGATGGGATATTCCAAAAGGACAATGCACTGTGCCGTCAGGCCCAAGTTGTCTAGAACTGGTTCAAGGAGCGTTCTTTAGAGTTCTGATGAACGCTGTGGTCTGCAAGTTCACCTCACATGAGCCCAGTCAAGGTGTAACACTACCATGCCTTGTTCGATCTCAGCTCATGCGCCATAACTGCCCTCCCGCCCCGAAACGTCACCATAGGAGCTCCAAGGAAACAATAAGCTACTCATACACATACCTATGAGGACATGGAGAATCAAGGCTATGGTACCAGCCACAGCCATGCAGAGTATGGCCTTGTTTCGGTCCCTCCTGCTGTGGACGAGCACCAACCCGACGCTCTTGAAGTCACTCATAGGCCCGGTGAAGAACTTCATAAGAGAGTAGGCCAAGCCGTAGCTGGCCAGCATCTCCACACGGTCCTCCTTTACTGAGGCGATACCTCTGTTTAGAGCCTGTTCAGTCGAGAGAGTGAGAGAGAGAGAGAGAGAGAGAGGGGGAGAGAAAGAGAGAGAGAAAGAGAGAGAGAGAGAAAGAAAAAGAAAGAAAGAAAGAGAGAGAGAGAGAGAGAGAAAGAGAAAGCGAGAGAAAGAGTGAGAGAGAGAGAGAGAGAGAGAAAGAGTGAGAGAGAGAGCGCGAGAGAAAGAGAGAGAGAGAGAGAGAAAGAAAAGAAAGAAAGTGAAAGTAGAGAGAGAGAGTGTCGAGAGATTATAGAAAGATAAGTGCAAGAATGTAGAGAGAGAAAGATAGTCGAGCGTCTTTAGAGGCAGATAAAGAGAGGCACGACATATGATAGAGATGAGAAAGCAAGAGTGAGAGTGATAGAGAGAGCGAGAGAAAGAGAGAAATACAGATAGAAGAAAAAAAAGAGGGATGTGTGAGAGAGAGAAAGAGAGAGAGAAAGAATGAGAGAGAGTTGCTTAAAAGAGAGAGCGAAGACAGAGATGATCGATAGCTAAGAGAAGATGCGAGATAAAGAGAGAGCGAGAGAAAGAGAGACGAGATAGAGCGAGGAGTTATATAGAGTAGAAATCGAGAGAGAGAGAAAGAAAGAGAGAGAGAGAGAGAGAGAGAGAGAGAAAGAAAGAAAGAAAGAAAGAAAGAAAGAAAGAAAGAAAGAAAGAGAGAGAAAGAGAGAAAGAGAGAGAGAGAAAGAGCGAGACAGAGAGAGAGAGAGAAAGAAAGAAAGAGAGAGAAAGAGAGAGCGAGAGAAAGAAAGAAAGAGAGAGAAAGAAAGAAAGAGAGAGAGAGAGAAAGAAAGAAAGAAAGAAAGAAAAAGAGAGAGCGAGAGAAAGAGAGAGAAAGAGACAAGAGAGTTAGTGAAGACCAGCTGAGAGAGCATGAGAGCCGCAGAGAGAAGACATACAGAGAGTGAGTAGAGAGAAAGAGAAGGGAAATGAGAGAAAGAAGACAGAGAGAAGAGAGAAGAGAGGAAGGGAGGGAAACGAGAGAAAGAGAGAGAGAATGAGAGAGAGAGGAGGAGAATGCGTAAGGTTAACAGCTCTGAGGATTGGAGTCTACAGTTTACTGCATCCTCAGTTTCAGCACTCTCCCCTCAGAGCTGTGTGGCTTGTGTATAATGGATTTCTGTTGAAATATGTTAAACAAGATCCTTTTCTGATTGGCTGGCTCGGTAAAGTCGTCTGCAGTACAAGCAGCGGCTACCAAGAGGGGTTGACCCGGTTCTCATTTCGCACGGCATAGCTGCTCCCTGCTTCTATAATACATCCTCTCTCACTACACTGACATTATGCAAGACCGACCCATCGCCCCTCGGCCACACGCACGCTCCCTGACTGGGGCATCTCCCGCCCTCCTGGATCAGGAATAGTAATAGAGGACAAGCACCTACACTCCGATACCGTTTGCTTTAAAAACAGGTCCCCCATCCCCGAGGGCCAGTAACCCTCACATGTGGTGGTCCCCCCACCTGTGCACCGACACATCTACTAATCTTGCAATGGACAAAACGGAGGAGCTCGGCCCTCAGGACCGAGTGGTGCACCCTGCTTCAAAACCATCGTCTATCTGCTTCCAAGGTTTCATGGGCGTGCTAACACAATGCTCCGCCACATGCTACACCTCAGTGGGACACTGTTATTAGTTATTATTTATTTTTTATGTTTTAAAAGTTAGTTATTATTTAAGATTAAACCTTAAATGATGTTAAAATGAACAAATAATATAAATTACTGTATTTACAATTGCAAAAAAAAAAGAGGGGGGTAGCTCCGCGGGGGAAAGGAGAGGTATAAAAAGGGGCCGGTGCTTCAAGATAGGGGGCAAGGGGGGGGTGCCGAAAAAAAAGAAACGATGGGGGGGGGGGGGGGGCGAAAGGAAGGGAAGGGAATAGAGGGGGAAGAGAG
>JAMWET010001827.1:5000-7500 GCA_024036415.1 Prochilodus magdalenae
GTGAGTGTACAGGTCAGTGTGTGTGTGTACTTGTGTACTGGTCAGTGTGTGTACGGGTCAGTGTGTGTGTATGGGTCAGTGTTAGTGTACGGGTCAGCGTGTGTATGGGTCAGCATGTGTATGGGTCAGTGTGAGTGTACTTGTGTACTGGTCAGTGTGTGTATGGGTCAGTGCGAGGGTATGGGTCAGTGTGTGTGTGGGTTAGTGTGAGTGTACGGGTTAGTGTGAGTGTATGGGTCAGTGTGTGTGTATGGGTCAGTGTGAGGGTATGGGTCAGTGTGAGTGTACAGGTCAGTGTGTGTGTGTATGGGTCAGTGTGTGTGTACGGGTCAGTGTGTGTATATGGGTCAGTGTGTGTGTATGGGTCAGTGTGTGTGTATGGGTCAGTGTGAGTGTATGGGTCAGTGTGTGTGTATGGGTCAGTGTGAGTGTACGGGTCAATGTGAGTGTATGGGTCAGTGTGTGTGTATGGGGCAGTGTGAGTGTATGGGTCAGTGTGAGTGTATGGGTCAGTTTGAGTGTATGGGTCAGTGTGTGAGTGTACAGGTCAGTGTGTGTGTATGGGTCAGTGTGTATGTATGGGTCAGTGAGTGTATGGGTCAGTGTGTTTATGGGTCAGTGTGAGTGTATGGGTCAGTGTGAGGGTATGGGTCAGTGTGTGTGTATGGGTCAGTGTGTGTGTACTGGTCAGTGTGAGTGTATGGTTCAGTGTGAGGGTATGGGTCAGTGAGTGTGTATGGGTCAGTGAGTGTGTATGGGTCAGTGTGTGTGTACTGGTCAGTGTGAGTGTATGGTTCAGTGTGTGTGTATGGGTCAGTGTGAGGGTATGGGTCAGTGAGTGTGTACTTGTGTACTGGTCAGTGTGTGTGTACGGGTCAGTGTGTGTGTACTGGTCAGTGTGAGTGTATGGTTCAGTGTGTGTGTATGGGTCAGTGTGAGTGTATGGGTCAGTGTGTGTGTACTTGTGTACTGGTCAGTGTGTGTGTACGGGTCAGTGTGAGGGTATGGGTCAGTGAGTGTGTAGGGGTCAGTGTGATTGTATGGGTCAGTGTGATTGTATGGGTCAGTGTGATTGTATGGGTCAGTGTGAGTGTATGGTTCAGTGTGAGTGTATGGGTCAGTGTGAGGGTATGGGTCAGTGAGTGTGTAGGGGTCAGTGTGAGGGTATGGGTCAGTGTGAGGGTATGGGTCAGTGAGTGTGTAGGGGTCAGTGTGATTGTATGGGTCAGTGTGATTGTATGGGTCAGTGTGAGGGTATGGGTCAGTGAGTGTGTAGGGGTCAGTGTGAGGGTATGGGTCAGTGTGAGGGTATGGGTCAGTGAGTGTGTAGGGGTCAGTGTGATTGTATGGGTCAGTGTGATTGTATGGGTCAGTGTGAGGGTATGGGTCAGTGAGTGTGTATGGGTCAGTGTGATTGTACGGGTCAGTGTGTGTATGGGTCAGTGTGAGTGTATGGGTCAGTGTGTGTGTATGGGTCAGTGTGTGTGTATGGGTCAGTGTGTGTGTACTGGTCAGTGTGTGTTTATGGGTCAGTCAGCTGATTCTTGTGTTGCGTGGGTACGTGTCAGGCTGAGGGGGGCGGAGTCTTGAGTTGTAGTGAGGACGGCCGTGTGGTCATTTGTGGAGCTTTTAAAGTGTTCCTGCCGTTTGATGTTTCTCCCTCAGATCAGAGCTGTGCTGTGCAGGGGTGGAGGAAGGCGGAGAAAGCGACGAGGATGGTGATGATGAAGATGAAGAGGATGGTGATGATGAAGATGACGAGGAAGAGGATGTTGTGAGGTTTTCTTGTTTGCTCTTGGTGCCTGAAGCCCAACTACTGCTGCTGGATCTCAGACCACATCCTCGAACCAGGATCATCCCGGCTTACAAACATAGTGTGTATCAGCGGCCCATTCATTCATATTTCACTCCCTGTGCCCAACAGAACCAGTCAGACGCGTAGACACGGCTCCTCAGAGCCGGTTCTCCTTAGGTTGATGAGTAAAAGTGAAGACACCAAAGTATAAAATAATTATCCAGTCCACCTTAAAACCCTCCAGAGTGGAGCTGTACAGGAGGAGGAACCAGCTTCCCTAACCTGCAGTGGAGCTGATAGAACAAGGTTTATTACTAAGCAGGTTTGGAGCGATTCTATTGGTCGGTCCCTCATGAATATTCACTAACCTGAAAGGAGAACTAGAGCCTTTACACTGTGCAGAAAAAGAGATCAAAGTTTTTACACCACTAAATATATATTTATATATCTCTCTCTTTTTCTCTCTCTCTCTCCCTCTCTCTCCCTCTCCCTCTCTCTCCCTCTCTCTATCTCTCCCCCTCTCTCTCTCTCTCTCTCTGTAGTTGAGCCTGTAGCTCCAGTGGGTTTGAGTGTTGAGCTGATAGGAGAGGACTGGGTTCTAAACTGGACTCCTCCCAAACACAGGACCGTTCCTATCACCTCGGAACTCCGATACTGGAGCACAGACTCCCCTGTGAGTAATGTCCTGTGTGTGTCTCTCCTCTC
>JAMWET010001827.1:12500-25000 GCA_024036415.1 Prochilodus magdalenae
TCTCTCTCTCTGTCTCTCTCTCTCTCTCTCTCTCTCTGTCTCGCTCTCTCTCTCTCCCTCTCTCTCTCTCTCTCTCCCTCTCCCTCTCCCTCTCCCTTCCTCTCTCTCTCTCTCTCTCTCTCAGGAAGGTGAAAGTGTGGGAGGTATCTCTACCCTCTCCGTTTCAGAGTAAAGCGCTGAAGGCAGTCTGCCAGGTCAGCTTCTGGCACCACACTTTTCACACGTACTGAACACATGATAGATATTTATACCCTGTACTACCGCATACAACTGCTCCGCAGAGGTACACGATCGCGGTGTGCCTGCATGTCCATAACACCGCAGGCTGGAATAATAAACTCACCGGACCAAAAACGAGTCCCCTTGTACTTTTAAGGTGGTAGTAACGTCAGACTCCTGCAGGTGGCGCTGTACGAGGATGGCAGGGCTATAAATCCCTGTGGAGTGTGAGTGACGGGATTCATAGATTGGGAAGAGGTGCTACAGTGCAGGGAATGTCTCCAGAGCAGATGTTAATGATTGGCTAAAAGGAGGGACTGAGCATGTGGGCATGGCCAAAGACCATAGTGTGAAGGAAGTAGCTGGATCTGCAGGTGTATGGAAGCGTACGGTCATACGGGTCTACCAGCAGTGGATACAATCCCAGTCTACAGGGAATTCTCCTCGGAATTGTGCCAGGGAAAGCCTACACCAAATCTGGACCACCTGACCAATTCATTGATGGAGCAAGAGTGTCTGAATATTGATGTGGCTACATCCAGAACCCGGTCCTGTTGTTGGTGCCGGTGGAGGATGCTATTAGGGACGTTTCAGTCGCAGGGGACTCGTTGTTTGTCCGGCGAGTTTATGACGAAGCGCTGTGTGTGGTAGTTCAGTGCGGTCAGTGACTGTGCTTAAGTGGTTTTGCCCTGTACCTGCAGGCCCAGGGTGAGCGCCTGACGTCCCATACGGTGGTGGACGATCCGCGTATCAGTGAAGTGTGCGTGCTGGGGGACCTCAAGCTGATAAACTGCCACGCACTGTGAGTCACTATGAAGCTACAGCATGTATGCACATGGATACAGCAGAGCTAATCTAAACGTCAGCCAGCCATGTCCAGTTTTAGGCCAGACAGTCCGGTCCCAGTCCTCTGTCCGGCACGGTACCTGGACCGTCACCTATTACTCCTTTTACCGGGATGAACCATGTAAAATGTTCATTCACCAACAATACCAAGTGTGCTATTGGTTTATGTCTTAGTCAAAAGACATGCCTTGCATTTCATTGGTTTAACAAGGTCATGTGACATTGTGACTCGCCTACCGAATAACCGCAGGCCGGCCCTCTGAATTCTAATCAGTTAGTAACTTCTTGTTAAAGATTTTGGTACCACTTTAGAACAAGGCTACCTTTATAAAGAGTTTATAAATGGTTTAAAATATATTATTATTGATTATTATTTAGGTCATAAACACTTTACAAAGTACTAATAAGTTGTTATAACACATTAATAGAACATTTATTTGTTTTAACGGCTTATTAAGGATTTTGGTACCACTTTAGAACAAGGCTACCTTTATAAACCGTTTAGAAATGGTTTAAAAAAAGATTATTATTGGTTATTATTTAGGTCATAAACACTTTACAAAGTATTAATAAGCAGTTATAACACAATAATAAAAACTGCTTATTAAGGATTTTGGTACCACTTTAGAACAAGGCTACCTTTATAAACCGTTTAGAAATGGTTTAAAAATAGATTATTATTGGTTATTATTTAGGTCATAAACACTTTACAAAGTATTAATAAGCAGTTATAACACAATAATAAAAACTGCTTATTAAGGATTTTGGTACCACTTTAGAACATGGCTACCTTTATAAACCGTTTATGAAGGGTTTATAAGTAGATTATTATTGGATATTTGTTAGGTCATACACACTTTACAAAGTACTAATAAGCAGTTATAACACATTATTAAAAAATGGTTTTAACTTCTTATAAAGGATTTTGGTGCCATTTAAGAAACAAGGCTACCTTTATAAACAGTTTATAAATGGTTTAAAAATAGAATATTATTGGTTATTAGTTAGGTCATAAACACTCTACACAGTACTAATAAGCAGTTATAACACATTAATAAAACATTTATTTGTTTTAACTGCTTATTAAGGATGTTGGTACCACTTTAGAACAAGGCTACCTTTATAAACAGTTTATAAATGGTTTAATAATAGATTATTATTCGTTATTATTTAGGTCATAAACATTTTACAAAGTACTAATAAGCTGTTATAACACATTAATAAAAGGACACAAATGAACCCCTCCATGCGATGTATATGAATATGTATTGAAGCTGACCGGGTTTGTGCAGACTGATGGAAGAGATGAAGATCAGTAACCATCGGAATCAGTGGAAGAGTATGTGTGTTCACTGTCGCCCGTGTTATTAATGTCTTGTAACTGCTTATTAATGAATTACGGTGTTTATGACCTAATTAGTTACATTAGTAGATTATTATTATTATTTAAACCACTTATAAACTGTTTATAAAGGTAGCCTTGTTCTAAAGTGGTACCAAAATTCTTAATAAGCAGTTACAACAAATTTTGGTTAATGTGTTATAACTGTTTATTAATGCTTTGTAAAGTGTTTATGACGTAACTAATAACCAGTACTAACCTATTTTTGAACCGTTTATAAGCTCTTTATGAAGGTTCCCTTATTCCAAAGTGGTATATATATATATATATATATATATATATATGTATGTTTGATTGCTCACTGGTGTGCCACAGCCTACAGGTTGAGAAGCCCTGTCTTAGAACCTCTAGAACCAGAATTAGTTTAGGCTTAATAGAACCAGGGACACAAACTATCAAGGTGAAAATAAAGGCTGACTTTAAACCTTCTGAGCCTAAACTTTGTTTGTAGCTCATCGCCACACTGTCAGACACCTGTTAAACACTAGAGGGCGCTCAGAGAACAGGGTGAGCTTGGGATTCAGCCTTTAGAACGAAACAGCAAACAGGTGTTGGTCGTTACTGATTGCTGATTGGCTGGCGAGCTCACTGGGCTCACTGATGTCATGCATCTCCATAATACGAGTGTGGGTAGGGCTTCCCACCACACCGGAAGGTCGTTGATTGGCAGCGCCAGCCTATCACCCATTAACAGTCAATCAGTCAGTAAGGTTTCAGTCACTCCTGTTGCTTGTCCATCTGTACCATTTACAATCAGCATTGACCGCTGACACATGCATTTCACAGTCCACTAGGCCTCTGCTGACCGTATAGGACCCCCACAGGACCACCACAGAGCAGGTAGTATGTGGGTGGTGGATCATTCCCAGCACTGCAGGGACACTGACGTGGTGGTGGTGTGTTAGTGTGTGTGGTGCTGGTGTGAATGGATCAGACACAGCAGTGCTGCTGGAGTGTTTAGACACTGTGTCCACTCACTGTCCACTCTATTAGACACTCCTACCTTGCTGGTCCACCTTGTAGATGGACAGTCAGAGACGATAGCTCATCTGCTGCTGCACAGTGCAGTGCTGGTCATCCTCTAGTCCTTCATCAGTGGGGACAGGACACTGCCCCACAGGACGCTGCCCACAGGACACAGCCCCACAGGACGCTGTCCACAGGACACCACCACAGGTGTCCAGTACACCCACACCAGCACACTCACATACAATACAACACCACCACGTCTGTGTCACTGCAGTGCTGAGAATGAGCCACCACTCACATCATACCTGCTCTGTGGTGGTCCTGTGGGGGTCCTGACCATTGAAGAACAGGGTAATACAGTATACAGAGAAACAGATGGACTACTGATTGTGACCGCACGTCTTGTGTCTTGCAGTGAGTGCGAATATGAAGACGCTATAGCGCCCTCTGCTGCCGACAGCGCTCCACCGCACCAGCAGGCATCCCGGGAGGAGGAGTGCGGTGTGACCGGATCACCCCATTTAATCGGAGAAGAGAACCAGGCTAAGGACAGTGTCCCTTACCCAGCGTTTCCACCGTGTTCTTCTGTACCCCAGGGGCTTATGGGACTCGAAGTCTTCTTGTGCAACAGGAGATTCGTGTGCCTCACCCCCAGCTCCAGCGTTGCACTTCAGCCTTGCTCAGAGGGGTACCAGCAGAATCCGGGTTTGAGTGGCGAGGCTGGCCAAGTCGCTTTGCCGGACATTTGCCTGGAGAACGTGGAAATGGAGGACGGGTACATGGACTGCCCGAAATGAACTGATCGTAGCATTTCCGGCTCAAAATGAAAAAACAAAACGCAACTCGTAATAACTGTAAGAACAAGAATGATGATGATGATAATAATGCTGGGAAGGCTTGAAAAGACTCAGTTGCAGTACTGGCTTTCTCCACTAGATGTCAGTGCCACATTGCTGACCCCTAAAAAGGGAACTCATGAGTTATAGTCCTCTATAAGAAGCAATTAGTATGTTATTATTCCAGTTCCATAGCAGACCTAATTTCGCTTTGGGAGGGGGGCGGGGTTTGTGCATATTCGTCCATCAATCTTCTGTCCCCACAATGCTCATCATGCATTGTGCAAATATGTCACTTGTCATGATTTGTTACGACAGCAATCAGGATTCCACCCCTGCCCCGAGGCTCAAACAGAATTCCGCTGATATAGAGGCAACTCCAGAATGATTAGCACCTTTGAGGAAACAGGCTAACATCGGTATCCTAAACAAGCCACACACTCTTACACAAATGGGTACACTGCGTCTCCGTCTTTGCTCTCCAGTGCACACCATGGGTTCTCCATTGGGTTTTCGATTAGAGACTGGGAGGACCACTGCAAAAGCTTGACTTTGTGTCTTTGTGTTCCTGCAACCATTCCTTGTGGTGTTTAGGGTGTGTTTGGGGTCATCATCCCAATGAACAGGTTGATACACCGCATTGCCAAGAGTATTCACTCGTCTGCCTTCACACACATATGAATTTGAGTGACATCCCAGTCTTAATCCATAGGGTTTAATATGATGCTCCACCCTTCACAGCTATACCAGCTCCAACTCTTCTGGGAAGGCTTTCCACATGGGTTAGGAATGTGGTTATGGGAATTTCTGACCATTCCTCCAGAAGCACATTTGTGAGGTCAGACACTGATGTTGGACGAGAAGGCCTGGCTCTCAGTCTCCACTCTAATCCATCCCAAAGCTGTTCTATCGGGTGGAGGTCAGGACTCTGTGCAGGACAGTCCAGTTCCTCCACACCAGACTCGCTCATCCATGTCTTTATGGAGCTTGCTCTGAGCACTGGTGTGCGGTCATGTTGGAACAGGAAGGGGCCGTCCCCAAACGGTCCCACGAAGTTGGGAGCATGGAATGGTCCAGAGTCTCTTGGTCTGCTGAAGCATTAAGAGTTCCTCTCATTGGAACTAAGGGGCAGAGCCCAACTCCTGAACACCGACCCCACACCATAATCCTGGTTCTCCTGGTACCGCCAAACCCAGACTTGTCCAGTGGATTGTCAGGCGATTGGTCACTCCAGAGAACACGTCTCCACTGATCTAGAGTCCAGGGGCGGAGCTTTACACCTCTGCATTCCACTCTCCGCACTGTGCTTGGTGATGTGAGGCTTGGATGCAGCTGCTCGCCATGGAAACCCATTCCATGAAGCTCTACACCCTGTTCCTGAGCTGATCTGAAGGACACATGAAGTTTGGAGGTCTGTAGTGATGGACTCTAGGAAGTTGGTGACCTCTGTGCACTATGACCCTCAGCATGTGCTGTCATTGCACATGGTCTACCACTTCATGGCTGAGTTGCTGTCGTTCCCAGACGCTTCCACGTTGCTCGTGGAATATTTCGTAGGGAAGAAATTTCACAACTGGACTTGTAGCACAGGTGGCATCCTATCCCGAAAGGTCCATTTGTAGTTCCAGGGACGCTGTGCTGTGTTTTGTGGGACGCTTTCTGAAAGCTTCTGCTCGTAAATGTGGCACCTGAGAGTGAATTAAAGAATTTGGGAAACCCCTAAGACCCAGTGCAAATCTGAAACTGGCACCTTCCTATTTATATGATGTCATTACTTCTACTTCACGTCCTATAAGCATACATTCATATCTGTACCAGCTTATAAATATATAGGGGAAAACCCAACCGTCCTCTCGGTACTTTCAGAACACAGTGTACCAGCCTTTGCTCTGAACATGGCAACCAGTGAGGCTTCTTAGAAACTACAAGCAGTAAACAGGGATAGCATCTCCATCAGTGAAATATAACCCTACAGAGCTGCTACTGGTCTGTGTTGGTGATCTGGATTAGATCGGATGATGTGACTTGATGATAGGGTGGCCACATGTCTGGTTTTAGGCTGGACAGTCCGGTTTTTCAACTCCCAGTCCTCCGTCCTGTACCTGGTACCTGGACGGACATCTATTGGTCCTCAAATTCAACAAATGTTCACTCACTAAGGAGACGTGTCTTGCATTTCATTGGCTTAAGAAGGTCATGTGACATCTGACTCGCCTACCGGCTAACCGCAGGTCAGCCCACTAAATTCTAGTCAACTAGTAAGCTCCCATCTGACTCACCAATGTCACCCATTCCACCCAGCAGGGTGAGTAATTAAGCCATTAGCTGAGGACAGTTCTCATTGCAGAGGTAGTAGAGTTTGGCTAGGCCGTATCCGGGGACACTTCTCACTGTGGTAGTAGAGTTTGGCTAGGCCGTGATCCGGAGACACTTCTCACTGTGGTAGTAGAGTTTGGCTAGGCCGTGATCCGGGGGACACTTCTCACTGTGGTAGTAGAGTTTGGCTAGGCTGTATCTGGGGGACACTTCTTACTGTGGTAGCAAAGTTTGGCTAGACCGTGATCCGGGGACACTTCTCACTGTGGTAAGAGAGTTTGGCTAGACCGTGATCTGGGCACACTTCTCACTGTGGTAGTAGAGTTTGGCTAGACCGTGATCCGGGGACACTTCTCACTGTGGTAGTAGAGTTTGGCTAGGCCGTGATCTGGGGACACTTCTCACTGTGGTAGTAGAGTTTGGCTAGGCCGTGATCCGGGGACACTTCTCACTGTGGTAGTAGAGTTTGGCTAGGCCGTGATCCGGGGACACTTCTCACTGTGGTAGTAGAGTTTGGCTAGGCCGTGATCCGGGGGACACTTCTCACTGTGGTAGTAGAGTTTGGCTAGGCCGTGATCCGGGGACACTTCTCACTGTGGTAGTAGAGTTTGGCTAGGCTGCAATATGGGGACACTTCTCACTGTGGTAGCAAAGTTTGGCTAGGCCGTGATCCGGGGAAACTTCTCACTGTGGTAGTAGAGTTTGGCTAGGCTGCAATATGGGGACACTTCTCACTGTGGTAGTAGAGTTTGGCTAGGCCGTGATCCGGGGACACTTCTCACTGTGGTAGTAGAGTTTGGCTAGGCCTTGATCCGGGGGACACTTCTCACTGTGGTAGCAGAGTTTGGCTAGGCTGTATCCGGGGGACACTTCTCACTGTGGTAGTAGAGTTTGGCTAGGCCGTGATCCGGGGACACTTCTCACTGTGGTAGTAGAGTTTGGCTAGGCTGTATCCGGGGGACACTTCTCACTGTGGTAGTAGAGTTTGGTTAGGCTGTGATCCGGGGGACACTTCTCACCGCGGCAGCAGTGGAGATTTGTGAGGCTGGGGACAGCTCCCTCTGCGGTGGCGGAGATTTACAAGTTCGCCTGCACACCCCGACAGCAGAGTTGGGTCTAACGGTGAGCGGGGGTTTTGACGCCACAGTGGCCACCACAGAGTTCGAAGACCTGCGTGCAGCGTGGTGCAGAGTTTTAGAGAATCACGAGCCAGAGAGCGATACTTTCCCGGCGGGAGTTTTCCGACCGGCCTGCCGGGGAGCTGTGTGTTCCGTTCATGCAAACATTCCTGCACATTTGTATGTGTGCCTGGGGCTGCGCGTTCACTCCTTCAGGCGTTCAGGGTCTGCATGTCAGTGGAGTGGAAGCAGCTGGAGGAATCGTTTCACTGCAGAGAGAGAAAGAAGAAGAGAGATGGAGGCGATTGCACCACCGAGGTGGGAGAGATGACGAGACAGATTCACCCAAAGCGCTCGCAAGTGCCGCTCGCGCGTGCAGCCGCGAGCCCGCGGAAGGCCAGCGCGAGGGAGTTAGCCTCCATACCGAGCTGCTTTCCCACTTGTTGGTTGCGCACCTGGAGCGGGATCCTGTGCCAGATCTCATACATATGTGTCGTTTTCCATGGCGACAGCGGCGGGCGGAGCCGGAATCAGGGGCCGTATGTTTTAACATGATGTGTTTTGCAACCGCCTGTCGTCATTAGCGACACCATGGACATGCTCGTGGTTCCTCCACCCCAGCCTCCGTTCGTTTCTGACCACCCATTGCTTGTTTAAGGTGGATGTCCCACCGGGATGTCCTTACCTTGGACAACCCAACATTTTGTAATCCTTTGACTGCAGTCCGGACAGATCTCGGATAGCCCCCTCCAGGGCGACGCCCCTGAGCTGCTCTGGGTACCTGCGGTCCAGGTAGACGTCATGCCTGTACAAACAGCCACCTGTATCCCCCCAGCGCGCCTCCGTGCATAAACAAATACAGGGAGGACGCATTTGCGAAACAGCCACCGGGTATCATGTCTCAGCTCTCGTACGTCAGGCGGAACCAGCCACTTCAAACAGGCACAGGCGCTACGACACCCCAGGCTACGCGGGCCCCGCGTGAGGTTCACGCCTCCGCTCTTTAGGACTGGGAAGATGACGACCAGAGGCCGACCTCACGCCTCCTTTACAGGACAGGGGAGGTGCATGCTCCTCCATCTATTCATCTATTCATCATCTTCACACAGTTTCAGGGGAACCGGAATTCTCAGACTGTCTCGGAATTGTTCAGTCAGGCAGGAGACGTGCACCGCTTGAGACCGTACCTGCATCTGTAGGTGCTTCAGACTGCATGTGCACATACATGCGCGTTACGTGCTCGTACCTGCGCCTCCCTCTCCTTTCCTCCCTCCCTCGTTTGGGACATCTGGTGTGCGGTAGAACAGATGTGTGTGGTGGAGTCCTTCAGGATTTATTATGTTTCTCTCCTCACCTCTCTCTCTCTCTCTCTCTCTGTCTCTCTCTCTCTCTCTCTCTCTCTCTCTCTCTCTCTCTCTCTCTCTCTCCCTCTCTCTCGTTCTCCCACCCCCTGTCTCTAACCCTCATACTGAGAGACGCCTCATAGGTGCCACTCAGTATACCCCTCATCCCTCCCTCTCTCCCCCTCCCTCCTCCCTCCTCCACTTTCAGCTCTCTCTTTATTCTTTGTTTTCCGACTCCTCTATCTGATCACCATCTTCCGTCATGTCCTCCATCCCCCGTTCTCTACAGTATATCCATTACCCCCTATCTAACCCCGTCTCTTCTCATCTCCTACACTCTTCTCTTCTCTTTCCCTCTCCTCCTGCCACCCCTTCTTTTTTCTTTCCCTCTCCTCTTTCCCTCTCTTCTCCTCTTTCCCTCTCCTCTTTCCCTCTCTTTTCCTCCCTTTCCCTCTCTTCTCTTCTCTTTCCCTCTCTTCTCTTCTCTTTCCCTCTCCTCTTTCCCTCTCTTTTCCTCTCTTTGCCTCTCTTCTCTTCTCTTTCCCTCTCCTCTTTCCCTCTCTCCTCTTCTCTTTCCCTCTCCTCTTTCCCTCTCTTGTCTTCTCTTTTCCTCACATCGTCCTTTCTCCCATCTTCCTTTTTCTCTCCTCTCCTTTTCTCCTCCCATCTTCCTCTCTTCTCTCCTCCTCTCTTCTCCTCTCCTTCCTCTCTTCTCTTTTCCTCACATTGTCCCTTCTCCTTTCTTCTCTTCTCTTCTCTTCTCTTCTCTTCTCTTCTCTTCTCTTCTCTTCTCTCCTCCTCTCTTCTCTTCTCTTCTTATCCCTTATCTTCTCTCCCACTCTCTTCTCTTCTCTTCTCTTCTCTTCTCTTCTCTTCTCTTCTCTTCTTATCCCTTATCTTCTCTCCCACTCTCTACTCTCCTTCTCTCTTTTTATCTCTTCTCTTCTCTTCTCTTCTCTTCTCTTCTCTTCTCTTCTCTTCTCTTCTCTTCTCTTCTCTTCTTATCCCTTGTCTTCTCTCCCACTCTCTTCTCTCCTTCTCTCTTCTCTTCTCTTCTCTTCTCTTCTCTTCTCTTCTCTTCTCTTCTCTTCTCTTCTCTTCTCTTCTCTTCTCTTCTCTTCTCTCCTCCTCTCTTCTTATCCCTTGTCTTCTCTCCCACTCTCTTCTCTCCTTCTCTCTTCTCTTCTCTTCTCTTCTCTTCTCTTCTCTTCTCTTCTCTTCTCTTCTCTTCTCTTCTCTTCTCTTCTCTTCTCTTCTCTACGATGCCCTGTTTTGGGTTACCAGAGTGCACTGTTCATGGTTGACTCAGAGCCAAAAAGCCAGAGCACCTAGCGAGCGACTCATTAGCTGCACGTTTCTGGTTTGGCTGGTTCCCCACAGTGCTGTTCTGAGATATATGTGCCAGATTCCCAAAACGGTGGAGCAGTATGTGGAAAGCAGGGATCAGGGAAGTGTGTCTGACCTGCAGTAAACACAACACTTGATGTTCCACACTTAATCCAGATTTGACGCTTGCGTACGTTCCCAGAACCGGAGCGTGTTCAGCGTGTTACATCACCTTACCTTTCAGAGACACTTAAAAATTTTGGGGACTGAAGCTCAAAACTGATTCATGGGTTAAAAGCCTAATCCCACGGCATTCCACACGACGGGGTTTCAGGAGAGACCCCACACACAGTGACAGTTTGACCTGATTCCTGTTGTAGGCCATCAAAGTCCCAACCATGCAGGATCAGCCCCCTGTGGGGTAGATGGGAGATGGATGGCTGATGGACTGTGGGGTAGATGGGAGATGTATGGCTGATGGTCTGTGGGGTAGATGGGAGATGTATGGCTGATGGACTGTGGGGTAGATGTGATATGTATAGCTGATGGACTGTGGGGTAGATGTGATATGTATAGCTGATGGACTGTGGGGTAGATGGGAGATGGTTGGCTGGTGGACTGTGGGGTAGATGGGAGATGTATGGCTGATGGACTGTGGGGTAGATGATGGGAGATGTATGGCTGATGGACTGTGGGGTAGAGGATGGGAGATGGTTGGCTGATGGTCTGTGGGGTAGATGGGAGATGTATGGCTGATGGACTGTGGGGTAGATGGGAGAAGTATGGCTGATGGACTGTGGGGTAGATGGGAGCAGTATGGCTGATGGACTGTGGGGTAGATGGGAGATGTATGGCTGATGGACTGTGGGGTAGATGGGAGATGTATGGCTGATGGTCTGTGGGGTAGATGGGAGATGTATGGCTGATGGACTGTGGGGTAGATGGGAGATGTAATGGCTGGTGGACCATGAGGTAGATTGGAGATGTATGGCTGATGGTCTGTGGGGTAGATGGGAGATGTATGGTTGATGGTCTGTGGGGTAGATGGGAGATGTATGGCTGATGGTCTGTGGGGTAGATGGGAGATGTATGGCTGATGGTCTGTGGGGTAGATGATGGGAGGTGTATGACTGGTGGACTGTGGGGTAGATGGGAGATGTATGGCTGATGGACTGTGGGGTAGATGGGAGATGTATGGCTGATGGACCGTGGGGTAGATGATGGGAGATGTATGGCTGATGGACTGTGGGGTAGATGGGAGATGGTTGGCTGATGGACTGTGGGGTAGATGGGAGATGTATGGCTGATGGACTGTGGGGTAGATGGGAGATGTATGGCTGATGGACTGTGGGGTAGATGGGAGATGTATGGCTGATGGTCTGTGGGGTAGATGGGAGATGTATGGCTGATGGTCTGTGGGGTAGATGGGAGATGTATGGCTGATGGTCTGTGGGGTAGATGGGAGATGTATGGCTGATGGTCTGTGGGGTAGATGGGAGATGTATGGCTGATGGACTGTGGGGTAGATGGGAGATGTATGGCTGATGGACTGTGGGGTAGATGTGTGGGGGGGTGGTATGGCTGAGATTCAGACTCCTCCAGTTGAACAGAGCCTAGAGGAGTCGGAAGCCGCCGCCGTTACGCTGAGCTAAAGTTAGTGTGTATGCAGTATTCATATCTCTCTGTCTCTCTTCCTCTGTCTCCCTCTTTCTTCCTCTGTCCCTCTCTCTCGGGCGGATATGGTGATAGAGTAGGGCTCTTTATATAGCCACACAGAGACTGATGAGGGCCGTTTTGTGTGTGTGCGCGAGAGAGACAGACACATTCATTATGACTAAGCCACCCTGTGTGCAGGAGAGAGGCGATTAGCCCCAGCGCTAATGATCACTTCATCACCTCTAATGGAGCCATCACAGTAAATCAGAGAGAGAGAGAGAGAGAGAGAGAGAGAGAAGCAGAGAAAACTTTCCAAGGTCATAGAGGGCGCTCTGGTAGAGAGAGTTGGCGTGGGGAGAAAGGAAGCCAGTAGAGACGGTAACACGGCTTGTTCCATACAGCGTTAACATGAGCTACATCCTGGATTAGAATAACAGGCTATATGCTGAATAAGCATTACGTGATGATT
>JAMWET010001827.1:30000-39362 GCA_024036415.1 Prochilodus magdalenae
CTGGGATATGGACTATGGTTCTGTTTGGGCCAGTCTTCTTTTGGCCTGGGATATGGACTATGGTTCTGTTTGAGCCAGTCTTCTTTTGGCCTGGGATATGGACTATGGTTCTGTTTGGGCCAGTCTTCTTTTGGCCTGGGATATGGACTATGGTTCTGTTTGGGCCAGTCTTCTTTTGGCCTGGGATATGGACTATGGTTCTGTTTGAGCCAGTCTTCTTTTGGCCTGGGATATGGACTATGGTTCTGTTTGAGCCAGTCTTCTTTTGGCCTGGGATTTGGACTATGGTTCTGTTTGAGCCAGTCTTCTTTTGGCCTGGGATTTTGTTTGGACTCTAATTCTGTTTGAGCCACTTTTCATTTGGGCTCCGGTTCTGTTTTGACTATGATTCTGTTTGGGTCCAATTTTATTTGAGGTCATGCTCTGTTTGAAATGCAATATTGTTTGAGCCATTAGGGCTTGAGTTGTGTTGGGACAGCAATTCTGTTCGGGCCCGTCTTAATTTGGGGCCATGATTCTATATATGATCTGTCATTACAACTATGTACAGATCCGCTTAACCCACTGGTCTTCATTTGGGCTCGGGCTGTATTTGGCTGTAATACTGTTCAGGTCCAATTTTCATTTGGGCTCGGGTCATGCTTCTGTTTGGGCCAGTCCTCAATTTGGGCTCAGGTCATGATTCTGTTCAGGCCTGTCTTCATTTGGGCTCGGGTTGTGCTTGGACAATGATATTCTGTTCGGGCCAGTCTTTTTTTTGGGCTCAGGTTGTGTTTGGGCTGTGATATGGTTCGGGCCAGTATTCATTTGGGCTCAGGTTATGATTGTGTTCAGGCCAGTCTTCATTTGGGCTCGGGTTGTGTTTGGGCTGTGATACGGTTTGGGCCAGTCTTTATTTGGGTTCAGGTCATGATTCTGTTCGGGCCTGTCTTCATTTGGGCTCTGGGTGTGTTCAGGCTGTGATATGGTTCGGGCCAGTCTTCATTTGGGCTCAGGTTATGATTCTGTCCAGGCCTGTCTTCATTTGGGTTCGGGTTGTGTTCAGGCTGTGATATGGTTCGGGCCAGTCTTTATTTGGGCTCAGGTCATGATTCTGTTCGGGCCAGTCTTTATTTGGGTTCAGGTCATGATTCTGTTCGGGCCTGTCTTTATTTGGGTTCAGGTCATGATTCTGTTCGGGCCAGTCTTTATTTGGGCTCGGGTTGTGTTCAGGCTGTGATATGGTTCGGGCCAGTCTTCATTTGGGCTCAGGTTATGATTCTGTTCAGGCCTGTCTTCATTTGGGTTCGGGTTGTGTTCAGGCTATGATATGGTTCGGGCCAGTCTTTATTTGGGCTCAGGTCATGATTCTGTTCAGGCCAGTCTTCATTTGGGCTCGGGTCATGTTTGGGCTGTGATATGGTTCGGGCCAGTCTTCATTTGGGCTCAGGTTATGATTCTGTCCAGGCCTGTCTTCATTTGGGTTCGGGTTGTGTTCAGGCTGTGATATGGTTCGGGCCAGTCTTTATTTGGGCTCAGGTCATGATTCTGTTCGGGCCTGTCTTTATTTGGGCTCAGGTCATGATTCTGTTCAGGCCAGTCTTTATTTGGGCTCAGGTCATGATTCTGTTCGGGCCAGTCTTTATTTGGGCTCAGGTCATGATTCTGTTCAGGCCAGTCTTTATTTGGGCTCAGGTCATGATTCTGTTCGGGCCAGTCTTTATTTGGAGCTTAGGTCATGATTCTGTTCGGGCCAGTCTTTATTTGGGCTTGGCCTCTCTTCGGACTATGCTTCCATTCGGGCCAGTCCTCATTCCCTGGTGCGCTGTTGGAGCAGGGTTTTGTTTGGATCAGGATTATTTCAGGTCACAGTGCTGTTCAGTTCAGAGTTCTGTTTGCAGGCCTCTGGTCTGTGTTTGTTTGAAGGTGATGTAAATGCTTATGCTGCCTTTCTTCGGACACTCTGTTCTGTGGATACACACTTTCTGATGTTTGTCTTCACGGCCGGCGCTGTGTGTGTCAGCTATTGTCTTGCACGTTTTTGCGTATGTGGCGGGCCGTCTCCTGAATCGTGTGTGTGTGCGTGCATTTAGACAATGCTGGAATTTGAGGAACGCAGTTTGGACTTCCTGTGTTTTCATCTAGTCGCTAGGTACCACTTCCTGTTCCAAGGGGTCGAAAACACTGGACCCGATCGGAGAATACACACACACTGTGGTATACAGGTTTGCGAGGGTCCGAGTGTCTCGCGGCCTGGCGGTCAGTGAGTGACTGATGGTTGTTTTTTCCCGTGGTGTCCTTGCTTTTCCTCTATGATCTGTCATCCCAAATATGTACAGGTCCACATAACTCACTCGCAGATCATGCGGCCTGTTTATTCTCTGTAAGCGAAAAGGGAAACGTTTTTTCAGGAACGTCACGTTCATGTTTTTCAGCTCAGGGTAAATATGCATGCGCCGCTGAGCCAGCGGTGTGTGTGTGTGTGTGATTGTTAGATAAGACTGTTAAACAGTAGCACCTGGGCTCTTGCGCAACTTTGCTTCTAGCGCTCTGAACTCACCTCTTGTTGTCATTGTTTCAGTGGTGATGTATAGAGGAGGTTCTCAGTGCTGATGCCAGTGCCGTGCCGTCGTGTTTCTGGGCCACTCTTTTGGACAAGACCAGACAAACTGAAGCGGAATGCTCAGTTACTCTGAGAGCTACATGCTGATTGGAGTTACGTGTTCAGCTACTGCTGCATGCTAATTGGATAAACATGCTGACTGGAGGTGCATGATGATTTAGAGTTTTGTGCTGACTAGGCTTACATGCTGAATCAGGACATGCTACCGTAGTGGCACATGCTGATTCGTGTTACTTGCCGATTAGTGTTACAGGTTTAACTGCAATTACATGTTGATTGGTGTTACATAGTGAAGTGTGGTACATGCTAATTAGTGTTACGTGTTAATGAGTGTTACTGGTTTAATTTCAGTAACATGCTGATCCATGTTACATGAGAATCAGTGTTACATGCTAGTTAATGTTACATGCTGATTAGTGTTACATGCTAGTTAGTGTTACATGCGTATTGGTGTTACATGCTAGTTAGTGTTATATGCTAGTTAATGTTACATGCTGATCAGTGTTACACATGCTAGTTAATGTTACATGCTGATCAGTGTTACATGCTAGTTAGTGTTACATGCTTATTGGTGTTACATGCTAGTTAGTGTTATATGCTAGTTAATGTTACATGCTGATTAGTGTTACATTCTGATTAGTGTTACATGTTAATTGGTGTTACATAGTAAAGTGTGGTACATGCTAATTAGAGTTACGTGTTAAAGGTTTACAGGTGTTACAGGTTTAATTGCAGTTGCATGCTGATCAGTGTTACATGAGAATCAGTGATACATTATGATCAGTGTTACATACTAATTAGTCCTACATACAGATTTGTGAGACATGCTGATTAGTGTTACTGGTCTAATTGCAGTTACATGCTGATTAGTGTTACATGCTGACTTGTGGTATGTGCTAATTCGTGTTACGTGTTAATGAGTGTTACTGGTTTAATTGCAGTAATATGCTGATCAGTGTTACATGCTGATCAGTGTTACATGCTGATTAGTGTTACATGCTAGTTAGTGTTACATGCTGATTAGTGTTACATGCTGATCAGTGTTACATGCTGATTAGTGTTACATGCTGAGCAGTAATACATGCTGATTAGTGTTACATGCTGATCAGTGTTACATGCTAGTTAGTGTTACATGCTGATCAGTGTTACATGCTAGTTAGTGTTACATGCTGATTAGTGTTAGATGCTGATCAGTGTTACATGCTAGTTAGTGTTACATGCTGATTAGTGTTACATGCTGATCAGTGTTACATGGTAGTTAGTGTTACATGCTGACCAGTGTTACATGCTGATCAGTGTTACATGGTAGTTAGTGTTACATGCTGATTAGTGTTACATGCTGATCAGTGTTACATGGTAGTTAGTGTTACATGCTGATTAGTGTTACATGCTGATCAGTGTTACATGGTAGTTAGTGTTACATGCTGATTAGTGTTACATGCTGATCAGTGTTACATGGTAGTTAGTGTTACATGCTGATTAGTGTTACATGCTGATCAGTGTTACATTACTGATTAGTGGTTTAATTACAGGTACATGCTGATTAAAGGTGTGGTCTGATTAGATGCACCTGTTGAATTAGAGTTAAATTAGACTCACTGGTTGGTGGAATCCCTTGTGTACTCCTACAGATTGGGTTGCATATAAAATGCCAGCAGATTTTTAATTTTGCATTATTTGAATACTGACCCTCTACAAACCCATTTGTGGCCCAACTCCATTTCTTATTTTTACCCCTACCCCTTGTTTTTGAGTGTAACCCTCCTATTTTTACACGTGTTGTGAAGAAAATGACCTTAAAACCCTGTTACAGTGGTGACCTTACAGTACAGCGGCTTTAACAGACACATACTCATATTTATAGGTCTGTTTGGTGCTGCCATCCTGCCGGTGATTCACAGGGCATTCTGGGAAGTGCTCATAACGCTCCGTTTGGAATGTGCCTCTGAGAAATCTCCGTTTGAAGGGCCCTGTAGCCCTAACACTTCACCCTACCTCTCCATCTTAAAACGGAGGGGTAGGGAGAAGTGTTAGGGGCAAGGGGTGCGCCAGACCGCTCTGAGTCACGCCAGAGAGAGAGAGAGAGAGAGAGAGAGAGAGAGAGAGAGAGAGAGAGAGAGACAACAACACTTGACTTCTATTACAGGCATGGAGAGGTACGTACATATGTCCCACGTACGTCCATTTACACAAACAAAGCATAGGTATGTGTAAGCATATCTGGATAAAAGCACACAGGCCACCAGTGGAGAGAGAGAGAGAGAGAGAGAGAGAGAGAGGGAGAGAGGGAGAGAGGGATGACAGGAGAGTGAATTACAGCCTAATGTTTCTGGTCTCAGGAAGGAGTGTTGACAGCTCAGGTCTAAACAGAAGAGAAGGAGGGAGGGGGCAGTGGGCTAAGAGCGTTCCAGTGTGCATGCAGACCATCTCTGACTGCGTCCAAGGCCATGTATAACCCATACTGTATGCTCGGGCTCCGGGACCAGGCTCCCACCACTGCATATAGCGGGGCTGCATAGCAGTACGTCACTTAAAGCTAAAGCAGGAGGAGTAGCTGTGCGGAAGCCTGAGTTTCTCCATCAGTATATCAGCTACAGGTCTGTCATTAAGTCACTCTCTATGGCCAAAAGTATGTGGACAGTCCTCATAATGGTAAAGGTGTTTCAGCCACGCCCATTGCTAACAGGTGTGTTAACTGAAGCACATACAACCCACCTGTAAGGAAAAGCTTGGGGACGTTGAGTGTCTGTCATAGGATGCTACCTTTAGCTCGGGTTACGAGATTTCCGTTCCAGCTGTAAGTGATAATACTGTGGTGATAGGAAAACTTGGGATCTGGGTTTGGTGGATGAATGCAGGAGAATGCAAGTTCAGGTGTGGAGGTTAGGGGTTTAGTGTAGCTGTAAGGGTTAGGGGTTTAGTGTAAATGTAGAGGTTTAGTGTAAATGTTATGGGTTTTGGTGGTTTAGTGTAAATTGTAGTGGTTAGGGTCTAGTGACCCAAAATCACATGGGGTTTAGTGGTTTTAGATTGTAAACTGTATCCCCTGGTACAAGCAGGGTTTAGTGTAAACCTAAGGGGTTAGGCGGTTTAGTCCCCATGTAGGGTGGAGGGTTTTAGTGTAAATGTAGGGCAGGGGTTTAGTGTAGCTGTAAGGGCTAGGGGTTTTAGTGGTAAAGCCATCTCGCAGTCAACAGTTTAGGTAAATGTAGTGGTGTTAGGGTTCTAGTGTAAATGTAGGGGTTTGAGTAGTAAATGTATTGGTTAGGGTTAGTGTAACATGTAGGGGTTAGCGGTTTAGTGTAAATGTAGGGGTGAATGGTTTAGTGTAAATGTAGGGGTTAGGGTTTAGTGTAAATGTAGGGGTTAGTGGGTTTAGTGTAAATGTAGGGGTTAGGGGTTTAGTGTAAATGTAGGGTTAGGGGTTTAGTGTAAATGTAGAGGTTAGGGTTTAGTGTAAATGTAGGGGTTAGGGGTTTAGTGTAGCTGTTAGGGGTTTAGTGTAAATGTAGGGGTTTAGTGTTAATGTAGTGGTTAGGGTTTAGTGTAAATGTAGGGGTTAGGGTTTAGTGTAAATGTAGGGGTGAATGGTTTAGTGTAAATGTAGGGGTTAGGGTTTAGTGTAAATGTAGGGGTTAGGGGTTTAGTGTAAATGTAGAGGTTAGGGTTTAGTGTAAATGTAGGGGTTGGGGTTTAGTGTAAATGTAGGGGTTAGGGTTCAGTGCAAATGTAGGGGTTGGGGTTTAGTGTAAATGTAGGGGTTAGGGTTAAGTGTAAATGGAGGGCTTAGGGTTTAGTGTAAATGTAGGGGTTAGGGATTTAGTGTAAATGTAGAGGTTAGGGTTTAGTGTAAATGTAGAGGTTAGGGTTTAGTGTAAATGTAGGGGTTAGGGGTTTAGTGTAGCTGTAAGGGCTAGGGGTTTAGTGTAAATGTAGGGGTTTAGTGTAAATGTAGTGGTTAGGGTTTAGTGTAAATGTAGGGGTTAGGGGGTTTAGTGTAACTGTAGGGGTTAGGGTTGAGGGTTATTGTTAGGGTTAGGGGTTTAGTGTAAATGTAGGGGTTAGGGGTTTAGTGTAAATGTAGAGGTTGGGGGTTTAGTGTGAATGTAGAGGTTAGGGCTTAGTGTAAATGTAGGGGTTAGGGGTTTAGTGTAAATGTAGGGGTTAGGGGTTTAGTGTAAATGTAGAGGTTAGGGTTTAGTGTGAATGTAGAGGTTGGGGGTTTAGTGTGAATGTAGAGGTTAGGGCTTAGTGTAAATGTAGAGGTTAGGGGTTTAGTGTAAATGTAGGGGTTAGGGTTTAGTGTAAATGTAGGGGTTAGGGGGTTTAGTGTAAATGTAGGGGTAAGGGTTTAGTGTAAATGTAGGGGTTAGGGGTTTAGTGTAAATGTAGGGGTTAGGGGTTTAGTGTAAATGTAGGGATTAGGGGTTTAGTGTAAATGTCGGGGTTAGGGGTTTAGTGTAAATGTAGGGGTTAGGGTTTAGTGTAAATGTAGGGGTTAGGGGGTTTAGTGTATATGTAGAGGTTAGGGTTTAGTGTAAATGTAGGTGTTAGGGTTTTAGTGTAAATGTAGTGGTTAGGGGTTTAGTGTAAATGTAGGGGTTAGTGGGTTTAGTGTAAATGTAGGGGTCAGGGGGTTTAGTGTAAATGTAGAGGTTAGGGGTTTAGTGTAAATGTAGGATTTAGTGAGTTTAGTGTAAATGTAGTAATTAGGGGGTTTAGTGTAAATGTAGGGGTTAGGGGGTTTAGTGTAAATGTAGAGGTAGGGGTTTAGTGTGAATGTAGGGGTTAGGGGGTTTAGTGTAATTGTAGAGGTTAGGTGGTTTAGTGTAAATGTAGGGGTTAGGGGGTTTAGGTTAAATGTAGAGGTTAGGGTTTAGTGTAAATGTAGAGGTTAGGGTTTAGTGTAAATGTAGAGGTTAGGGTTTAGTGTAATTGTAGGGTTAGGTGGTTTAGTGTAAATGTAGAGGTAGGGGTTTAGTGTGAATGTAGGGGTTAGGGTTTAGTGTGAATGTAGGGGTTAGGGGTTAGTGTAATTGTAGGGGTTAGGGTTTAGTGTAAATGTAGGGATTAGGGTTTAGTGTGAATGTAGGGATTAGGGTTTAGTGTGAATGTAGAGATTAGGGGGTTTAGTGTAAATTCAGAGATTAGGGTTCAGTGTAAATGTAGGGGAGTGTAGGCATGTGGGATCTATCAGGTCTTCCGGTGTTTGCTAGGCATCCCATTTTCTCTAAGTAAACTCCGTCTGTGGAAATTCTGTTGTCCTGTCACGTATGTACTTGCTGGGTAAAGAGCAGTTCACCGCCCCAACAAATATCCAGGCAAGAGCAGCGCTGTGATCAGATGTGACCCCAGATGAAGGGCTAGAAGATGAATAACACAATAACACTTGTGCATCAACAGATGGACGCCTGTCTCTAACTGCACACCAGCAGGGACTGGATTCCGGATCAAGTGGACGGCAAATGTAAATTGGTTGGGCTGCGATTTGGCGTTTGGCGGCTCAGATTGTGTCCTGTCTTAACACCAGATCCCTCTATGGCAACCAAAACAACCCAAATAAACACAGTCTGCTGATGAGACTGCAGGCCAGTGCCGCTCTTTCACAACACCGTTTCAAAACACTTCCAGAAAGTCCACGCTCTTTATTTAGAGCCCGAGGGAGCCGTTCCTCTTTTCTCGAGCCTGTTTGGCGAAGCAGCAGCCATTCCCCGCGTGCTCCGCCGCTCCCTCGCCTTCATCCTCGGAAGAGTGGCGGGAGGGAGGAAGCAGGAGAGAAGCTGTCCGAGCGCTTTTCACTTCTGCAAAGCCACTTGGGCCGAGAGGAAACACGCGGCCTGTTCCTCCTTTACATCCTGCCAGCACTGCTCGAAGAGGAGGTTCCGAAACTCTCCCAGACTGGGGGACCCCAAGCAAGCGTCCTCCAGGGGCTGACATGTTCTAGAGTCTCGATGTCCAGTTGTGATCCTCTTTGGGGATTTCCCTGCTTAAAAACAAGTGACTCAGCTTGTTTGAAAACCGAATCGGCAAACAGATCTTTCAGATGGAGACTCAAATATGTATCACATCATTTCAGCCAAAATGATACCATAGCTAACGGATCAGCCGGCCTTACAGCCCTGCCAGGTACTGCTATATTGTTCTGAAGCTCGCTGCAGGTTTAGGTTTCAGCCTTCACATATCAAAGCAATATGGCGGATAAGGTGTGTCATGTTGCTACATTTTGAATCTTAACATCTATAAAAAAAAAACTATATTATCATTGTTTTTTATTACAACTAACGTTAAGGCAAGGAATTACCAAAACAGCCTTAACTACAGTCCAACTTCGCCAAATGTTTTAGTTGCACGGTTTAGGGGTTTAGTGTAAGTGTAGGGGTTAGGGGTTTAGTGTAAGTGTAGGGTTAGGGTTAGTGTAAATGCAAGGGTTAGGGTGTAGTGTAAATGTAGGGGTTAGGGGTTTAGTGTAAATGTAGGGGTTAAGGTTAGTGTAAATGTAGGGGTTAGGGGTTTAGTGTAAATGTAGGCCTTAGAGTTAGTGTAAATGTAGGGGTTAGGGGTTTAGTTTAGTGTTAGGTTTTGGGGGAAAAAAAAAAAATTTTTTTTTTTGTTTTAGGGGTTAGGGGTTTAGTTTAGTGGTTTAGTGTGAATGTAGGGGTTAGGGTTTAGTGTAAATGTGGGGGGAAGGGTTTAGTGTAAATGTAGGGGTTAGGGTTTAGTGTAAATGTAAGGGTTACGTTTTAGTGTAAATGTAGGGGTT
>JAMWET010001828.1:0-35000 GCA_024036415.1 Prochilodus magdalenae
GGCGGTAAAGCGAACCGAGAGAGGGAAACAGAGACGGAAATGTCAGGTACATAATGACCCTGAACTGTGGCACGTCCCGATTAGGACGCAGATATAACAGTGTGGGGGGGTGGGATGAAAAGACCACCAAACTGATGAGCTATTAATATCCGTCCGCTGAAATCCCACTATTCCATATAAACTCTGGTGTAACAAACCGGTTATGGAGTGGCGTTCCTCAGGGGGCAGGGAGGCTGAACACTGGCAGGGTAGTCGGGAATTAGCGGCATGTGGAACATTCCATTACCGAAGCTGTGTGGCCAATTAGCATTCCTTGATCCACAGGAATACCGGGAATACGCCATTGGAAGCATTACCACGGTCAGTGGACAGCACAGTGGCCGCCCACCGGTGCACAATGATGGTGACCGGCGGTGAACTGTCCAAGTGACTCATCCACACACCCATATCCCGCCGGTCAGTGCGGCCTTCCTTAGCCTCTGTGGGATACGGGAGCAGAAGACCCACCAGAGTGCCTCGGTTAACGCCACCACACCGGACACAGCTCCTCACCTGGCCGCGTGAGGTTGCTAACTGGACCCTTGAGGACTGGCAACGTGTGGCGTGGTCCGATGAGTCACGGTACCACTTGTTTGGGACTGATGGTGAGGTACGTGTGTGGTGCAATCCCCATGAAGCCATGGCAAGGGTTAGCCAAGGCACTGTGCAGGCTGGTGGTGGTTCCATACTGGTGTGCGGTGAGTTCACCTGGCATGGGTTGGGTCTACTGGTCCACCTGGTCCACCTGGGCACATCACCGACTGGTGCTCGCTGCGCTTCACTGCTTGGTGACCATTTGCAGCTCTTCATGGACTTCAGGTAGCCCCACAACGATGGGACGTTCCCGCAGCACCGTGCCGTTGGAGTTCTGAGAGGGTTCTGATGAATGGTGTGGGCTGTATGGTAATCCGACATGAACCCAATCGAGCCCCTCACAGTGTTCTGTATACGTTTGTCTCACAGGCGCTTTGAGAACCAGCAGACGGGGACGTTTGTGCTGTATAGGGCGACCGGTAGAGCGTTCGAGGTTCACTCACGGCAGTGGGACTGTGGAAGTCGCCACTATCCCGTATCCTGCACCTGCGGCCTGGCGGCACGAGAGGGCAACGAGGTTGTGACCTTAGACATGTGCAACGGCCAGCTGCAGGAGACACGCCCCCAGCTGTCCATCAAAAGCCTAGGATCTGCCTCGGCCAATAAGGTCAAGATTCACGAGATGCATCACGGCAAGAAACTGACGGTAGGTTTCTTAGTATATACCACAGTACCTACATTTAGAGCTTAGAGTTATACACTCCACCTAATGAGAAACTGTAGATCAGACTCAGTCTATACCACAGTACCTACATTTAGAGCTTAGAGTCATACACTCGACCTAATGAGAATCTGTAGAACAGACTCAGTCTATACCACAGTACCTACATTTAGAGCTTAGAGTTATACACTCCACCTAACGAGAAACTGTAGAACAGACTCAGTCTATACCACAGTACCTACAGTTAGAGCTTAGAGTTATACACTCGAACCTAATGAGAAACTGCTAGAACAGACTCAGTCTATACCACAGTAACTACATTTAGAGCTTAGAGGATATACACTCGACCTATATGAGAAACCTGTCAGAACAGACTCAGTCTATACCACAGTACCTACATTTTAGAGCCTAGAGTTTATACACTCGAACCTAATGAGAAACTGTAGAACAGGACTCCCAGTCCTATACCACAGTACCTGCATTTAGAGCTATAGAGTTATACACTCCACCTAATGAGAAACTGTAGAACAGACTCAGTCTATACCACAGTACCTACATTTTAGAGCTTAAGTTATATACTCCACCTAATGAGAACCTGTAGACACAGACCTCAGTCTATACCACAGTACCTACATTTAGAGCTTTAGAGTTAATACACTCCAACCTAATGAGGAACTGTAGAACGAGACTCAGTCTATACCACAGAAAAAAACCTACATTTAGGAGCTAGAGTTATACACTCGACCTACGACGAAAGTAGACTAGAACAGACTCAGTTCTATACCACAGTACCTACATTTAGAGCTTAGAAGAGGAGTAATTTATACACTCCACCTAATGAAAACTGTAGAACAGACTCAGTCTCTATACCACAAGTACCTTACATTTACGAGCTTAGAGTTATACACTCGACCTTAATGAGAAACTGTAGAAACAGACTCAGTCTATACCACAGTACCTACATTTAGAGCTTAGAGTTTATACACTCCACCTAATGAGAAAACTGTAGAACAGACTCAGTTCTATACCACAGTACCTACATTTAGAGAGCTTAGAGTTATACACTCGACCTAATGAGAAACGTGTAGAAAACAGACTCAGTCTATACCACAGTACCTACATTTAGAGCTTAGAGTTATTACACTCCACCTAATGAGACACTGTAGAACAGCACTCAGTCATATACCCACAGTACCTACATTTAGAGCTTATAGAGTTATACACTCCCACCTAATGAGGAACTGTAGAACAGACTCAGTCTATACCACAGTACTACATTTAGAGACTTAGAGTTTATACACTCGACCTAATGAGACCACTGTAGAACAGACTCAGTCTATACCACAGTACCTACATTTCTTTAGAGCTTAGAGATATACACTCGACCTAAGTGAGGAACTGTAAGAGCCATGGTCCAGTCTATACCACAGTACCTACATTTAGAGCTTAGAGATATACACTCCACCTAATGAGGAACTGTAGAACAGACTCAGTCTATACCACAGTACCTACATTTAGAGCTTAGAGTTATACACTCCACCTAATGAGGAACTGTAGAACAGACTTTGGAATCTGCACTTCCCACACACTTTGTCCGTGTGTGGGACGAGATCGTGTTTCAGAGCGGTTTTAAACTAGCTGGACGTGGGACCTGCTGGACATGCAGGAGATGAAAGACGTTCCGTGTCGTTTCCTGGATGCTCAGCGTGCCGGACACTAATCCGTGATTGGGCCGTACATTTCGCAGCTCGTATTTTAACTGCAGGTCTGAAACGGAGCAGGAAATCCCCGCAGCCGTTACTGTAAACCTTCCGCAGTTCAAACTTCGGGCAGGCAGATTTTCGGTTTTCCTCAGTGGAATTCTCTGGAAAGTAAACAGAGTGTGTTTGGAGACGGGAGACTTTCCCCGAGCCAAGGTTCTTATTCCCGTTTTCATCTCTCCGGATCACAGTGCTGTCAACCCTGCGGATATCCTCTTCACCAGGCTCTGGGCGAGTAAGCCAGGTTCAGGATTCTCCAGGTAATGATCAGGAAGTTTAAACATTCCTGGAGAAATGACAGAGTTTCCCAGAAACTCATCCGTACGGGATACAGCCGAACCCGGACGGTTGATGATGATGACTGATGGATGATCCTGTATCAGCGGGTGTGGATGGTGTTTGGGACCTGGGATTATAGTAATTCCAGGAAGTGATGAGCGGGAATGCTGCCATGATGTTGCTGTAGCGTTACATTTGGTTGTTGTTGGTTGGTGCTGTTAGGTGGCTGCCAAGGTCTTGCTAGGCTGTTGCTATGGTATTCCAGGTGATTAGTAAGGAATTTTGCTTGGCTGTTGCTATGGTATTCCAGGTGGTTAGTAAGGAATTTTGCTTGGCAGTTGCTATGGTATTCCAGGTGGTTGTGCAACTGTTGTCTAGAGCAGGTTTGGTGTGAGGTGGTTCAGATGTTTGATACAGTGGTGGTGATGGGAACCAGGGTTCTCCATATCTAGAACACACATATAGACACTGTATTGACTATCTAACCCACCAGTGCACCTACATGTCTCTTCTGAGTGTGTATGGAATGCTGATGATGAAAATCTGGAAAACCTGGAAATACTAAGTTTCTTTGGGGGACTATTTGACCTCACAGCGCCCTGCAGCATGTATCCCTACACCATGAATGGAGTTTAAGGCTGAGATCTTCTCCACACTATCATAAACAGCGTCTCAGACATCAGGCAGCGTATTCAGAACCACCTCCTGTAGGAACTTCCTGTGAGGGAGCTTTTAGAGGGGACGTCTGGTTACCTTCGCCACAGCAGAAACCGATTGGTTCTCATTATCCCGGAGCATCTGGGACCATCCAGGATAAACTCCCCACCCCTACTGGGCACAGGAAGTATGTTGGCAGTTTGGTGGAAGCTAATTGCTCGTTCTGCTGGATAATTCCAAGGCTGGGTATTTCATATGTAGATAAGTAAACCGAGTACAAAGCGTTCGGGTGTCCTACTTTGGAACTTCGTGATGAGACGTCCAGCTATTGTTATGGGAAGCAAAGCTACGGCTGGATCGACTTAACACGGCCGGCCCCTCAGTTGGGCACATCTGAACGTTCTAGACTCGCTTTGAGATCCGACTCTTATAAAAAGCTTTCTTTACTCGTGCCAGTTAGACGGAAGCACCTGACACCCCCCACCACCACACAGCACCTCGTCTTTCAGACTCGTCCCTCCAACAAACAAGCGGGAAACTGGGCGGAGATTCTGAGCTTCAGGAAAATAAGAAATATTTGATTATAATTTTTAAAAGTTACTTTAGGAAAGTTATTGTTGTATGTTCACAACCCAAAGTAGTGGGGATGTATTGATCTAGATATAACTGATATTATTCATGTTGGGACTGTTACATACATATTATGATCACTCTGGCTCACACATTTTTGGACATATTTAAATTTCGAAAAAAGTAAAATTTTATATGTATTTTTTTTATTTATCAAAAGTAAAATGATCTCTCTGATTGGTAAATGTGCTTCCATGATGAAATATTCTATTTCGATTTATTTTAACAAACTACTTAAAAGAAAATAACTGCAAATATGTAAGATATTTGAAAACATATTTTTAAATATTTTTTGTTTTTTTATATAGTCAACTTATTATAAATATTATTTAAAATTATTTAAAATATTTTATAAAATTTAAAAATATTTTTCAATAAATATTTTTAGAATATTTTATAAAATATTTTTTACATTTTTATAATATATATAAGTTGACTATATAAAAAATAAAAAAATATGCAAAAATATGTTTTATACATTTTTTTTAATAAAAATTATTGTATAAAATATTTTAAAAATATGTTTAAAATATTTCTTTTTTAAATATTTCATAAAATATTTTTATAATATTTTTTATAATATTTATAAGTTTACTATATAAAAAATAAAAAAATATTTCAAAATATGTTTTATAAAAAAATTATAAACAATAATTTATAAAATATTTTAAAAATACATATTTTTTAAATATTTTATAAAATATTGTTTATTATATTTTTTATAATATTTATAATATGTTGGAATTTTTTTAGTAGACATATTAACCTGATTGTTAGCTAATTTGACGTTTTTATAGCAAATAAAAAAAATATTTTAGTTTTATAAAAGACAGTTTTTTCTAAAAAAATATTTTATAAAAATATTTTTAAAATTATGTTTCAGTAAAAAGAATATGTCCTTTAAAGTTAATTAAAAAATATTTCTTTACATAAGCAATTTATGCAGACAATAAGCTGACTTCTAATTCCAGAACAAGGACATATACGTAACTAGATAAAAAATTCAACGGCTTGATAATTTTTTTGACTTTCATGGGAGATATGAAAATACTTTTACAGGTTTTATTTTTAAGTGTGATACACTATACCATTTTAAGTTTTAAAAAAAGTTTTTTTGATGTGTTAATGAGTTTTAAGTGTATAAATTAAAATCATCAAACGTAGATTTAAAACATATGATTATCAGAAGTAAACGTTGCAGATAGTTGGTCAAGACTGCGGCCTATACTATATAATCTCAAATCTCTTCCATAATTAAAGATAATGCATTAAATAAATAAATAAACAAATAATGATTCCAGGACACTGGCAAATACAGAATGACAATATACGTTCAAACAGAATAAACTGGCACCCGTTCTAGCTACACCCTGTGCCCTGATCTCATAGGGCAAGGATCCAGAGGGCGGAGTAAGAGAAGCTGTGAGATCACTCCCAACCTCCTCCTTTCAGATCCAGTTTCCCTCCGGAGCGTTCGTGCGGGCGGATGTGGCAGACTGGGGAATGAGCGTTACCGTCAGAGCGCCGAGCCGAGATTTTAACAGAACCCGCGGACTCTGCGGAACCTTCGACAGGAACACCCACAACGACCTCCACGGCCCAGAGGGCCACCTCTACCAGAACACCGAGCTGGATCGCTTCATACAGGAAGTGGGGTCAATACCGAAACTTCCCAGCACCAAGACTTCAGCAAGCTCGCGCCGGGTGATACCCAACGCGCCACTTTATTCAGACTACCCACCGGTCTGAATCAGCCGGCAAACACCACCTGGCCACGGCCACCCCACCCACCTTACTTCCCACCCACCGCTGCCACTTTCAGAAACACCCAGAAACCCCCGCCTTGTACTTACACCACCTGGCCACTTTATCAGAAACACCCACCTTACACTTCCACCCACCGGCCACTTTATCAGAAACACCCACCGGCCACTTCATCAGAAACACCCACCGGCCACTTTATCAGAAACACTCACCGGCCACTTTATCAGAAACACCCACTGGCCCATAGTGAAACCCCGTACTCACTTTATCAAAACACCCACCGGCCACCTTTAATCCCACCCACCGGCCACTTTATCAGAAACACCCACCGGCCACTTTATCAGAAACACCCACCGGCCACTTTATCAGAAACACCCACCGGCCACTTTATCAGAAACACCCACCGGCCACTTTATCAGAAACACCCACCGGCCACTTTATCAGAAACACCCACCGGCCACTTTATCAGAAACACCCACCGGCCACTATATCAGAAACAACACCCAGAAACACCTGGCCACGTCAGAGCCACCCACCTTCCACTAACTGGCCACTTTAGTTAATAGCCACTTTATCACAACACCCACCGATTTGCTTTATCAGAACTGCCACTTCATTTCCAGCTTACAGCCTTCCACTGGCCACTTTATCAGAAACACCCACCTTGTGCTTCCACTAACTGGCCACTTTATTAGAAACACCCACCTTGTACTTCCACCACCTGGCCACTTTATCAGAAACACCCACCTTGTGCTTCCACTAACTGGCCACTTTATCAGAAACACCCACCTTGTACTTCCACCACCTGGCCACTTTATCAGAAACACCCCCCTTGTACTTCCACCACCTGGCCACTTTATCGGAAACACCTACTGTTTGGTGATTGGGTGTGAGGGTGTACAGTAGACAGCTTCAGATGTTCCCTATAATCCTCCGTCAGCCGGGAGCGGGAACGCTGAGCTGTGGGAACAGCGGGGCCGTTAAGATCCAGATTTGCGTTCTTATCTCCACGAAGCCTTGAGGTCCTTTCTTTCCCGGAGATAAAGAGTGGCGGGGTTGGGAGTCAGATCGAGCGGCTAACCTTTATCAAATCCTAAATCCTCTCTAGATTGCATGTCTGGGGGGCTTAATTCAGCCCCCGATGCGGAAGCTCATTTCCGGAGCCCGTGTTTCTCTCCTCTGTCCCGCGTCAGGCTGGAGCCCGGGGAGAGCCTGTTTGACAGAACGCCACCTGCTGAGGCCGAGCAGATAAGCCGGAGCTTCTGCGCCTGTCAGAGCGGACCCGGCGCTCAGAGCGTCCAGGACACGGCCGCTCCTCCGTGCCTGTCCCAGGACCAGGTGGACCAGACGTCCCTGTTTCCCTCCAGAGACGCCACGCTGGAGTTCACGCTCCGCAGGCCGGCGGTTCGGAGCGACCTCACTGAGGAGGAGCTGCGGATGGACTCGCTGTTCTACCCCGTGACCCCTCAGACTGACAGGTCTGTACCGCCCTCGCCGAGAGGGCCACGTATAAACACTACGCCAAGCTTACACCTCCTTAAACAGAACCGTAAACACCGCACTCAATCTAGTACCTGTCTGTCTGCCTGTCTGCCTGTCTGTCTGTCTGTCTGTCTGTCTGTCTGTCTCTCTGTCTGTCTGCCTGTCTGCCTGTCTGTCTCTCTGTCTGTCTGTCTGTCTGCCTCTCTGTCTGTCTGTCTGTCTGTCTGTCTGTCTGCCTGTCTGTCTGTCTGTCTCTCTGTCTGTCTCTCTGTCTGTCTGTCTGCCTGCCTGTCTGTCTGTCTCTCTGTCTGTCTAACTCTGTCTGTCTTTCTGTCTGTCTGTCTAACTCTGTCTGTCTTTCTGTCTGTCTGTCTGTCTGTCTGCCTGTCTGTCTCTCTGTCTGTCTGTCTGTCTGTCTGTCTGTCTGTCTGTCTGTCTGTCTGTCTGTCTGTCTGTCTGTCTGTCTGTCTGCCTGCCTGTCTGTCTGTCTGTCTGCCTGTCTGTCTGTCTGTCTGTCTGTCTGTCTGTCTCTCTATCTGTCCGCCTGTCTGCCTGCCTGTCTGTCTCTCTATCTGTCTGCCTCTCTCTCTGTCTGCCTGTCTGTCTGTCTGTCTGCCTGTCTGTCTCTATCTGTCTGTCTGTCTGTCTGTCTGTCTCTCTGTCTCTTTCTGTCTGTCTGTCTGTCTGTCTGGTCTGTATGTAACTGTCTGTCTATCTGTGTCTGTATTTCTGTCTGTCTGTCTGTCTGCCTGCCTGCCTGTCTGTCTGCCTGCCTGTCTGTCTGCCTGCCTGTCTGTCTGTCGTCCTGTCTCTCTGTCTGTCTCTCTGTCTGTCTGCCTGCCTGTCTGTCTGTCTGTCTGTCGTCCTGTCTCTCTGTTTGTCTCTCTGTCTGTCTCTCTGTCTGTCTGCCTGTCTGTCTGTCTGTCTGCCTGTCTGTCTGTCTGTCTGTCTGTCTGTCTGTCTGTCTGTCTAACTGTCTGTCTGTCTGTCTGTCTAACTGTCTGTCTGTCTGTCTGTCTGTCTGTCTGTCTGTCTGTCTGTCTGTCTGTCTGCCTGCCTGTCTGTCTGTCTGTCTGTCTGTCTAACTGTCTGTCTGTCTGTCTGCCTGTCTGTCTGTCTGTCTGTCTGTCTGTCTGTCTAACTGTCTGTCTGTCTGTCTGCCTGTCTGTCTGTCTGTCTAACTGTCTGTCTGTCTGTCTGTCTGTCTGTCTGTCTGTCTAACTGTCTGTCTATCTGTCTGCCTGTCTGCCTGTCTGTCTGTCTGTCTGTCTAACTGTCTGTCTATCTGTCTGCCTGACTGCCTGTCTGTCTGTCTGTCTATCTGTCTGCCTGTCTGTCTGTCTGTCTGTCTGTCTGTCTGTCTGTCTGTCTGTCTGTCTAACTGTCTGTCTGTCTATCTGTCTGCCTGTCTGTCTGTCTCTCTGCCTGTCTGTCTGTCTGTCTGTCTGTCTGTCTACAGAGAGGCCGTTCCTGACCCCTCGTCAGGTCCCAGGACTAAAAGGCAGGTCCGTGTTCGGAGCCTCCAGAGTCTTGGGAACATTGACCTGGGGAATCTGGCGTATTTCTTTCCGGATGACCACCTGTCTTTGGACCGCCCGGCTGCCCACCCCTCCTGGCCCACCCCCAGCGGCCTCACCTCCACCAAAGCTCTGGAGCTGTGCCGGCTGGCCTTGGTCAACTCCTCAGTGGGTGTGGCCTGTGGGCGAGTACTGGGCCGGCGGCTGGAGGAGGCAGTGGACCTCTGTGTGCTGGACCTCCAGCTGAAGGACGACCTGGCCTGGGAGGATGCGCTGCTGCCCTTCCTGGAGAACGAGTGCGAGAGACGCTGGCTGGAGAACCGAGCCTCCGGTACCACTGCATTCCTGAACCTGTCTGGTCTCCAACTGTCCAGCCATAGTAATCACCAGTAGCACATCCTGAACAGGCGCCTGAGAGAACCACAGGCTCACTAGCATGTCTCTGATCCCTCACAGTGTCCGGCGGGGAGGCGGACGTGGCCATGGCCCTGCGGTGTCCCAGCCTGTGTAACGGAAAGGGGAAATGTATGGAGTGGGGGTGCCAGTGTGACCCGGGACACAGCCACTACGACTGCAGCCTCACCATCAGTGAGTGTTCACTCCAACAGGCGGAGCGTCAGTGACGGACCGGTTCAGCTCGGTACAGCGGTGCTGACTGTGAGCAGCACTGTCTATCACGGACCACAGAACCAACCACAGGAGGAACGTTCATGACCTGAACCTCATAAGCTGATGTTGTTATGCTATCTGAGTTGGTTGCTAGGGTGTTGTTACTATGCTACCCCTTGTGTTGCTAAAGTGTTGTTGCTATACTATCCCAGGTGGATGCTAAGGTGTTATTCCTATGCTATCCCAGGTGGTTGCTAAGGTGTTGTTGCTATGATACCCCTTGTGTTGCTAAGGTGTTGTTGCTGTGCTATCCCAGGTGGTTGCTAAGGTGTTGTTGGTATGCCATCATAGGAGGATAGTAAAGTGTTGTTGCTATGCTATCCCAGGAGGATGCTAAGGTGCTGTTGCTATGTTATCCCAGAAGGTTGCTAAGGTGTGGTTGCTATGCTATCCCAGGAGGATGTTAAGGTGTTGTTCCTATGCTATCCCAGGTAGTTGCTAAGGTGTTGTTGCTGTGCTATCCCAGGTGGTTGCTAAGGTGTTGTTGGTATGCCATCATAGGAGGATAGTAAAGTGTTGTTGCTATGCTATCCCAGGAGGATGCTAAGGTGCTGTTGCTATGTTATCCCAGGTGGTTGCTAAGGTGTTGTTGCTATGCTACCCCTTGTGTTGCTAAGGTGTTGTTGCTGTGCTATCCCAGGTGGTTGCTAAGGTGTTGTTGGTATGCCATCATAGGAGGATAGTAAAGTGTTGTTGCTATGCTATCCCAGGAGGATGCTAAGGTGCTGTTGCTATGTTATCCCAGAAGGTTGCTAAGGTGTGGTTGCTATACTATCCCAGGTGGATGCTAAGGTGTTATTCCTATGCTATCCCAGGTGGTTGCTAAGGTGTTGTTGCTATGATGCCCCTTGTGTTGCTAAGGTGTTGTTGCTGTGCTATCCCAGGTGGTTGCTAAGGTGTTGTTGGTATGCCATCGTAGGAGGATAGTAAAGTGTTGTTGCTATGCTATCCCAGGAGGATGCTAAGGTGTTGTTCTTATGTTATCCCAGGAGGATGCTAAGGTGTTGTTCCTATGCTATCCCAGGTGGTTGCTAAGGTGTTGTTGCTATGCTACCCCTTGTGTTGCTATGGTGTTGTTGCTATGCTATCCCAGGAGGATGCTAAGGTGTTGTTGCTATGCTATCCCAGGTGGTTGCTAAGGTGTTGTTGCTATGCTATCCCAGGAGGATGCTAAGCTGTTGTCGCTATGCTATCTCAGTTGGTTGCTAAGGTGTTGTTGCTATGCTACCCTTCGTGTTGCTAAGGTGTTGTTGCTATGCTATCCCAGGAGGATGCTAAAGTGTTGTTGCTATGCTATCCCAGGAGGATGCTGAGGTGTTGTTGCTATGCCATCCCAGGAGGATGCTAAGGTGTTATTCCTATGCTATCCCAGGTGGTTGCTAAGGTGTTGTTGCTATGATACCCCTTGTGTTGCTAAGGTGTTGTTGCTGTGCTATCCCTGGTGGTTGCTAAGGTGTTGTTGGTATGCCATCATAGGAGGATAGTAAAGTGTTGTTGCTATGCTATCCCAGGAGAATGCTAAGGTGTTGTTGCTATGCTATCCCAGGAAGTTGCTAAGGTGTGGTTGCTATGCTATCCCAGGAGGATGCTAAGGTGTTGTTCCTATGCTATCCCAGGTGGTTGCTAAGGTGTTGTTGCTATGCTACCCCTTGTGTTGCTATGGTGTTGTTGCTATGCTATCACAGGTGGTTGCTAAGGTGTTGTTGGTATGCCATCATAGGAGGATAGTAAAGTGTTGTTGCTATGCTATCCCAGGAGGATGCTAAGGTGCTGTTGCTATGTTATCCCAGAAGGTTGCTAAGATGTGGTTGCTATGCTATCCCAGGAGGATGCTAAGGTGTTGTTCCTATGCTATCCCAGGTGGTTGCTAAGGTGTTGTTGCTATGCTACCCCTCGTGTTGCTAAGGTGTTGTTGCTATGCTATCCCAGGAGGATGCTAAAGTGTTGTTGCTATGCTATCCGAGGAGGATGCTGAGGTGTTGTTGCTATGCCATCCCAGGAGGATGCTAAGGTGTTGTTCCTATGCTATCCCAGGTGGTTGCTAAGGTGTTGTTGCTATGCTACCCCTTGTGTTGCTAAGGTGTTGTTGCTATGCTATCCCAGGACAATGCTAAATTGTTGTTGCTATGCCATCCCAGGAGGATGCTAAGGTGTTGTTGCTATGCTCTAGCAGGTACCGGTAAGGTGGAGTATAAGGTTTAGCGCTGTGATTTCTGAAAGGTAGAAATATGATGCTGTTGTTCTGTTTCTGGGAGTCCGCACGGGGAACAGACAGGGTTCTGTAATTTGAAGCTTCACCCCGTTACCGAGACGGCACGTTCCTAATCAGTTCTGGATCAACGGCTCTAGATCCAGCCTTCAGGGAGCCCCAGCCTTTCCCAGCTAACGCTCAGATCTAATTACAGCACAGCCAATTAAGGAGCCGCTGACGGCGGGACTAATACAGGCAGGTATGTTTAAAGCTGGAGCTCCACAAGATCTGAGACCATGGAGTTCTGCTCCCCAGTCAGCAGTTCCTCAACACAGGCAAAAGACCAGCTCCACCCAGAAGGAGGTGTGGGAGTGCAGGTGTGTTGGGAAGGAAGATAAAGGAGACCAGGATCAGTAACTGATGATAAGTTTAGACTGATATGATCAATATTGATTGAGCTACACATACAGAAGTCTGTCTGGTACGACACCACTGCAGTCTTTGGTGACGGTGACGTGGTGTTAAGGACAGTCGTGGTAACGGTCTGTGTGCATGTAGTCCTGCGTGGTGCAGCCGTCTGCCGATGGTGCTGCACTACCAGGAGGACTCAGTCAGGTCCCAGACAAGGTTCATCCTTGCTAACGTCAGTTGATTCCAGTCAGAGCAGTATGGTGTGAGGACGGTGTGAGGACGGTGTGAGGACGGTGTGAGGACGGTGTGCCTGCTGTCACCATGTCTTTGTTACAGTCGACTCCAAACGTTTGAACCGTGCTGCAGATTCCGGTTTGCTGTCTATCAGGAGGCCTTAAGAACATTAGCGGTCCCGGTTCAGTCTGTCCCGTTTTCATCTCATCCCGCTAAACGAGATGGACGTGAGTGATGAATCCTGAAAGCTCCCCGAACGCAGGCGTGTGGTTCCAAATTTAATCTGTTGCGTATCTGATTGCGGGACAGGACGTTTTTTCTGGGGCTTGTTTGGAAGCCGGAACGTGTTTAATTAAATGGGCATGGGGACGTTCCCCGCCGCAGCTGCTTTTCACAGATGGTGGCGAAGATGCCGGAGCATCTCGGTGGCTTTGGATCAAATTCTGGCCGTGTTCTTTTAATCGAGCCCAATATCGCGACTATCGTTCCTCATATGCCCAAAATATGGCTCTTAATTACATTTTCCATTGGACGTCGTTATCCGGAGTCCCTAAGCTCGTTTCATGTATCTCCGTTTCGGCGCACGTGTGGCCAGAGACGGGACAGATGGCGGATCGCGTTTGTCCCGAAGCCCATGGGTGGCGAAGCCGTGCAAGTCCTTGAGTGGGCCAGAGCAGTCATCGCGTGTGGACCAGGCTGCTAAACCGCTAAAGGGCTTTTAGCTTTCCCAGCCAGGAGATTCCATGCTAAGCTAAGCTAACAGCATCCGGGCCCACTTGCTGTGTCTGGATTCGCTCCCTCGTTCCGTACTGAAACAGTACATACAAATTTGACATACGTCAATAAAATAAAAATGACGTACAGACTGCCTGGATGTTGGAAAACTGGGACGTTGATGGCACAGCACCAGGAATGCTAACTGGGAAGCTCATCCGCTGTGCTAAGCTTGTCTATCATTTTCAGGATAAATATTCCGGACATTTCATCGACACTCTTCACACTGAGGCCAGTCACATAGCAGTGTTTACCACTAGCATACATGCTAATTCGTTTAGCATCACTACCACCAAGCTTGCTATAGCTTAGCAACTGTAGCTAAAAGACATTCAGCTGGCACCAGTATATCCGGATCCATAAAGATTCCTCTACCCAGAATATTTCGGAATGTGGCCCAGCTAGCTTCTTAGCAGGCTAGGCTACTTTAACGCCATGGTTGTTCATAAGATGAATGTGAAATACTTGTGTAATATAGCATGTTTTTAGCTTGTTAGCTTGTTAGGTATTAACCGTTAGCCTTGTAGCTATGTGTTGTGTATTTAACAGTTTGTTTATTTATTTATTTATTTATTTATTTTTGGAAACTGTAATGTCAGACTATTGTAATGCTAGACTGTTAGCATTTAGCAAGCAAAGCTAACTGGTTAGCAGCAAACTAAGCTGCTTTATTATTGAGTAAGGTACCATGTACCATGCATTTATAGTGCATTATGAATAGTAGTAGTTAGCACCATGCTAATTGGTGGTGTGTTAGCTTTAATCATTAACTATATTAGCATTGTAGTGTTGTGGTGTGAATTTGACACTGTGTTTATTTTTAGCTACCTGGCAACTGTAATCCGAGGCTAGCTGACTGCGAGTGTTGGACTGTTAGCAGCTAGCTATCAAAGCTAAATGGTTAGCAACACTTTATTGAGCTCCTTTATGGATCTTATCAGTAAATGACAGTTCGTTTTTTGAGGTGTTAATGTGTTAATGTGCTACATTATGAACACAGTAACAGCGTTTTTTTTTTAAAGCTGAATTTGGTACCTTCGTCTGTTAGCACCATGCTAACATGTGGTGTGTTAGCTTCACTTGTTAGTTAGCATTGTAGATATGTTGGGTTTATTTTAATGCTAACTGGCAATAGTAATATGGGACTAGCTGGCTGCGAGGGTTGGACTGTTAGCAGTTAGCCATTTTGCTAGCCAGTGGATCATAACAGTGACTGATAGCTGGTTTTATTAGGAATGCATTGCCAGATAATGGACTTTTTTTTTTGAAGGCTGAATTTTGTACTTTTCCTAGCATGCAGTTAGCACCATGCTAATTGAGGGTACATAGGCTAAGCTTTGCTCATTAGCTACATTAGCCTTGTAGTTCCATTGCTAAAACCACAGACGGAAACACCAGAAACATATTTTGGCTAACTGACCACGTTTTAAGTAAGAGGACGAACGGGGTGAAAGGGCACCGAACCCCCTGCAGGTCAACCAACACGGCCATGACCAGACCAGCTCTATCCCAGTTTAAGCCGGTATGGAATTCCTGCTGGGCTGGGCTGTTTTTCCGTAGGACTGTGGCTTTGAGAACAGAGTGGCGATGGGGGTCGTTTGTATCCGAGCGGCGCGCTTTGTGCCCTCGCTGGGATCACTCTGATTTACGGCGTCCGCTCTGGGACCAGGGTGGCGGGATAAATCTGATTAATTGGCCGACTGATCACATGCCATACAAAGATCCATCAGGCCTGTCCCTTTGAAGCCTGTGGCTCTGTTTACGGGCAGCGGGTGCCATCAGCTTTACAGCCCTCGCCGTTAGAGCTCTGTTTGTTTGAGCTTTGTTCTCCGGAATCATGACTGGTCTTCATGGGTGATCTTTAGGAGGCCCTGGCGTCCAACAGAATCCAAACTGGAAGTGTGAGCTTCTGGAAAGAAACCAATCATCCCGGTTTCAGCATTTCCAATGGTGTCCCACTGGGCTCAATACTTGGCCCTCTTCTGTTTTCTCTCCGTACTTGTTTATTGGCCTAGTAAGCGTAAAGGTGCCACTGCAGCCATCCCATGGGGTCCAAAAGAATTCCCCCGCCCTGCCTAGGTCCCACCTCCATGGAGGCATAGGCTTATCTGGGGTTCTTCCAAGGGGCCCAAGTATCCAGCGTATCCAATAAACAGTATCATATTATGTGTGGAGTATTAAGAATGATGCTAGGCTAGGCTCCACTAAGCTATGAGGCTAACATTAGGTGACTGTTGATATGGTGTCGGGCACTGTTAGCATAATGCTATGCTAGTGCCAGCTAAGCTAGCAGGATGACATGGTGAGTGGTACTGTTAGCTAGCACTATGATCGGCACAATAAACAATCTGGCTTGGAGGTAAACCAGCACTCAATTGGTGGTTAAATGTGTTTTTTGAAATTGGTTGTTTAAAATTCCGCACCGGAATGTTTAATTCCGATTTATATTCTTGTTCTTCTTGGTTGAGAGATTTTTGTATGCTGTTGTGCAGTTTCCAAGATATCAACACCGTTCCAACTCTGGAATGTTTGGTCTGATTGGGAATTGTGTGCTTGTCCGTATATAGCTTTTGGATCCGACATAGTTTTCCGAAAATTTTCCCAGTTTTCCCATCAGGAATGGGCGGAGTGGAACAGCACACACCCATCTACTGTACTTCTGCTGGACCCAAAGTCGCTATCTGATACGCTATCTCAGTGCAGACCCCCGAGCGTGAATTAAATGTTATTCCAACCCGCTCTTGTCTGTCTATCCCTCGTTCCCTCCATAGAGGCCCATTCATTTTCACCTCCATTCGAACCCTCCTTTAACCCACAGCCACCAAACTGCATGAGCTCACTCAGGGCCGATCCCCAAACTCTAATCCACAGACCTACTGACCCACACTCCTCTATGGGTCGTTTATTCATCCCTCGTTCCTCCCATAGACTCCCATTCGTTTTTGGCCACACCTTCGCTAACGGCTAGCAACTAGCTCAAGGTGTCCGTCTCTCTTCAGTCTGTTCAGGGTAAGTTGTCTTGGTCTGGATCTTACAAGCTTTTAGTTTTATAGAGTGCATTAAAGGCCATCCCGAGTTATCCTGGGACGGAAGCAGGCTAGGGATTTAGGTGCCCAAACGAGGCTCCTCCAAAGGGAAAAAGAGATGGAGAGATAGAGCTAGCGCTCTTTAACTTCCATATCACTCATTCCCTTCTTTCCTCTGGAGAACCAGCCAGGCTCTTTATCTTCAACCAAGCTTTCAGCATAGCTTAGCGCTCCGTCCAAGTGCGTCCACTCCGAGTTCGTGTTTGTAATGCGGTGAGGGTTCTTGTGCATGCTCAGAGGTACGAGGCAGGTGGCTGAGGGTCAGACTTTGGACCACGGCGCCTCCACCCACGGACTCGTTGGGCGTCTCCACCAAGACTAAAGCGGGACTCGTCACTGAAGATGACCCGCTGCCATTCTGAGTCACTCCATGACAGTCTGGTACGACACCACTGCAGTCTTTGGTGACGGTGACGTGGTGTTAAGGACAGTCGTGGTAACGGTCTGTGTGCATGTAGTCCTGCGTGGTGCAGCCGTCTGCCGATGGTGCTGCACTAACAGGAGGACTCAAGGAGGACACCACTGCTCGCTGGAGGTCTGTAATGGTGGTGTTGGGTCAGTCAGGTACAGAGATAACACCCGTCCTAGTTTTCATCCATGTCAAACCCACCCACCATGTTTCTGATCGGTCGGTTGATTTTACCGGCTCCTGTAGCAGTTCTACCGGAGCCAGGTATTCGGTGGCCTCTGCTTCAAGGCAGCATCTGTTCGTTTTTTGTTCAGTGCCTGAAAAGCCTTGAGACTGTTGTTGAGGGATCCGCAGTTTCCACACATCATCGTTCTTTGAATTCTTAACTGTTATTTGGGAACGTGAGCCACGAAGGACATCTTGGCATACCCAAATTCCCTGGCTAAGTGCCATTATCTGTGAGGAGCCTTCAGTTCCTGAGTGCCACGTCTGAGCCGTGCCCTGTATCGGCTGCTACGTTCCGATGCTTTTTGTTTTTCTCCTTGCTGAATGGGAGAAAGAGTCAGCAGGCGGTCCAGTGTATCACAGAAGTGAGGTCGGGGCAGATCCCACAAGATCTTAACGCCAGTCCGACTCCGGAATGTTCAGTCTGATCATTTTTTCCCCCTGTAGGAATGAAAGGGGTGCAGAAGTTTGTGCACGAGCTCATATCGTTTTACAAACCCATTACCAACGCCCTAACCATGTGCGGTAGCATAGCAACCATTCAGCCACCAGCTAGCAACGTCTTAAGATGCTAGAGATATGCTAACTATCAGGCCCATGTGTTTGCGTAGACAACCGGCTGCCCTGTGAACATAGCTCCTCACATACTTGGCCGTGTGTTAAGTGTGTTACTGGAGGCGTCCACTAGAGGGCAGACCAGAGAACGCTGACAGCAAACAAACACAACATGCAGTCCTCGGTAATTGCAGACCGGGTCACACAGCCGTTCCTTAGAACTTCCCGCCGCTTTGATGCCGCTGAGTGCCCATACTGCCCCTAGAGTTTGTGCACTGCGTACACATGATCGTAGCACCATGCCCTTTTGCCACTTGCGTCTCGGGAAAGTGCAGAGCGGTTTGAGATCTCGGCGCCGGCACCATGCGGTGCGACTGTGAACAGGCCTTCAGGTACATCTGTACAAAATCAGGAGCTTAAAGTTCAAGGTACCTTCAAAATACAACTCCTGGAGGAGGACATGATTGGACGTTGTAGGTTGAGTGGGGTTCACTGTGCCGCTGATTGCCCTTGGGGGCCACCTGGTGGCACACAGCTATAACGCCTACAGGCTAATCTACCGTCTGATCTCACAGAAGCACTTGCGCTAGCAGAACTGCATCCAGAGCTGCCGGTCATGTGTGCACGTGTACATGGGTGTGGGTGGGTGGGTGGATGGTCGAGGGCGGTCGGTTTGCGGGGGTGACGGTGCTGGGTGGTTTCTGGTGTCAGGTCGTGCCACGGGAAACAAATGACATTTAGGATGAAGCGTGAAGAAGCAGTCCGTTTCAGATTTGACCTTATCAGAGCGTCTCACATCACACGGACGAGAAACCCAGTTTCACCTGGGACGTGTGACCGTGCACGCGCCCTCTGCTCACAGTGGTGGTGAAGGTAACCAGACGTCCCCTCTAAAAGCTCCCTCACGGGAAGTTCCTACATGAGGAGGTTCTGAATACGCTGCCTGATGTCTGAGACGCTGTTTATGATAGGGTGGAGAAGATCTCAGCCTTAAACTCCATTCATGGTGGAGGGATACATGTTGCAGGGCGCTGTGAGGTCAAATAGTCCCCCAAAGGAACTTAGTATTCCCAGGTTTTCCGGATTTTCCCACTATCAACATTCCATACACAGTTAGAAGACACGTGTAGGTTCAGTGGTGGGTTAGATAGTCAACACAGTGTCTATATGTGTGTTCTAGACATGGAGAACCCTGGTTCCCATCACCAACCATCTCCACCTAACCCACTGTCTATCACTCTGTATGTTGGTACATGGATCCATGTGTCTGAACCACGTCAGCATCAACCAAGGAATCTCCACTTCCACTCATGAACACGCGTTTGTGTGCTTACAGGCCAGCGGGTGGAGCTGACCGATCTGGAAAACGGCGGCATGTGTGATGTCCGTGCCCAGGACTGCGACGGCGTGAGAGTGTTTGGACTCGGCTTCATCGACTCGCCAAGGCTCACCTGCGTCATCACCAAACTCACGGTTAGAAAACCCGGTATCACTTCATACACACAGCTGGGTTTCCTCTGGAGAACGCTGCTGCTTACATGGTGCAGAAGGTTCTTTCCGGCCCCTGAGGTGCCGGATCGTAGCTGCTGCACCATTTAAGGTGGAATGGGGAATCATTACTCAACACATGCATTGATGTTGAAGCCTGGACTCTGGGGTGGACAGTCCATTGTCCAGATTTCAGATGCCCACAATCTATACTCAGGGTCCTGTCAGGCCATGTCACCAGCATGGTGGCCATCTGGAATGCCGCCATCTTGGATTTAACTCCAGTTCTTCAAAAGGGAAGGTAGGCGTGTGACTAGGAAGAGAAGTCTGTAACCCCACCACATCACCCTATCCCTCTATCTCTGTCCCAACACGAAGTGGGATACCTTATCCCCAGGCAAGAGAGAGAGACAGTCGTAGGGATGCAAGGGGTGCAATGCGATTGGGTAGAACTTCCCCCCTCTCAGGAATAACCAAGCCCACTGAGACCACCACCTTGCTTTGATGTAAAGGATGAGAATGAGATTGGTAATGTGATGGATGCTCAGCACCACCTTTAAGTTTCTACTCACTGTCCATTAAGTCAGTGGAGGTCAAAGGTCTGAAGGTCAAGGCTGAGTTGGATGCGGCCCTCCAGGCTGTTCCTACCTGCTTCAGTGCTTCGAGCACTTTAACGCATCTCATTCCCGAGACTTCCATTTCCCCCCCCGTCTGAAGCTGTCCCTTATAATGTTCCATTAGAGGACGTTTATGAGGGCTGGCGTTAGTGTGCCTGATATCCATCTGCCATCTGTCTCCATTCATAATTAACACAGTGGGCTGAGGAGGAGCGGGAGGCGCGGACGATCTCGGGAGAAATAAACAGAGAGAACGGCTGAGGAACAGAGCTATACCTCCTTTCAGACCTCCGTAGCGTTGAGGTGTCTTCTCACGGTGGAAAAATGGACAGAAGCACCTGGGATACCTTAACAACCTTATAGTACTGTCCCTCATAACAATAACACCAAGCAATCCCTTAGCAACCAGCAAAGATGCCATAGAAACCTCATTCTAAAACTCTAGCAACCACCTGGGATAGTTTAGCATGCACCTATCAATCACTTAGGGTAAGCATGTATCAACACTATACCCATATAGTAACCTTATAGCAACATCTAGCAACTACCTGGGTACTATAGCAGCCAACTAGCAACACCATAGCAACCTTCTGGGCTACTGTATGAACCACATGTCAGCATATTAGCAACTTACTATATGATACTATAGAGACAGTATAGCAGCCTCGTAGCAACAACTTACAGGCACCTGGGATAGCTTAGCAACCTTCTAGCAAACACCATAGAAACCTGGGAAACACACATCAACATCATAAACTTCCATAGCAACCACCTGGCAACACCTTAAAACCACAACAACCTTATGGTAAATATCTAGCAACCACCTGGGGTACCATAGCAACTACTTAGCAACATCTTAGCAACACTAGAAATAACATTGCAACCCCATAGTAAAATTCTAGCAGGGGGGTACCTTAGCAACCATCTATCAACTCCTAACAACCACTTAGAATATGACAGCAACAGTGAGTTGCCGTAGTAACCTCATAGCAACACCCTAGCAACCACCTAGCAACATTGTAGTAACCCTCTGGGATACTATAGGAACCTTGTGTCCACACCTTAAAATCTGCCTGGGATAATACAGCACCAATATGGTGTTACCCTAGTAACCACCTGAGGTACCATAGCAACCACGGGATTACTTTTACTATTACTTTATAGTAATACTCTAACAACCACACAGATACCTTAGAAACCACCTAGCACCCACTTGGAATACCACATCAACCACATATGATACCAGAGTAACCTCTTAGAACACCATAGCAACCACCCATGATACCATAGCATCAGTATAGCAACCACCTGGCATACCATAACAACCTAATAGCATTTCCCTAGCAACCGCCCAGGGTACCATGACATTGGAGGTGCCATAACAACGTCTTAGTAAAACACTACTAAGTGTAGTAGTACCTTAGCAACCATCTGGGTACCATAACAACCACCTACCAACACTTAACAACCACTGGAGATGCCATAGCATCCTCATAGTAAAACCACACATCGACACATTTGCAACCACCTGGGATACCATAGCAACTGCTTAGCAACACCATAGCAACCACATATGAACACTGTAGCAAACGCTTGTGATACCATAGCAACCACCTACCAACACCCTAGCAACCATTAAAAACCATGGAAACTGTGTAACCACTGCAGTCTGTGGTGGTAGTGATGCTCCTGGAGCTGGAGAGTCTGGAGCTCAGTGTGGGAATGGTGGATGATTCTCTCCTGCTCCTCATTCCGCTCAGTCTCTCCGCTGGCTGCTGGAGGACGAGCACTCATCGCTCATTATGTTCTCCGGCTTTTATACAGAACCTGAAGGCCAAAGTTTACACGTCCTTCCTCCACAGAGCGCCATTGTGTTCATCCGTAATTTATTCCTTTATGATTTATCAAGTGCGTTCCGAGAGGAATGCTCATCCGGGCGAAGTCTTTTCACATTCAGGCTCCGCCGAACAAACCATCAAACACAATCCCTCATCCCCGCTTCCTCACGTTAGCGCCGGCACTAAAGCGCTACAAGGGCACGAGGACAATCTGTGAACGTAGGGCTGTCCAGTATTAACCCTTAGCTGGTACGAGAGTAAGGATTAGAAGCACTCCGAACCTGGTGGTGGTGTGTTAGTGTGGGTGGTGCTGGTGTGAGTGGATCAGACACAGCAGTGCTGCTGGAGTGTTGAGACACTGTGTCCACTCACTGTCCACTCTATCAGACACTCCTACCTTGCTGCTCCACCTTGTAGATGGACAGTCAGAGACGATAGCTCATCTGCTGCTGCACAGTGCAGTGTTGGTCATCCTCTAGTCCTTTAGCAGTGGGCACAGGACGCTGCCCCACAGGACGCTGCCCCACAGGACGCTGCCCACAGGACGCTGCCCCACAGGATGCTGCCCACAGGATGCTGCCCCACAGGATGCTGCCCACAGGATGCTGCCCCACAGGACGCTTCCCACAGGACGCTGCCCACAGGACGCTGCCCACAGGACGCTGCCCCACAGGACGCTGCCCACAGGACGCCGCCCACAGGACGCTTCCCCAGGACGCTTCCCCCAGGACGTTGCCCCCAGGACGTTGCCCCCAGGACGCTCAGTGCCAAAACTGTTCAGCCAACTGTTCAGCCTGTGGGCAGCTTCCTGTGGGCAGGGTCTTGTGTCTAGCACCCCAAGGGCATCTTTACGTGGGGCAGTGTCCTGTGGAACAGCGTCCTGTGGGCAGCGTCCTGAGGGCAGTGTCCTGTGGAACAGTGTCCTGTGGGCAGCGTCCTGAGGGCAGTGTCCTGTGGGCAGCATCCTTTGAGGCAGTGTCCTGTGGGGCAGCGTCCTGTGGGCAGCATCCTGTGCCCACTGATGAAGGACTAGAGGATGCCCAACACTGCACTGTGCAGCAGCAGATGAGCCATCGTCTCTGACTGTCCATCTACAAGGTGGACCAGCAAGGTAGGAGTGTCTAATAGAGTGGACAGTGAGTGGACACAGTGTCTCAACACTCCAGCAGCACTGCTGTGTCTGATCCACTCACACCAGCACCACCCACACTAACACACCACCACCACGTCAGTGTCACTGCAGCACTGAGAATGATCCACCACCCACATACTACCTGCTCTGTGGTGGTCCTGTGGGGGTCCTGACCATTGTAGAACAGGGTAATACAGTACACAGAGAAACAGATGGACTACAGTCTGGACCTGTACACCTGCAGAGTGTCCTGGATGGTCAGTGGAGCTGGTAGAGTGGACATCCCCAGACACCCGTCCCCAACACTGCCCACTAAACGGGCCGTGACTTCAGAAATGGGTAATGAGATGTGTTCACAGGCACTGCTAACCGCTTCCTGTTTTGTGGTCCTACAGCGCGTGAACGAGGAGTGGACCGCCGGAGAGAAGCGGCGGACCAAAGCCACCTTCCTGAGCTCCAGGGCCGTCGACTGCTCCATCCCACGACTCAGCCACATGGCTGTGGCCGCCATGGAGTTCCTGGCTGACGAGCAGCCGTATGCGAGATGGGAGATCGCGGTATGTTGGCAGTGAGGGTTATACTGAACGCTGAAATTAGCCACCTCTGTGGCGGATCACATGGTACGATAGGAACAACGTTCACAGTGGTGGTGAAGGTAACCAGACGTCCACCTCTGAAGCCAAAAGGACTGAGGTGGTTTAGTCTCTGCAAGATAGCAAAATTGGTCCGGCCCAAATCTGGCCCACATTCCTTGTTTACATCTGGCCCACTTGCTGCATAGATTGACGGGATTTGGGCAGACCGCTCCCGGGTTGCAAGAAAAGCCGGCTACATCTGGACCCGGTCTGGGCCACAAAAGTGGACACCGGATCTGTCGTTTTGGAATGTGGATCTCACATGAGTTTCTATCTGTATATGGGGGCCACTTTTGGCTCACATGCAGTTTGCCGGAATGCAGCACTGCTGGAACTGTGCCCAAAGTAGACCAGATATATTCGGGAACATGTGGGCAACATGAGTTTTAATGTATGCGGGGACTTTTGGCTACATGCAGTTTTTCACTATGCAGTGTTGCCGTATCTGTGCCAGAAGTGGACCAGATCTGTTTTGGAACATTTGGGCAACATGAGGTTTTGGCTATATGGGCCATTTTTGGCTTACATAGAGTTTGCCGGAAAGCAGCACTGCCATATCTGTGCCAAAAGTGGACCAGGTCTGTTTTGGAACATTTGGGCCACATGAGTTACCATATATGGGCCACTTTGGCTCACATGCAGTTTGCCGGAATGCAGCACTGCTGTATCTGTTTTGGAACCTGTGGGTCACATGAGTGTTTATATATGTGGGCTAATTTTGGCGCACATGCCTTTTTGTTCCACTAGGCCGCATTACCATATTTGTGCCAGATTTGGACCAGATCTGTTCTGAAACATGTGGGCTACATGAGTTTCTATCTTTATGTGGGCCACTTTTGACATGCATGGAGTTTGCCGTGCCGCATCTGTTCCAGAAGTGGACCAGATCTGTTTTGGAACGTGTGGGCTACATAAGTTGTTATATATGTTGGCCACTTTTGGTAGCCCAGTGTGCCAGATTGCAGCATTGCCTTATCTGTGCCAGAAGTGGACCAGATCTGCTTTGGAGCATTTGGGCCACATGAGTTATATAAGGGCCATATTGGCTCACATGCAGTTTGACAGAATGCAGTGCTGCCTTATCTGTGCCAGAAGTGGACCAGATCTGTTTTGGAACATTTGGGCCACATGAGGTTTTGGCTATATGGGCCATTTTTGGCTTACATAGAGTTTGCCGGAAAGCAGCACTGCCATATCTGTGCCAAAAGTGGACCAGGTCTGTTTTGGAACATTTGGGCCACATGAGTTACCATATATGGGCCACTTTGGCTCACATGCAGTTTGCCAGAATGCAGCACTGCTGTATCTGAAATGGACCAGATCTGTTTTGGAACCTGTGGGTCACATGAGTGTTTATATATATGTGGGCTAATTTTGGCGCACATGCCTTTTTTTCCCACTAGGCCGCACTACCATATTTGTGCCAGATTTGGACCAGATCTGTTCTGAAACATGTGGGCCACATGAGTTTCTATCTTTATGTGGGCCACTTTTGACATGCATGGAGTTTGCCGTGCCGCATCTGTTCCAGAAGTGGACCAGATCTGTTTTGGAACATGTGGGCTACATAAGTTGTTATATATGTTGGCCACTTTTGGTAGCCCAGTGTGCCAGATTGCAGCATTGCCTTATCTGTGCCAGAAGTGGACCAGGTCTGTTTTGGAACATTTGGGCCACATGAGTTACCATATATGGGCCACTTTGGCTCACATGCAGTTTGCCGGAATGCAGCACTGCTGTATCTGGTCCAGAAGTGGACCGGATCTGTTTTGGAACCTGTGGGTCACATTAATGTTTATATATATGTGGGCTAATTTTGGCGCACATGCCTTTTTTTCCCACTAGGCCGCACTACCATATTTGTTCCAGATTTGGACCAGATCTGTTCTGAAACATGTGGGCCACATGAGTTTCTATCTTTATGTGGGCCACTTTTTGCCAGAACACAGCATCTGTTCCAGAAGTGGACCAGATCTGTTTTGGAACACGTGGGCCACATAAGTTGTTATATATGTTGGCCACTTTTGGTGGCCCAGTGTGCCAGATTGCAGCACTGCCATATCTGTGCCTGAGGTGGTCCAGATTTGTTTTGGAGCATGTGGGCCAAATACATGTTTTATATGTGGGCCAACTTCGGCTTACATGGAGTTTGCCAGCACGCAGCTGTGCCGAATCTGTGCCAGAAGTGGACCGGATCTATTTTGGAACATGTGGGCCACTTTTGGCTCACATGCAGTTTTCCACCAGGCAGGGCATGTCTCGTGCTTATTGGAACAAAGTTAGCCCTGATTTCCAAACTTTTCCTCCTGTAGTACATCCCATGTCGGAGTAGATGGAGCTCGAGCGGTATTCCGGAATGAAAAGCGCTCGCTAAGGCTTTCTTTACCGCTCGCTACATCGTGAGTGCGATTACAGGGGAAAATGTGGGTTTTGATGGGGAAATAAATGAAGGACTATAAAGCCGATAGCAGTCCTGATTTAAGGGGGACGTCAACAGAGGACAAATCCTCCCATCCGGAAGCTCCTGAGGCGTTCCGTCTCAGCATCAAATTAGCACTTTAGCTCTAGCTGTTAGCGCTGGTCTCCTTCACAGCGGCGACTTTAATGGCCTTCGACTGCACGGCGGCTAAGGCGTGCTGTTTGAGGGAAATCTCAGCAATCTGTGGAGGGGGGGTTAAAATATGACATCATCACCGGAGCGGTGAGGCGGGAAATAGGTGCCGTTCGGAATGACGGCTGTCGTATTTATGGCTCCTCAGGTGCTGATCCGGACGTTCCTCTAAGTACATCGTTGACTTTAGCAGAGATAGGGAAAAAAGGTACGTCTCTTAAAGAGGAACTTCAGCTAGCGCAGAAACGGAACCGACGACTACACCTGCGGTAAACGTGCCGGGTCGCCTCCCACAGTGGCCCGGAGTAGTAGCAGGAGTGAGGTTTTCCTTTTGGAATCTGGGGAAACCCCTTCTGATGATGTACAGTATATTGAAGGTGGCAGTTTTGAGTAAAAGTAGTAAACGTGTTGATGCTAATATCATGTTTGCGTTAGCCTCTACATCAGTGGCTAGGCTAGTAGTCACACTTTCTTCATCGCTGTACGACGGGAACGCCCAGTGATCACATGATGTATCCATGCAATGCATGCTGGGTATTATGAGTGAGGGAACACTGATGGATGTGAATTCTGTTAAACCAACAAGGCTGAGGGACATAAACCTGAGGTACAGAATGTTACTTAACACAAAAATTACCACCTTAAATGCTAGTTGTAGGCCGGGGTGCCTTTGGACAGCTGTTTTGGTCTCAGTTAACCCTGAAAACTTCATTTTGTGAAACGTGTCAAAATTTTCATGGTCATTTTTGAATTAATAAGATAAGATAATCCTTTATTGACCCCACAGTGGGAAAATTTACAATGCCACAGCAGCACAGAGGAAATAACAGAAGTGTCAGGAAACAAATAATAAATAAAATCTATATATACAAAAAATTACAGAAAATATAAATAGTAGAAATAGATTCCTGAGTTTTATTGTACATAGTAAAAATAGAAATAGACTACTGAGTTTTTATTACCCATAGTCGAAATGGACTATTGTAGAAGTAGACTACGGATTGTGTCTTCCTATACTGCAAAAACAATATCTGGGCAAATAAAATATTCTTTTATCCAGTTGATGTATCTTAAGATTCTAATTTTTGTTTGCTGATTTTAAGATAATTTTAAAAGTCATTTAGTGATCCACATATGGACTACTGAGTTTTTATTGCCCATAGTCGAAATGGACTATTGTAGAAGTGGACTACTGTAGAATTAGACTACGGAGGACAGCGGATGTTATACAGTCTGACAGCGGCCGGAAGGAAGGATCTGTGGTATCTCTCCTTCACACACAAAAAATTGACTAGATTGGCAATCGGAATCCACGTATATGATCTATGTAAATGAGCTCATGGATATTGAAGACCCACTAAGTGAAGCTTTGGTTGGCTGCCAAAAGAAATTAACCAAAAAAAGAAAACAACAAAGCAAATCAAAATTCTCAGAAATAATACTAAGAAATAGCTTGTTAAGACAAAAATCTCTTTATCAGAAAATTCTGTATTTAAGAAAAAAAAAATAAAAACATAAATTTAATTGAAGTTTTAAGTTGAATGTATGAATTATATTGCAGCACATAAGACATAATTTTTACAAGTTAATTACAACTGTAGTAAGAATTTTAACTAGAATGAATTTTAAACATGAACATGAAATCTTACTTTTTCAAATGGCTTATTCTAATTCTTATTCACATATGTAAAATTTCAAATCACAATAGAAAATATTAAAATTTGACTATTGGTAAATGACTAAGTAAATGCTGTTACCTGGAATAAATACCTGGAATCCTTTAGTAAAATTGATTGTAAATTAACAAGTGGCATTAAAATGAAAATTGCACTAAAATCCACTTAAACATGTAATTAGAATCTTGAGAATTCCTTTAAGACATATGAAAGTTAATTTTCAATCAATAAATGTTTCATTCTTGTTCACACGTGTGAAATAAAAATTGCACTAGTAAATATAAAATTTTGACTAGTACAAAATTGCACTAGCACTAGAGTAAGATAGCACTACAATTTTACACTAGTAAATTAAATGTTCACAAATTCACAATTTTTTTGCTTGAACATCAGTTTGTGTACTGCAAAAAACGATATCTGGACAAATAAAATATTATTTTATCCAGTTGATCTTAAGATTCTAATTTTTGTTTGCTGATTTTAAGATAATTTTCTTTTACGTATTTCCAGATTAAGATTAAGTCCTTTAGTAATCCAAATATGGATACTTTTTACCTTATTTAAGCTAAAATTATTTAAAAATAAGCAAAAAGACCTGCCAATATACTGTAGTTTAAAAAATGACACTGTTTAAAATGGCTTAGTAAAAAATGATTTTGAAATGACATTCTGAAATGACTTTTTAATTAGTGATTAATTAGATATAATAATCTTAAAGTGAGACTTTTAGGATGTATAAGCTAGATAAGAGATCATTTTCCTGCCAAGTTCTATTTTTTGCAGTACAGCAGCAGTTAGGAGGTTTATGGGGGTATATTAGCAACTGCCTGGTTTTATGGTTGATCTCTTCCGAACAGTTAAGAGCTAATTAAATGAGCTGTGCTCAGATGTCATCTACATACAATTTATTTCAGCAATAAAGTCACAATAAAGGCGGTAGTACTAGCTCGTATTGCAGCGGGCCGACCAGGAACTGCACGCGCCATGCACATTTCACGTCAGGTGTGAAATAGCTTGCATCGCTGAGATCTTCCGACTCACTTCCAGCTTCCTGCGCTGCTTCCACTGTGAAATCAGCTTTACAGCCAGGCTGGTCGCTCTTACCGCCGCGGCTGATCTGCTGGGGAGGGTTACGAAGGCCCGGTAAGTGAAATCAGCTGTGTGGGCTGTGCTCGGTGTGTGCAGATGAGCGAGCAGTAGAGTAGTATCGTGTGTTTCGCGGTTTGTCCCCCGCTGTGGTCTGCGGTCCCCAGACGCCCTGCAGATTAATGAGGGTGAGGAAGGTGATGATCAGTCTGTCGGTAATCCATTTCGGCCGAAAGCCTCTGACTTTAAGTTCACCTTCCAAACACACGGCATGGCTCCGCTAACGTTCGCACTCTCGCTAATGAACCTCTCCATCACTCACCCGGTGTACAGCTCATTCACAACCCGCATACAGACACACACTCAAATATACAGACACTTACAGACACACACAGACACACACAGACACATACAGACACACACAGACACATACAGACACACACACAGACACATACAGACACACACAGACACACACTCAAACATACAGACACACACAGACACATACAGGGACATACAGACACATACAGACACACACACAGACACATACAGACACACACAGACACACACTCAAACATACAGACACATACAGGGACATACAGACACATACAGACACACACACAGACACACACAGGCACACACAGACACATACAGACACATACAGACACACACTCAAATATACAGACACATACAGACACACACAGACACATACAGACACACATACAGACACATACAGACACACACAGACACACACACAGACACATACAGACACACACAGACACACACTCAAACATACAGACACACACAGACACATACAGGGACATACAGACACATACAGACACACACACAGACACATACAGACACACACAGACACATACAGACACACACAGACACACACACAGACACATACAGACACACACAGACACACACAGACACATACAGACACACACAGACACACAGACACACACAGACACATACAGACACACACAGACACACACAGGCACACACAGACACACACAGACACACACAGACACACACAGACACATACAGACACACACAGACACACACAGGCACACACAGACACATACAGACATACACAGACACATACAGACACACACAGACACATACAGACACACACACACAGGCACTTACAGACAGACACAGACACACACAGACACATACAGACACACACAGACACATACAGACACAGACACACACAGACACATACTCAAACATACAGACACATACAGACACAGACAGACACATACAGACACAGACACACACAGACACATACTCAAACATACAGACACATACAGACACAGACAGACACATACAGACACAGACACACACAGACACATACTCAAACATACAGACACATACAGACACACACAGACACATACAGACACAGACACATACAGACACAGACACACACAGACACATACTCAAACATACAGACACATACAGACACACACAGACACATACAGACACATACAGACACATACAGACACATACAGACACACACAGACACACACAGACACATACAGACACACACAGACACTTACAGACACACACACAGACACACCATGACATCTACACAGAAAACAGACACACCACAGACGCACATACAGACCACCCCAGACACCACTCTACACACGACAGACCCACACAGACAGATACAGACACACAGAGACACACATACAGACCAACCACCAGACACATACCGACACCACAACCACCAACAACACACAGACACATACAGACACACAAAGACACTTACAGACACACACAGACACATACAGACACACACAGACACTTACAGACAGACACAGACACTTACAGACACACACAGACACACACAGACACACACAGACACATACAGACACACAGAGACACATACGCGACACCACAACAGACATACGCGGCACATACGACACACAAGCACAGACACATACAGACACACACAGACACTTACAGACAGACACAGACACTTACAGACACACACAGACACTTACAGACACACACAGACACTTACAGACAGACACAGACACTTACAGACAGACACAGACACTTACAGACACACACAGACACACACAGACACACAGAGACACATACAGACACACACAGACAGACACAGGCACACACAGACACACACAGACACTTACAGACACACACAGACACATACAGACACACACAGACACTTACAGACAGACACAGACACTTACAGACAGACACAGACACTTACAGACACACACAGACACACACAGACACACACAAACACACAGAGACACATACAGACACACACAGACACATACTCAAACATACAAACACACACAGACACAGGCACATACAGACACACACAGACAGACACAGGCACATACAGACACACACAGACAGACACAGGCACATACAGACACACACAGGGACATTCAGATGTGATAGAGTATGACACCTTCACTTCCTTTTCTCTCTCTTTCTCCCTCCCTTTTTTTCCTCTCTCTCTCTCTCTCTCTCTCTCTGTCTCTCTCTCTCTCTCTCTCTCTCTCTCTCCCTCTCTCTCCCTCTCTCTCTCCCTCTCTCTCCCTCTCTCTCTCCCTCCCTCTCTATCTCTCTCTCTCTCTGCCAGGTATCTAATGATGGTGTTGTGGTCAGTAACACGAAGGTGTTGACTCTGTATGATGGTGTTTGTCAGCAGTGTGTAGCAGCTCCTACTGGACTCTGTCAGTTAAAGGTACTAACACACACACACACACACACACACACACACACACACACTCACACACACACACACACTAACACACACTCACACACACACACCTACACACTATCACACACTAAAGAGGGTTCAAGGGGAGAAGACATTACCCACACACCACTAACACACACACTCGCACAATACACACTAACACCCTATAAACAACCTAACACATAACTCACTCACGATGTTCGCACACTAACACATACTAACACACACTCACACACACACTAACACACACTATCACACACACACGCACACACACACTAACACACACTCACTAACACACACTATCACACACACACGCACACACACTAACACACACTCACACACTCACACACACACACTAACACACACACGCACACACACTCACACACACACTAACACACTGTCACACACACACTCACACACACACACTAACACACACTGTCTCACACACACACAAACACACACACATACGTGCTCACACACACACACACCTACACACACACACACACCTACACACACACACACACACCTACACACTGCGCACCACTTCATCTCCTTGTTTCTCTGACACGTCCCCCCCCGAACGGGATTTGCTCTAGCGAGCGCACATTGTTTATTCCGTCTAGTCGAGTGGAATAATAAATTGCGAGGGGGCAGATGACAGTCGCTCCCACCTATACCTCTGTCGGGCCCCTAGAGAAGCATAAGAAGGCGTATGACCCGGGACACTCCTACGTCATGCATCTTTGCGTGCAGGGTCCCTCTCGCTTCCAGATGCGGAAGGGGAGGGACATCAAGAGCTACCACAGGTGGGGATTAGGAGGGGGAGCATGTGTATACTGAGAACGCGGATTCCGATAAAGAGGGAGGGGATTTGGGGGAGTTATAGTGTCCGAGGGGGAATATAACCCCACCCCCCGTAAAGTAGAAGATTCAAAAACCCCTGATTTGGCACTTAGGGGTTTTCTGAACACAGAGGGCACCCCCTTTTTTGGAAAAAACACTCTCCACCGGAGTGTTATCTTATTTTGTTCAGTCCAAAGCGTTGGGGGCTTTTGTATTAAAAACAAGGCCCCCCCCCCTTCACCCCTGCCCCCCTCGATTGTAACTTAATTCTAAGGTTACTAAATAGTGGAGCTTCTCGCACCTTGTTGAATCCAAAGGTAGTGTGTGATGATTTCTGATGGGAGAAGGTCACTCAGGTACTATGGATAGAGTTGTATATGTCAGTAGAAGAATTTAACTACTGCAGAATCGTCCCCCCCCCTGCCCATACTTCTGACAATAAGATGTGGGGGGAAAAAGGTTTACAAATAACAGCCCCCCCTGCCCCCTTAAAAACACCAGAGACTGAAAAACAAGCCCCAGAATAACCCACAAGAAAAAACCAGCCCCAGGGGCCACCCCAAGAAATGTTGTTACCCAAATTAAAAAAACCCCATGTTCACATCCCCCAAAATTCACCCCCCCCATCCCCCCCCCCCCCCCTTGGGAATGCCCTTAACTCTACACGGAAAAAAAAGGACAAAAGAAAATACCCTTTTTTTTGTCGCTTTCTTTGCTTTTTTTTTTTCCGGCGGAATTTGTGTGCTTTCACGACTTTTTGAGTTTTAACCCATATTTTTTAGCCAAAAAGATACCATCAGTCCCCACCCCCAGGGGTCCCCCCCCTGGGGTAATTAAAGATGGGGGGCTCTACCAGGTTTCCCCCATCCCCCCACCCCCAGAAACATGCAGTTTCCCTGCAATTTACAACACTTAGGGGGGGGGTTTTTTGTTACATACCCCACTAGCTGATGAATGGCACAGGCTTATGTGCAGTTTTTGTTTGCCCCCCCCCCTGTTTCCCCCCATAGAGCAAGTCCGATTACTACATTGAGTCACATGCTCTCCCCCTAATGGGAAATATCACACAAGATGGTCCTAAGTGCAGATTGAACAGGTATAGTGTTTGGGGCACCCCTAAAAAGCAGCTCCAAAAACCAACTAAAAAAAACCCCCACCTTTTTTTTTTTTTTGTAAATGGAGGCGGGCCAAGGGGGAGCCACATTTCTGGACAACAACAAACACCAAACAAAAATAGAACAAGGTCACAAATAGGAATTCTGCAAAAGCAGAACTGGTGACCCCCCCCCCCCCACCCCCACTCCCCCCCCACCCCCCCCGCAACAAAAACCCGATCCCCTTTGTACACACTACCAATAAACAAAAAACCCCACCAGAAAAAACAAAAGGCGGCAAAACAAAAACCAATAACACGATGCTGTTTGTGTTTTTCTCAACAAACGAGTACTCCGGACTGGTTGGGTTTCCCTTATGGACAATCAAAAAAAAAACAACCAAAGAAACAACAAAATTACACACCCCCCCACGAGGTGGACACCCGGGGGGTTCCCACCCCCACCCCCCTTTTACCTACCAAAACATTGGCTAACAATTTTCAAGACTTCTTTAAATACAAACCACAGAGAACAACAACCACACACTGGTTCCCAAATCAAACCAAAAACAAAATTTTTTTTTTTTTTTTTTTTTTAATTTTTTTTTTTTTGTTTTTTTAAATTTTTTTTTTTCCCCCCTTCTTTTTTTTTTTTGGAAGCCAAAACGCATAACAAAAAAAACCCCCACCCCAAAAAAAAAGCCCCTTTTTAGTTTTTAACTTGATTTTTGTGTATTTGTTTTTTTTTTTTTAAAAAAAATGCTCCTTAAGAAAATTTTTTGCCCGCAAGGGGGGAAGGTGGCAGGAACATTTGGGGGTTTTTGTTTTTGGCCACCCGGAAACCACACAAAAAAACCAAAATTTTTTTTGTTTTTTTTTTGGTTTTTTAATTTTTTTTTTTTTTTTTTTTTTTTTTTTCTTTTTTTTTTTTTTTTTTGTGTTTTTTTTTTTTTTTTTTTTTTTTTTGTTTTTAGTTTTTTTTTTTTTTCCCCACCCCCAAAAACCTGGGAATTGACCCCCCCCCCCCTTTTTTTTTTTTTTTTGTTGTTCCCTTTTCCCCCCCCAACCAAACAAAAACTTTTTTGTTTTTTTTTTTCCCCCCCCCCCCCCACTTTTTTTGTTTTGAAAAAAGTTTTACAAGGGGGCCTTGACAATTGAAACCTGGAAACCATCCCTGTAAAAAAAAACGGGTTTTTCAAAAAATTGTTTTTTCTTTTTTTTTTTTCCCCGCCCCATTTTTGTTTTTTTTGATATATTTAAAAAAAAAAAAAAATAAAAAAATTTTTTTTTTAAATCGCTCCCCC
>JAMWET010001828.1:37500-47132 GCA_024036415.1 Prochilodus magdalenae
ATTGAAATAAAAAAACCCCAAAAGCCCCACTTTTTTTTTGGTGGGAGATTTTTATAAAAAAGTATGGTCCCACCCCCCCCCCCCTTTGGGAGAGTGGGGGCAAAAAGGCAGAATTTTTTTTGTTTTTTTTTTTGTTTTGCTTGGTGGGGGGGGGGGGGGGGGGGGGTTCCCCCCTGGGAAAAAAAATAAAAAAAGGAAAAAAAAACCAAAAAAAAAAAAAAAAAAAAAAACACAAAAAAAAAAAAAAAAAAAAAAAAAAACCCCTTCCCCACCCTTTTCATTTTTTTTTTTTGGGGGGGGGGGGGGGCCGAAAAAAACCCCCCCCCACCCCCCCCCCCTTCCCCCCCAAATGCCCCCCCTTTCCCCCCCCCCCCCACCACCTTTTGTGTGGGGCGGGGGGAAAAAAACAAAAAAAAAAATTTTTTTTTTTTGTTTTTTTTAAAAGGAAAATGGGAAACAAACCCCCAAAAAAAAAAACAAAAAAAAAAAAAACACAAAAAAACCCCCCCCCCTTTGTTTGTGCTTTTTTTTTGTTTTTTGTTTTTGTTTTTTTTGGGGGGCCCGGCCCCCCCCCCCCCTTTTTAGCCAACTTTTTTAAAAAAAAAACCTTTTTCCCCTGAAAAAAGAACCCCCCCAAAAAAAAAAAAGTTTTTTTTTTTTTGGACTGGGGTGGGGTTAGGGGTGGGGGGGGGCAAGGGGGGGGGGGCTAAAAGTCCCCCCCCCCCCCGGGGGGGGATTTTTAAAACCACCCGTAAACTTTTTCCCAATCCCACCATACTGGTTCCCCCCCCCCCCCATAAGCCCTTTTTTTTTTTGTTACTGCGCCTCAAAAGTTCTTTATTATGTGAATTGTCCCCCCCCCCCATGAAAACAAACCCAACGACCCTCCCCCCACCGCCCCCGGGGAAAAACAAAACAAAAAAGGGGGGGACCCCTTCGAACCAAATAGGGGAAAAAAAAAAAATAAAAGGAAAAAAGACAATAAGGGGGGGAAAAATAAACAAAACAAAGTTTCCCCCCCCAGCCCCTGGGGGAAACAACCCGGCCCCCCCCAAGGGGGAGGGGCCCCCCTTCAACCGGAAAGTGGGAAAAAAAAATGTTTTTAGAAACAAAAACCAAAAATGGAAAAATCCCCAATTGGTTTAGTTTTGTTCCCACAGCAAAACAATAAAGTCAGAAAAAAGGCTGTTAACGGCCCCCCCCCCCCCGCATTTTTTTAACCAACCCCATTGTGGGTTTGTTAAAGGGGGTGTTTATTTTGCCCCCCCCCAGAGAACCCCCACCCCCAATCTCATCCGCCAAGGCGCTCCCTTTTTGTCAAAAAACAAAAAAAAAAAAAATCGGAAATTGTGGCCCCCAAAAATGAACCAAAAAAAAAAAAACGAAAAAAAAATTTCAAAATGTTTGAATTAAGCAAAAAAAAACCGGAACAACTTTGTTTTTTTGGAGACTACCAACGAAACAACATTTTGTTGTGGGGTGTTGGTTGACCGCCCCTTTTTTCAAAAAAGGATGAAGGGCCGTTTTGTTTGTTCCCCCCCCCCCCCCCCCCTTCCCCCGTTTTTTAAATCCCCTGGAAGAAAAGTACAAAACCAGAGCTTTTCAAGGGTCCCCCTTTGGGCCCCTCCCCCCCCCCCCAGACAAACTGGGGGGGTGTGGGTAGGGTGTTGTTTTGGGAGGGGGGGGGTTGCGTATTCCCCCACCCCTGGGGGGGGCCGGGGAAAACATTTCCCCCACAAAAACTCCCCCCCCTTGTTTTTTTTTCAGTAAACTGGGTGGGAACCCCCCCAAAAACAAGTAAGCCCCCCCCCCTTAACAGGAGGCCCCCCCCCCAAAAAAAAACTGTGGAAACAGCTTTCCGCCACCCACCCCCCCCCCCCCCCTTTTTGGTTTTTTTGTTTTTTTTTTGGTAAGCCCGCCACCAAAGGGAAAAAAAGAAAAAAAAAATTTTTTCGCTGAAACAACGCCGGGTAGGGGTTTTTTGGTTTAATGGTAATGGGGGGGGGACAAAAATTCCCCCAAAAGGGAAAAAAACAGATGGGGGACAGGGGACCCGGTTTCCCCCCCAAACAAAGGAATAGGTAAGTGGGTGCAAAATTGTCCGAAAAAAGTTGGGGAAACAAAATTTAAATCCCCCCCCCGCCAATTTTAAAACTTTTTTCTATGACGACACCCTTATTTGTGTTTAGCCGAAGTTCCCCCCCCCCCCCCCCCCCCCCCCCCCCCCCCCAGTTTACAATAAGGCTTTTTTTTGACCAAAAAAAATGGGGGAAAAAAAAAAGGTAAAAAAATCGCTTAAAAAAAAATTTGTTGGGGGGGGGGGGGGGGGGGGAAAAAAAAAATTTCAAAATTTTTTTTTTGTTTTTCAGAAAAATCCCAACCCCCCGGGGGGGCGGGGAAAAATTTTTGGGTGGTGGGCCCCCACCCCCCCCCACCCCCCCGCCCCCCCACACCCCCCCCCGAAAAAAAAAAAAGTCAATTTTAGGAAACGGGGGAAAAAAAAAAAAAAACCCTCAAGCTTTTTTTTTGTTTTGGGAAATTTTCCCCCAAACGTTTTTAAAATGTTTTTTTGTTTTAAACCCAGTAAGGGTGGAACCCCCCCGATTTTTTAAAAGTTTTTATTTGTTTTGTATTTAAAAAATCTGTTCCCAAAAAAAAGTCCCAGAAATCCAAATCCCTTTTTTTTTTTTTTGGATTGGAAGGAACAAAGGAATGCCCCTTCCCCCCCCCAAAAAAAAATAACCCCCGAAAGGGAAAACTTTGTTTTTTTTTTTTTTTTTTTTAAAAACCCTATTTGGGCCCACCCAACCCCCCCCCCCCCCCCCCCCCTCCACGCCCCCCCCCCTGAAAAGATGCCCAATTCATGGGGGTTTTTGTTAGCCAGAAAATTTTTGTTTTTTGTTAAACCAGCCATTTTTTAAAAAAAAAAAATTTTTTTTTTTTGAAACACATTTTTTTTTTGTACCCTCAAAAATTTTTGGAAATGACATGATCGTTGGAATGACCCCAAAAAAACCCCCCCCCCCCCTTTACACTGGAAAGGGGACAGGGCGGGGGGCCCCTTTTTCCCCCCCTAAGAGGGATACAACAATTTATGTTTTTTTTTTTTTGCCCTCCCTTTTGGGTTACGTAAACTGTCTCCAACAACAATGTTAATTTAGGGGGGTTTTAAAAAAGGGCTTTTTTTTTTTTTTTGCGTTTTTTTGGTTTTTTTTGAAAAGAATTTTTTTTTTTTGGGTTTTGTTACCCCCTGTGGAAAAGCCTGTTTGTTTTTGTGTTTGGTTTCCAGTCCCCCCCCCCTATCTTGGGGGGTCATAAGGGGGGTTTCGTTTTTTAGCAAAAAAACCCCGGGTTGTCCCCAGGATGAGCCTTGATGTCATCCACCTTTTATTTACCCCAAAAAAAAAAACAAAAAAAAAAAAGCGGGTTTTTTTTTTAAGCCACCCATTTTGGGAGTCCAACACAAAAATTGAAAAAAAAAAAAAATGAAACAAATATGTTTTAAACAACCAGGCCGGAAAAAAAAAAAATGGGGGTTGTTTTTTTTTTTTTTTTTTAAAAAAAAAAAAAATTTCCAAGAATTGGTAAAAAAGGACGCCTCATCCCCAGCAGTTTTGTTAGTTGTTTAATTAATCAGTCGGTGCAACCCCCCTTTTTTAAAAAAAAATTTTCCCCCCCCCACACCCCCCCTTAAAGGTCAACACCCCCAAGGGGGGGGCATGGGTCGGGGCCCTCTGTCCCCCCCCCCTCCCAGGACGTTGTTAAAAAGTTTTGGGATGCAACCAGTTTCCCCCAACCCCCCCATGACAAAAAAAAGGCCTTTCCCCCCCCCCCGTTTTTTTACAAAAACCCCCCCCTTTTAAAATTTTGGGAAAAGCCCACCGCCCCCCGTTTTTTTTAATGGTTTGCCCCAAACGTTTCCACCCCAATGTTTTTATTTGTTTTCTTATAAAATTTCCCAAAAAACAAAAAAAAAATAACACACAAATCCCCCCAAATTTTTTAATGAATTTTTTTTAAATAAAAAAAAAAAACCCTTTGGGCCTTTAAGGGTTTTTTTTTTTGTTTTTTTTTTTTTTTTTTTTTTTCCCCCCCCCAAATATAAAATTTTTGGTTTTGGGGGATTTTTTTCATTTTTGGCCCCCCCCCCCTCAAAGCCCACTTAAAAAAACAAAACCCCGTCAATCCAGTACCCCAAAAAGGTCCAAAAAGGCCCAAAATCAAACCAATCCCAAATAGGGGGCCCACCCCCCCCTAAAAACAACCTCCCCCCGGTTATATCCCCCACCCCCCCCCCCCCCCCCCCTTGGCTCTTTGCCGCCCAAAGATACCTTGAGAATGACCCCCCCCGCCCCCCCCCCCCCCCTGTAGGGGCCCCTTCCCCTTGGAAAATTTTGAAAACAGTGAAAAGGGGGAAAGACCCCCCCCCCCCCCCCAAAGCCCAAAAGAAAAAAAAAAAAAATAAAAAAAATAATAAAGAACAAAAATTTGCCCCCCCCCAGCCGCCCCCCCCACCATAACAAAAAAAAAACTGAAATTTTGTTTTGCCCCTGCGGCAAAAAAAAAATTTTTTTTTTTTCCCCTCCCCCCCCTGCCAAAAAAGGGTTTTTTTTTTTTTTTTTTTTTTGTCCCTATTTTTCGTAATACTTGGAGTGAAAAAAAAAAATTTGGGGGGGAAAAACCAGAAAAAAAAACCCCCCCCCACAATGCTGTTTTGTCCCCCCCTTGTGGCTGAATATACCTAAAGGAAAAGGGGAAAACACAAAAAAAAAAAAAACCCCCCCCCTGCCGGGGACAAATAAAACCCCCTTTCCCCCCACCCCCCCAGTCCCCCCCCCCCAAACCCGCGAGGGCGAGCTTTTTTTTCGTTGGCCCCAAAAAAAAACCCAACAAAAAAAAATAAAAAAATAAAACACAAAAGGCCCCCCCCCCCCCGGCACTGTGGGCCCACAAAAAAAAGAAAAATAAAAAAAAAAACAAATTTTTCTGCCCCTTTTTTGAAAAATTCTTGGTGTTTCCCCCTCGGGATTTTTTCCAACCCGCCCCCCTTTTCTTTTTTTTTCGATTCCCAAGCAAAAAAAAAAAAAACCCCCATTCTGGGAATTCCCCCCCTAATTCTAACCCGCGTCTCCCCACCCGCACCCCCAAAGTGTGTGCCCATCTGATTCAACTCTTTGGGAAAAAAACACAACAAAACAAAACAACACCCCCTGTGGGTTATTGGGTGGGGTTCCCCCCCCCCCCCCCCCCCCATTTCCCAAAATTTTTTTTTTAAAAAAGACAGGGGCCCCCCCCCCCCCCCCCCCCGAGGCCCCCCAAAAGCCCCCTGAAACACCTGCAAAACAAAAAACAAAAATTTTTTTTTAAATTTGTTTTTTTTTTTTTTTTTTTTTTTACTCAAAAAAACAAAAATAAAACAGCCAGGGGAAAAGGCCGAAACCCCCCCTACTAAAGGGGGCCCTGTCCCCGGACTATGGGGGGGAGGTTAAAAAACCCAGGGGGCCCCCGACCGCCCGCCTCCCGAACCCCCCTAGTCTTTGTTCCCCCCCCACCAAACCGGAAAAAAAAAAACGCCTTTGGGTGGGGGCGAACAGGTCAAAAAAAATTTTTTTTAGGCAATTCGGCCAAATTAACAGGACAAAAAAAACCCCAAGGGAAATTTTTTTCCCCCCCAAAATTTTTTTTTTTTATTTTAGATTTTATTCAAATGCCCCCTCAGGGATGAAACCGAAACAAGAAAGATAAAATGCCTTTTTTGTTTGCCCCTTCAAAATCCCAAGGCCGCCCCCCGCGTGGGGGTTTTTTTGTTTTGGCCCCCCAAAAACAGTTAACGCCACAACACCCACCGTCCCCCCCCCTTTCCCCCTCCCCCCAAACTTTCCGCAGTTTTACTGCAAATGGTTCCTCCCTTGTATCCCCCCCAGTGTTTTTTAATTTTTTTTTTTTTTTTTTTACAGTCCAACACCTTTGGGAAGGAAATTCCTCAGGTTTGTTTTTTTTTTTGGTAATTTGTTTGTTTTTTTCCAAAAATCCTGGGTTTTTTCTGGCCCTCCCGCCCCCCCCCCCACGCCCCCCCCCTCCCCACCCCCCCCCCCCCCCCCGCCCCCCCCCCCCCCTCCCCCTGCTCCCTTTGGGGGGATTTGTTTTAAAAAAAGCCCCCCCGGTAATGTTTCGGAGCCCCCAAAAAAAAATTTTTTGTCAGTCCCAAACCTTAAGGTTGGTGGGGTTTTTAGGGGCACTCGAGTTTCAACTAAATATTAAAAAAAGCCAGCGGAATAATCAATAAAAAAAACATGATGTTTGTGCCCCCAGAAAAATAAAAAAACCAACTAAGGAACCCCCCCTCCGCACCCCCTGAAATTTGGGTGTTATCAGGATGGGGTTAAAAAAAATTTTGGGGCAATCACCCCACACCCCGACCGGCAGTAAAAACACAAAATTTAAACATTTTTGTAAACCACTTAAAAGGTTACAAAAACCTTGAAAAAAATCTCGTGAGTAATTAAAATCCCCCCGTTTCCCCTCCCCCCTCTACCCGGGTTTTTGTACAGCTTTGCTTGAGTTGTTTTTACTATTTGCCGCCTTTTTTGAAAAAGACATAGGAGGAAGCCCCCCCCCCAAGGGGATGGTGCCCAACACCTGGGAAAAGAAACCCAGAAAAATTAAAAAAAAACACTCTCTCCACGACAAGCCCTTAAATACCATGAGAAAGAGCAGGCCCAGGCAATCTCGGTCAATAACAGGCTTGGGGGGAAACTTGTCACCACCAGGACAGGTTTGTTTTCTGCCTTTTCCACCTTGGATTAGTTGACACCAGTCCTCTCACCCCTGATGAAATCCCCTCCCAAAATGGGTCCCCCATTTTCACCAGAGCAATTCCCAATCACGGACGAGGAAGGAGGCGCAGGCATTTGGGAAACCAAACCCAGAAACAACACCGATGCCACAACTGCACTGTTCGTACCTGACTTTTGATTTGAATTTTACTTACATATTCCGCGGGTTCTAACAAAACGCCCTTACAGCCCCTCCAACACCACCCCCCTGGTTTGTACATTTAAAGACTGTTTTTTCCTTTGCAGGTGGTAAGCTTTTTTTTCCCCCTAAGCCCGCACTAGACCATCAAGGTTCCAGAAAGTCTCAAGACACAGCCATTCCGTGTCCACACACACACCGTTTGTAAGCGCTCTGTCCCCCACATAGTATTTGAATGTGCCACAGGGTGCCACGCACCCCGCGACCCCTTATTAATAGAGGTTTCACAAGGAACATCCCGTACCCCATCATCCCCCTTTTAAAATACTTTATATTCCCTAATCCATAGAAAATACTGGGTTTCCGTTCAGTGTGCCAGAAAGATCCAACAAACAAAAGTAGTCCCCCCCCCCCCCCCCCAGGGGGTTTTCTTCCCGTTGGAGCAGCCTTGTCCCAGTAAAGACGGATAGCTTTCCAAGCCTTGGTGTTCCCAAACCAGCCGAAAACACAAACAGTGCGCTAGGTCAGACCTTTCGGCTGTTTTAATTGAGCGCTTTCCCAGACAAATATTTTTAGCCATTTTTAGTACATGCAACAGAACCCTTTGGAAAACTATTTTTCTCAAATTTTGGTGTGACCCAAATGTTCAATTTTTTTTGTTTTTTGTTTTTTTTTCTTTTTAAATAAAGTATGCCCCCCGGTCCGCCCCATTGGAATCGGACGATTTTTAATAAAAAATGCTTTTTTTTTTTAACATTATTTCCCATCCCCGCCCCCTCCAGTAAATAACCTTTAAAACCCCCCTCATTAAATGTGAAAAAAAAAAAAAAAACAAATGAGCCAGCTAAAAATAACAACGGAGACGTTGTTTTATTGCTTGACAAAATATTGTTTTTTATTTTAGTGGGGCCAACAGTGGGACAACCCCCTGGAAAACTTAACAGTCCCGGGGTTTGAGTTTTGTTGGTTGTGTGCCGTCCATAAAGGTGGGAGCCGTTATGTGGAGCAGTAATGTGGTTGTATTAATGAAGGGGCCCCCCAGCAATCCAAATACAAAGCCCCCCCCCTATATGAGGTTAAAAGTCTGGATAGAAAAAAACAGTCCCCCCCCACCCCCCCCCTTGGGATGTTTGTTTCCCCCCCAGGTCCGGGGACAAGGGGCTCCCCCCCCCTGCCCCCAGAACCGTAGGTTTCAAAGTCCCCACTTTGGGCCCCCTAACTCTGTTAAAGTTTTAACATTACAGCTTCCCGAATAAGGCCCCTCCCCCCTGGTTTACCCCCTCAACGGAGTCTCCAGACAACCCCCCCCCCCCTGGCACCTCGAATTCAATGCAATTTGGCCCCCCCAGAACCAACAACACGCAACACAAAATATCAAAAAAAAACAATTAACGCAATGTTACTAATTTTCCCCTGAATCCTGCGGGGACCCCAATAAAAGTATCCTAATCATTATTCTATCTATCTAAAATCCCCTATCCTATCCCTTTATTTTGTTTCTATCTAGTCTATCTATTGCTCCCCCCTAAATGCTTATCCCCTTTATCTAAATCTATCTAATACAGTGCATACCTAGAACTAGGCCCCTAATGAAATAATGCGCGCCCGTTTTCCCCAATCTCAAAGTACATAAACTTGAAATTGTTAATCGCTGTACAATGGGGAATCTAATTGGAGAAAATATAAGGTGGTAATCCATCCCACACTGGTTCACGCCCCACACCAAACTCCAGGTTGTAATCCCTGTGTCCACGTCTGGTTCTTCACTATTCGGTCTCGCACACTCGGGAAACGTGACCAGCATGTGCACGCGACTACACAGCACACCAGGCGCGGACCCACCACCGCGTAGCGACAAATACTGCGGCCAACCAGTGGAAATAAAACCCCTGAGTAAAAAAATAAAGAACAAAAAAGAACTCCGGTGCCAACCCCCCAGAGCCCCAGGCCTGTGCCGTGCTACACAACACTAAATAACCACCTCCCCCCCGTCATTTTCCCCTTGTTTTCACCTCCCCACCCCCCCCCCCCCCACCAACGTTTTCCGATGGGGCAAAACACAGACCTTACTTCCCCCGTATACTAATGCGGTTGGCCCCCCGCACCTTCAGGGAGTGCTTTGTTGTTCCAACCCCCCCCCGGAAGTCGGCCACTCCCCCGCCCGGCCTAGAACATGTTTTATGCCGCAACATACATGGCGTATGACAGCTTAACCGCAGGCGCTCTAAAGTGTGCCCTTCGCAGTCAACTCCGAGGGGGGGGAACGTTTGAGATTTAATCCCAAAGGCTTCAGAGCCGACCTATACCCCCCCCATAAACTCCCACCGAAACTAGTCCGAGCAACAAAAGGGCCATTTCCCTGAAACCGCGAAGAAAATCAAAGCAAAGACCGATGATTCCGCCAACGTTTTGTCCCCCCTTTTGCCCCCAGTGGTTTTGCTACGTTCACCGTCTATCCCCCCGCCAACACAGTTTTTTGTTTTCTTAGTGTGAGTATGTGTATGGTGCCGGCCCTAAGAGACTGAGAACAGAACCTGACTTGGCGATTCTGAAACGCTAGTAGTGGGGCTAGTCCCCCCCACGAAAATCCCGACCCCCCTGGCTAGAATACTTTTGTGCTCTTTCCTGGTGTTTTTTCAATATCAGGCGCCGGCAGC
>JAMWET010001829.1:0-34184 GCA_024036415.1 Prochilodus magdalenae
CCATCATGTCACCCAAGCTTGTACCACATACTTCTATGGTTAATATCTAGAACCCATGAGAACTTTCAGTGTAATAAGGCCGCATTGGTATTTACCATCATCTTACCTAAGCTTGTACCACACGCTTCCATGGTTAATACCTAGAACCAGTGAGATCTTTCAGTGTAATTAGGCCGCATTGGTACTTATTATCCTGTGATCCACATTTGTACCTCTTACTTACCTGGTTAATACCTAGAACCTATGAGACATTTTAGTGTAATTAATTTATATTGTCCTGGTACTTACCATCTTGTTCCCCAAAATAATTACCTAGTACTTTGGAGTTTGTACCTTACACTTACCTAGTTAATACCTAGAACCCACAAGACATTTCAGTGTAATTAATTTTTACTGTCCTGGTACTTACCATCTTGTTCCCCAAAATAATAACCTAGTACTTAGGAGTTTGTACCTTACACTTACCTAGTTAATACCTAGAACTTAGGGGACTGTAAAAGAAAGGGTTACCAAAGAAGTAATCTGTCAGCCAAACATTGGGATGTTCTTTGTGCCATCTGAGATTACTGGTCGGAGCCCTTGCAGTTTGCATATCAAGATGGATATTGCATATCATTGGAGTGGATGATGCAGTTATCTACCTGCTAGACAAAGTGTAATCCCACCTAGATACATCAGGTATTGCTGCAATAATCATGTTCTTTGATTTCCCCAGCGCATTCAACTCCTTACAGCCTGTGTTACTATGGAGAAATCTGGTCAACCCTGTGCTGCTGAAGGGCTATATCTCATACATGGCCATGTGCAGCATGGGGGGGGGGTCCTCAGGGGACTGTATTAGCACCGTTCCTGTTTAACATCTACCCCTCTGACTTTAGATATAACTATGCTATCTACAGAAATTGTCAGATGACATGGCCATTGTGAGGTGTATCAGAAACAAACAGGAGGCTGAATACAGCAAGTTGGTGTTAGACTTTGTTGCCTGATGTAAACTGAACCAACTACAGCTTAACACCAGTAAGGTGAAGGAGATGTTGGTGGACTTTAAGAGATTCAAACCTCCTCGGCAGTTAAAATTGATGGTGTAGAGGTGGAGATAGTTGGTACTTGGTACTTGGGTGTGCACTTGGACAACAAACTAGACTGGAAACTTCTTTGGACAGTCTAGCAGCCTGTTGTTACTGGTGCTATATTCTATGCTGTTGTGTGCTGGGCAACAGCATCAACAAACGTGCTGTAAACGTGCTGTAAACAAACTGGAAAAACTAATCAAGAAGGCTGGCTCTGTTGTATCAAAATTTGTGAGTCAAACGTGAAAACTCTGAAGGTTTTGGCAGAAATCACACTTTCAATAAGTTGCTTGCCATCATGGACAATGCATCACACCCCTTACAGGCTAGAGTTTAAAAGCAGAGAAGTACGTTCAGTGGTAGACTGATACAGCTGCACTGTGCTAAAGAGCATCCTATGAGATTTAGTCTTCCAATTGCAATTAGCTCAACAGTTCAGAAAGCAGGAGATCAGTAGTGTTCCTGCAGTGTATTGAGTTACACCATACAGCTACATGTCCAGCTTATATTATTACTATCATGCACTTATTTGCAGTGTGCTAGTTTTACCTGACTTGTCACTGTGGCTCCTAGTAAAATTGTATTATTATATTTTATTGATAGTCTTCACTACCTCATATCTCTATGGTGCAATAATACACCATAATAATAATAATAATAATAATAATAATAATAATAATAATTATTATTATTATTATTATTATTATTATTATTATTATTATTATTATTATTATTATTATTATACTATATATCACTTTTATGACCTGTGGTTAATAGCTCATCTGTAACCCTGCTCTATTTATTCTGATTATTCTACACACATACCTCTTTGTATATACCTAGTACCCTGCTCACGGTTATTGTCTGCTCTTAATAGTTCTTTTGTAGTCTATTTATTCTGATAGTGTATGTATAAGACTATGACACTGCAGTTGCCTTCAGGATCAATCAAATGTGATCTTATCTTATTTTATATCTTAAACTTGTCTTAAAAAGTGTCTTGACTACAGCCGTACTGAACACGCCCCTTCTTCCTTGATGGGAGATTTTCTGAGATTTCTGGCAGTGTAGTCACCTGTTGAATGGTACCTTCAAATGATCTTAAACAATCTGTTGATGGATTGGTATGTCCTTAGGTGTTTTAAAGTATAATACTGTTGCTTGTATTGCTATTGCACAGTTACTAATTCTTTTTTCTGTTTACTTGTTGAATTTTGGTGATAGCATTTGTACTGCTATACTATATCAGCAAAGAATCATTTGATGGGTATTCAAAATGAACAAAAGACCTTGTGGCTCATTTAAACATTTCTGAGTTGTTCACACATCCTTACACTTCCATTCTCTCTGTTTGTCTGTCTCTGTCTCTCTCTGTGTCCTTCTGTGTCTCTCTGTGTCTCTCTCTCTCTCACTCTCTTAACTGTGTTAGGAATACACTACTCCAGTATCAGTCCAGGTGTGCAGTGTGTGAGCAGATTCAGACAGATCTGAGCTCTATCAACTGTGGACACACTTTCTGTAGACAGTGCATCTACAGCTACTGGAACCAGTCTGCTCAGTCAGGAGACTTTGCCTGTCCCCTCTGCAGAAAGTGGTCTACTACACACACTGTTCTACATCCACACACAGAGGAGTCCATGAAGCAGGATTACTGCCGACCAGTGGAAGATGTCCTGCACAGAGTCGTACAAAGACACAAAGCCAGCATGAAGAACAGATATGAGAGCTTATTTGAGGGATTTAAAACCCATCAGGATAAAACCCTTCTAAACAGGATTTACACTCAGCTCTACATCACAGAGGGAGAGAGTGAAGGAGTGAATGAAGAACATGAAGTTTTACAGATTGAAAAGAAACCCTGGAACCAACACTGGCAGGATACACCGATTAACTGCTCAGATATCTTTAAACCTGTACAGTGCACGGTAGAAGAAATGGAAGAAGACAACATTAGAGCTTTAATAACTAAAGATGACAGACATGAAGAAAGAACAGAAGATAACAGTCCACAAGTACAAAAGCTCAGGTCTGTGATGACTAAAGGCATTGCTGGAATTGGAAAAACAGTCTCTGTGCAAAAGTTCATTCTGGACTGGGCTGAAGGAAAAGCCAATCAGGATGTAGATTTGATGTTTGTGTTTCAGTTCCGAGAGCTGAACCTGATTAAAGATTACCAGTACAGTCTTCAAGGACTTCTGTGTGACTTTCATCCTGAGCTCAAAGATCTGGACACAAAGACATATGATGCGTGTAAGATGGTGTTCATATTGGATGGTCTGGATGAGAGCAGAATCCCACTGAACTTTTTACAGAGTGAGAAAGTAACTGACATAACCAAAGTGTCATTAGTGGGCCTGTTAATGACAAACCTCATCAAAGGAGAGCTTCTTCCCTCTGCACTCATCTGGATAACCTCCCGACCAGCAGCAGCCAATCAGATCCCCTCTCAGTACATCAACCGTGTGACAGAAATTCAGGGTTTCAATGACCCACAGAAGGAGGAATACTTCAGGAAGAGAATCAGTGACCAAGACCAAGCCCACAGTGTCATCTCACACATTAAGAAAACAAGGAGCCTCCACATCATGTGCCACATTCCAGTCTTCTGTTGGATCTCAGCCACGGTGCTTCAGCATATAATGAAACAAGGTCATACAGAAATCCCTAAAACTCTGACTGCAGTGTATTCACACTTCCTGTGGACTCAGACCATCATGAGGACTGAGAAGTATGAGGACAGAGGTGAGACTGATCCAAAGGATCTCTTGGGATCCAACAGAATGATGCTTCTGAAACTGACTGAACTGGCTTTCAAACAGCTGATGAAGGGCAATGTGGTGTTCTATGAAGAGGACCTGAGAGAGTGTGGCATTGATGTCACTGAGGCCTCAGTGTACTCTGGTATTTGTACTGAGATCTTCAGAGAAGAATCTGTGCTTCACCAGAGGAGGGTCTACTGCTTTGTACATCTGAGCTTCCAGGAGTTCCTGGCTGCTCTCTATGTGTTTCACTGCTATGTGAGCAAAAACATGAAGGGACTCAAACTTTTCATAACACAGAACACAAAGTGGACTGACAGGGTTTCATTGGAGGAGCTGCTGAGGGAAGCTGTACGTGAGGCTATAAAAAGCGAAAGTGGACATCTGGATCTTTTTCTCCGTTTTCTGCTGGGCATTTCACTGGAGTCCAATCAGCAGCTCTTAAAAGACCTTCTGACACAAACAGTGAGGAGCTCAGAGAGCATCAAGCCAACAGTCCAGTACATCAAACACATAATAGAAAAAGAGGATCTTCCATCTGGCAGATCTATTAACCTGTTCCTCTGTCTCACTGAAATGAATGATCAGTCTTTATCCAGCAGTATTCAGGAATATCTCAAATCAGAAAAGTCCTCAAGAAAGAAACTCTCTCCTGCCGAGTGTTTAGCTCTAGCCTACATGCTTGTGACCTCAGAAGAGGTGCTGGATGAGCTGAACCTGAAGAATTACAGAACATCAGAGATGGGTTATTTGAGATTGATCCCAGCTGTCAGCAACTGCAGAAAGGCCATGTGAGTGTTATATTTAATTATTGTCTTTTAATAATTTATTATTGATGTCTGAGGGACACAAATATCTCATTATATTTTCTATTTATGGGAAAAGGATGGCTAACAATTTGTGCAAGCATGTTAAAAAGTAACAAACTGGCAACTCAGTGTGTATATTAGAGATGTTTAGTGCATATTAATTATGATATACATATTTTAATTTTTGTGACTGTAGGTTAAGAGCCAGTTTTACATTTTGATATGTCTTGATTCATACGTAGATTTGTTTGACTCAAATAAACTAAACATCTCAAACAGAACTGTACACATGATTTGACTAAAAGTTTATGTAAGATGGCAAAGGTTGGTATATTTAGTGGAAGGAAGATACATAAATAAAATCATTTTATGTGTCCTATGTGATTACAATTAATTTGATTATAATTTATTTTATAATTAATTATTATTATGTATGCACAAAATTTTAGATAAATAATAATATTAATAACTTTCTTTTTTCCCACAAGCACAAAAGTCTACCCAAACGTACAGCTTTTATATTCCACACAAACTTTATAATTTACATTAGCAAGATGCATAATTGTCTTTTCAGGACATTTTTATTTTGATGCTTTTAAAGTATAACAATATATGGAAGTCTGTTGTCTATGTACATCTAACAAATTTTGAGATGCATGATTTCTGTGAGTCTGAATTCCTTGTAGACTAGCTGGCTATAAACTCACCATGAACTCCTGTGAAACACTCTGTGCTGCTCTGAAATCAACAAACTCACCCCTGAAAGAACTGGACCTTAGTGACTCTGACCTGCAGGACTCAGGAGTGAACCTGCTCTCTGCTGGATTAAGGAGTTCAAACTGTAAATTGGAGATACTTAGGTGAGTTTTCTGTAAATTCATTTCTGAATGTAAAAGGTTAACTTGACATATTAAGATGTGCACTCAGAATATCCAGACCGTTATTTTCAACAAGCTGTTTGTAGTTTTCATAATAGAGTTACACATAACCTTAGGCATTATCTGCCCTGTTCTGCCAAGATTATACACCTGAATCTATTCAAACCATCTCTCAACAACACATTTCACAGCAGCTCATTTGCAATTCATTGTCATTATCCATAGTTTCATTCAGGGGCACCTTTAACTGCATGTCAAACTCTGGAGCTATCCCAAACCCACTTTTAGACTGTAACACTACAAAATAAACATAAAGAGATAGAGCGAGCAAATGAGAGAGAAAGAAAGGAAAAAAGGAGTTCGCAATGAGTATGTCTTTGTGTGGGGCTTAAATGCAGCAAGGGGAATGTATCTTTATTTGGGAGATGCACAATCTCTTTTGTAAAGTCAAGCCAAGGAGTTTCATTTACTACATATTTACATTTACAACTCAAGAGAGCTGTTGGGTCAACAATTGGTTTTCTGATCAGTGATGGACTATTGCATGTTTAAAACATGATTTACTAGGAGTTACTTGTGATGGACACGATTAAGGGAGACGGCTTTAAATGAAGAATGATTAGAAGAAGATGAAGAATGGGAAAATAATGAAACAAGGCTTAGTGGAAAGGAAAATATACAGCGTTAAACTTGTTTAGAATTTGTTAAAAAGTCAATTGAAAGTATTATCGAAATGGAGCACCCTGCTAATGGCCAAATTATGGCCAATTATTAATGATGTGGCTGAAAGCCAATGAAGAAATTGTGGGGGTAGGCCAATCAGATTGTGGCGAGTGGAAGCTCCAGCTTATTGGCCTAATTAACTTAAGTAATTAACTTCTTCAGAAGCTCCTGACTGGCTGGATCAGGTGCTGCAATGTTAGGTGAAGGGAGGGGTAGCATGTTTGGAAAAGAGTTCCGCAGGAGGAGGGTTAGGATCACTGTACATTCTAAAATTGACTTTTACATTTAAGGCTTTTACTAGACGCTCTTATCCAGAGTGACTTACAACTGTACTTAGTGTTCCGTTGGATAATTTTTTTAGGTAGTACAGGAAGGTTAGTGTCTAAATTTGCCATGAGCTCAGACATTGCCTGAACAAGGACCAGTTCCTAGAGAGATCAATACACAGACATATATAAAGCAAATGTGTATTACCTGGCAACCCCAGCCCAGTGCTCATACCTATAGAGAAGATAGTTATGAATATGCAAATGAAGTGCAAAACAAGTATTTCAACATACACATATAACAATAGTATTAACTAAATATTATTATTATTATTATTATTATTATTATTATTATTGTTATTTCTGGAGCCTGTCCCAGCTGCCCAGTAAGTGCTAGATAGGCCAGCATCCACCACGGACCAGAAAGATAAGCATTTTAGAAGATAAATAAATGAATTATTATTAATATAGTCTGTTGTTGTTTTTGTTTATTGCGATTATTATAAACTTAAACAACAGACTTATTAGTTAGGTTCAGATTTATCAGTACTTTAATGCTGAAGAGCCTGAATATGGGTGTAAACAAGTGTAAACAAAGATGAGCATCGTCCAGACCTATGTCTCAGTTCCCTGACAAAATAATCCACATCACAGCGTTTATCATCTGTTCTGGCTTTGAACAGAATGATTTAAAAATTTGGATGAGTTTGTTTATAGTTTTCTTTGCTGGGAGAAACAACATCAAGCTCTACTATGGCTTTATCATTGGCATTTATAATGTCTTATGGTGATGGTTGATGGTTGTAGACATGGTTTGAAGAGTTTTCATTGTGTTGGTGATGTATGTACCATCTTCTGATATCTCAGACGTCCAGTTTCAGTTTTCAAATGCAGTGTTTCATTTCATTTCAGTGTTTTCAGTGAGGTCTTCTTAACAGCTACACATCCTTTCAGACTTGTAACAATGAGGGCAGAAACACCTGTGGGTTATTTCAGAGCTGAAGGAAGAGAGGGAAAGTTTTAAGTCACTAATGGGGACAATTTCTGTGGTCTTCTAAGTACTGAACAGTTCGGCCTATTTTCTCTCTACATTTCAATACATTTCTGAACTCCATGTTTTCAGTCTTTTGAAATTCTGCTTCATTATGCAGGGGAAATATCTAACATCTAATCTCCTCATAAATACCCTTTTAGTCATTTTTAGACACACATAAGATGAACATCTTTGCAGTGTAACAGAATATCAGTAACACTTTGAAAACAAATTGTATGTTTTTCCTTTCTCTTTTTTTAATTGTGTGTATGTATAGAAAATGTATATAACCTTGTTGTTTCATTCCTGACACATACTACATATTTAAAAAGAGTAAACCCTTAAATACTAAAACAAAACTCTATGTCCATCCAGCTGTGGTGGATGTTTATTTTGTATGCTTAGATCTACCATTTTTAGACACAGCTCTCAGAATGAGAGTTTCTCCTATTGTTTATATTTGTTGTGAGGCTGTTGTATTAATTGTACTACTGTGTCTGCTTAAATTCACATAATTAGCTGGTTTTGAACAATGGTAGGTTGTTTTGCTTTATGTAAATTCCACATCTGTCTCCTTCTTTCCCTCTTTTTTCCTCCCCTCTGCAGGCTATCCTACTGTATGGTTACTGAGGAAGGTTGTTCATATCTGGCTTCAGCTCTGAATGCAAACCCATCACACCTGAAAGAACTGGATCTGTCTTACAACCACCCAGGAGATGCAGGAGTGAAGTTGCTCTCTGATAGACTGGAGGATCCACACTGCAGACTGGACACACTCAGGTACAGACAGCTTTCTGTGTGTGTGAGTATGTGTGTTAGTGTCCCTAGTGTACTTATTAATAGTGTCTTATATACACTGCAGTAATTATATACATTGCAGTTCTACACAGTTCAGCGATTCACCACTAATAGAACCGTATAGTCGATTCTGTAACACACTGGTAGCCAGTACGTTTCTCAAAGATCATTTTCTCAGTGATTTTCCAGTGGGAGATTAGAATTGTAAGAGACCCTAAATTTACAAATTTTACCAAATATGGTCTATTAGAAGATATCACAGCATCAAAGCACATACCACCACACACAATGTAATCAAAATATTTTAATGTGACCTGGACATTGATGAGGGCCTGCACGACATCACTCATTGCTTTTTAACCTGAGAATTAAAACAGCACTTATCTTCTTTTAATGACACAAACCAGCAAAACATACCACAAACGCATGCAGAAGATCTGAGACGTATTTGCCTACTGTCGTTGTTTCAGCTTCTTCTCCAAACAAAACAGAGTTTCTGAGAGTCAATACAAGAAACTATTCAGTCCTAGCCTGCTTCTCTTATTGATCAGTATTGTGGTCAGTGGAGGAGGAACTGTGTTTCATGTTTGATTTGTTTAGGGAGTTTGCTTCTCTTGTGTTGAAGAACCCGCAGAAGACCTTTACCAGGTTACTGCTCCTCACACAGACTCTCTCTCTCTCTAACTCACTCACTCTCTCACTCTCTCTCTCTCTCTCTCTCTCTCTCTTTCTGTATCTCTCTCTCTCTCTCTCCCTCTCTCTCTCTCTCTCTCTCAGGGTGGATCATGGGGGGAAGATTAGGATGAAACCAGGACCAAAGAAATGTAAGTACTCTCTCTCTCTCTCTCTCTCTCTCTCTCTCTCTCTCTCTCTCTTTTTCTCTCTCCAACTCACTCTTTCTCTTTTTGTGTTCAGATTCCTGTGAGCTCACACTCGACCCAAACACAGCACACAGACGTCTCTCTCTGTGTGAGGAGAACAGAAAGGTGGTGTGGGTGAGAGAGGAGCAGTCGTATCCTGATCATCCAGAGAGATTTGATGGCTGCCCGCAGATTCTGTGTAGAGAGAGTCTGACTGGACGCTGTTACTGGGAGGCTGAGTGGAGTGGGGGTGTTAATATAGCAGTGACTTATAAAGGAATCAGCAGGACAGGAGAATGGAGGAGAGACTGTCTGTTTGGACTTAATGTAAACTCCTGGAGTCTGTTCTGCTCTAATATCAGTTACTCTGTCTGGCACAATGATAACTTCACTGATCTCTCTGCTCGCTCCTCTCAGTCTAACAGAGTAGGAGTGTATCTGGACTGTCCGGCCGGCACTCTGTCCTTCTACAGCGTCTCCACTGATACACACACACTGACACACTTACACACAGTCACCACCACATTCACTGAACCGCTTTACGCTGGGTTTACACTTAATACTACTTACTCCTCAGTGTGTCTAAGACCCTAGCAACCACTTAGTTCATGTTTTAATGAGCTTTTATTGAAATGGTGAAGTCACAATGAAACTAAGAACTAATCTGACTGATTTTATTAAATTACATTTAAAGTAACTTTAAGTTTAACTTAAATCTTTTATCTTCTTGGCAATTAAAACAAAGCCTCTGGTTAGATACTTTATTATTATAAAGTAAAGATTCTAGTTGTATAGAAGATTAAGGTTTATAAATCAAGTAAATGATTTTAATGTTGTGATAGCTAGAAGTTTTTAGCCTCTTGTACCTTTATCATTTATCATTGGTCAGTGTCTGATGATGCACTATAAGCTTACATTAGTAGAAAAAATGTTACTTGTAACAGGTTTAATTTTAAATAATGTTATGATTCAGCTATAATTACTTTTTATTTCTCTCTGACAATAATCAATAATGTTATCCACCTTTCTAAATGTACATTCATTCTGAAACTGAGGAAGCAACATGTTTCAAAAAAGTTACCAATTAAGACATAGAACGTTCTAAAATGTCCAAGAACATCTTGAAACAGCTCGTGTAACTCATGCTTGAATAATAAGGAGACATCCAGGAAAAGGCAGAGTCCAGGAATGTGGCAAGACTTGACACAGAAGCAGAACATTAGTAAAACTGTTTAAAACTTTTACTCTTTACAGTGAAAGTCCAGAGTGATTCAGCGAGTTTCAGAGAATCCAGAGAGTCCAGAGAGATGCAAGATTCAGAGAGTCTAGAGAGATCTGAGAGACTCAGAGAATCCAGAGAGATTCAGAGAGTCTAAAGAGATTCAGAGAGTCTAGAGAGATCAGAGAGATTCAGAGAGTCTAGAGAGATCAGAGAGATTCAGAGAGTCTAAAGAGATTTAAGGGAGTCCAGAGAGATCAGAGAGATTCAGAGAGATCCAAAAGATTTGGAGAGATCCAAGAGATTCAGAGAAATCAGAGAGATTCAGAAAGATCTGAGAGATTCAGAGAGATCTGATAGATCCTGAGAAATCAAAGAAATCTCTATGTGTACAGGAAAATGCAGAAACTACAACTGAAGCCCCCTGAACCTGGAACCCCTCAGAAAGCACTGCATTAAAACAGTATGTTTCTGTGATGATGTCACCACATGGGTTCAATTATACCTTTAACAAAGCGTTATCAATAAGCAGCGCATTAAAAAATGTAGACTAAGACTGAACTACACACTGTTGAAGTCACATACTAACCAGAAGCACTGCTGACCTATCTGGTCTCCAGTCCATCTGGATAAGGCCTTTTAGATTATTTATGAAAACAGTAGACGTATATTTAAATGGACTCATATTTACATTAAAAAGCGATTTTGCCTTTGGATTCCACAGATTTAAATTTAGTACCAAACAATTTTAACTGTACTTAAACAATTCATATGTAATGAGAGACCCTGTTCTCAGACTGTTTCCCCCAGAAAGTGGAAAATTTTATTTTTATTATTTATATTTAAATTGATTTAAATCTAAATTTATTTAAAGCATTTAAAAGTACAGCGATTTTTTTCTACATCATATCAAAGACATGTTCAGTGTTATAGACAGCAGGTGGCCGGCTTGGTCAGTGAGGAATTTTCCACTTTTTAGCTTCAAAAAACTCTTTGTTGTGTTGGTAGTATATCTGGGATAATCATCTTGCTGTAGGATTGAACACTGTAAGCACTGTAACTGGGCCAGTGTGTGTTTATGGTTAGTGTACGAGTGACACATGTATTACTTAGTATTATTTAACAAGCTGTTATTAATTAAACTAATCATCATCTAGTTCTGCATCAGTTCTCTTCACCTCAGTCATCACCTTTGAAGATCATCAGCTGACCTGTCCTTCACCACTGACATCAGATTCCACTGCTTCATCATAAGTCCTGGTGCACACTGCATGTATGATTTATGGACTCGGAGAAGAAATACCTGGAGACCTACACATTTACTTCTTCACCCTGATGATGATGTTCAGATGAGCTCCAAGAACAAAGAGCCATATAACTAATACTTACCTTTAAAACACTGGCTGTTCCAGACATGCTCTTTCCAACAAGGTCTACACATCTGGCCTGCAGTCGAGTGCTGTTTCAGCATTATGGCTGATTGAACTCTACCTGTGAAAATTTCACACTGCGGTACAGGGACATAGACTTCAGCAAAGAATGAAAACTGGTTATTGTTTAATATACGGCTTCAGACAAAGGAAACACAGAATGACAACTGTGATCTCACATTTAAGCAGCTGCAAGAATGGGACAATTACCAATAAAAAAAAGGCTCTGAGGAGATGGAGAGATGGGAGGAAGAAGAATATTCACAGGCTGAGGTTGTTTCTGAATCCCTGGATATCTTTATTGAAGTCACTTCCTACTCGCTGTCACAGTCTCCAAAAAGGCTATGGTGTAGGTGAAAACAGAATGACTCAGAACATCCTCAGAGGTCATGTGTAATAATGATTTGAATGGGATCTTATCAATGTCATATATTTACTGATCTTAACAAAAAAGAGTAATGTATAGAATAATATATTACTAGTGGAAAAGATGTCCTATTATGAGTTTCATACTATAATAAGTTTCAGTGAACTCTATATAAGTGTCTGTTAAAACTGCACTGCGGTTATGTTATGTTCGGTGTCTCAGAGTCCCGAGTTCATAATCCACCAATCAGCCATAACATTAAAACCACCTCAGTGTATCTCCACTCTTCATCCAGGTGATCAGCTCCACTGACCAGGTGGACCAGCAGGTCTAGTAGAGTGGACAGTGAGTGGACACAGTGTTTAAACACTCCAGTAGCACTGCTGTGTCTGATCCACTCACACCAGCACCACCCACACTAACACACCACCACCACGTCAGTGTCACTGCAGTGCTGAGAATGATCCACCACCCACATAGTACCTGCTCTAGAGCCTTGAATTAGTAACACTGATTGGTTTTATGACCCGTCAAAACCAAGAGAGCACTGGGGAGAACCACAGGGATACACCGGCTCTAGGTAACTGCTTATTCCACCTATTCCTTTTGTGTTCTAGATACATTAAAAAGTGGAAAATGTACATAACATTGTATTGTCATTGTCTAAAACTTACATTTACATGTGGTCCACCTCATTTATATTTGGGACCTGGTGTATCTAACCTAAGCACTGACCTCTTTGGTGCCCAGCATTATGTATAACACCCTTCCCTGTAAAAACACACAAATAAAACACAGTCCCCTGCCATATTCATAAGGTTTATCACATCAAGGTCTATCTAATCTCTTAGGCAGCAGATCAATCCATAGCAATTACTATTAGGATATTAAAATCGTCATAAATGGCTGACTTCTGAAAATAATTCATTGTTAGATGTAACACAAACACCACAAAGTTCACAATAATGAGTCAGCAGAACTAGATCTTCCTAATGTGTATTAGTCATTCTGATATCCAGCTAACTATCCTTGTTGTCCTAAAAGTAAATGACCGGCTGACAGCGTGGGAACAGGCCATCCCATTACTACACCACACAGCTAATAGAATTGATTCAGCATTGTCTCAGATATAACTGTGGCCGGTTACGTAAGTTAGCTAGCAGGGTAACGATGGGTAAAGTGAGCGAGCAGCAGCTGCATTAAGTTGGTCAGTTATGGACTCAGTTCTGAGCGGTGATTTTAGATGTTCCACACTTCTTACACTAGAGGGCGACATACACCGGGAGATGAGTCAGGAGAACCAGGAAGCGCTGAATCTAAACCGAAAGTAAACTCTGAGAGGACGACGCCATTAGAGGATCAGGCGAGAGTACAGATGTAGAGGATTTCAGACGGTGAGTTTTAGGGTAATTGTAAAGTTGTTAAGGTGTTAAATGTATGTTAGTATGTAGTATATGTAGTAGTTTAAAGCTGGTAAAGCTCTGTGTTTGTACCTAATGATTATTGAATGTAACTCAGTTGCGCATTACATTTTTAATCTGGTCTACAAGATGGCTGATGAACTCAGAAACTGCGCAGCAGACGCAGCACGTACACGCCTTTATGTGGATGTGTGTACAGAAGTACTGTAAGGCAGCTCAGTCTTCAGTCAGTAAGATCAGGCAGGGTTTATATACACTGGATATTTAGAAGTTTATACTTTTATCTCCTTATATAGCGTTTAATGTTACAGTGTGAATGTTATTTGTGTTGTGTGTATGACAACTAGCATGTGGTGGTCGTGTATCATAAACTTACAAACCGTTTGCTGGAAAAAGTCAAGTTAAGTTTCTTAAGAGTCTTTTATTAGACGAACCCATGAAAACCGTTAGTTTGGCTCAAGGCCAGAAGTCCTCCTTGTTTGGAGCGTCGCATATAAGATCCGTTGACTCTCCGCTGCAGAGAGGATATTCCGCCTGTAGGTGGCACCTGAGCCTTTTCTCCCCATATACTTTGTGTATGTCTATCAGCTCATTAAGGTTATAGAATGATTGAAGATATAATGAGGTAGATGATGCCCGACTCATGACTTGTCCTGTCTGTGTATGGCCTGTCAGTCAGTGATGAATATTTCATTGGGTTTTTTTTATTATTTAATGGAGAATACAGCTGTAATCCTAGTAAAATGTATGTCCTGAATTGGCTTCTTAAAACGAGTTGCACTAAAAATATTAAGGGGTAAAAACATGTTGGGTCACAGGGACAGGGACCTAAACATCATCTCAAAAAATATACATGGGTTTTAAACTGACCCAGAGTGGCATTCAGTTTCTTCATTATTAAGGCTGAAAGACCTTCTCTCTATAGATTTACACTACCAGTCAAAGGTTTAGATACAGCTATTCATAGAAGGTTCTCCTCATGATTAGCTTAATGTTTTACTTTAAATCAATAGTGAAGACATTAAATTAAAACAATAGCACCCATTAAATTATACAGTCCAACAGTTAAACCAAACAGTTTATGGGAAATTCCTGAGTATTGCAATACTTATAAATAGAGGCCATTCAAATAACCCTGAATGGGCATCATTAGTGTCTGCTATGAATCTGTGCTGCTCCTAAGGCTTCATATTAGAGCGCAGTGCTTTAACTGTGTTGATCACAGGTGCAATGTAACTCTTCACCCCCTTTACTCACCAAAGTTTCATCAGCCACACAGACGTTTTCTGCGAGTTTAAGCAGACATGATATCACTCGAACACTGAGGGGGTTGATTGTCTCAGTTACAAAGGTGATCACTTACACAGATTGATTACACAGATGACAGCATTGCACTGCCAAACACTGAGGAAACAGAATTCGGTTATGAGAAAACCAAACTAACTAACCTACCTTCCTGTTGATGCGTCATTAAAAAGCTATATAAAATATTATTAAAGAGTATTTAAGTCAGTCATAATGTACAATCTGATTCAAGCCTGTTAATCCTAAATTATTAATTCCACTTACATGGATTTAAGATGTCCTTAAACTGTCCTTTTAATAGTTTGAATAATTATATGCGTTATGTATTCGAGCAAATATTTGCCCTAGATGTTGAACAGCATTCATGTGAGGAAGTGGATTTATGATTACTGCCTGTTATAGCCACAGTCCATTGTAGGCCACTGATAACTGGTTAGCTCAGTTTCTGATGCTCCCTGGGTTTACACCAGTATTATGCCCACTTGCAGTGGACTGCATGTCATTCACAGGACCACCAACAGCCTGGAGAGTTTGTGTACAGAAACAACGATATTCTGTCTGTCCATCTTCAATCATAAACTTCTGGTAAAATGTATTATCATTTACAAAACTAACACATAATCACAGATACAGATGTCTCACTTTATGGCACCACCAATGCCATCCCGTGTACCATTTCCGTGGCTCAGCTGTACAGCTCAACTATTTTCCCCACCTACAGCAGTTAAAACGACCTCTGGGTCTGTTTGCTCTGGCGAGATCAATTTTCTGTTACAGTTTGTAATTTAAATGAGTGCAGTGATGGTGGGACTGAAATTACATGTTGTAAATTATTGTTTGCCATTTTCTTAGGATGTTAATTTTAAATTTATTTCTGAAATATTGGAATAATTAATCATACTGCATTAAAATCTATTCCAAAAAATACTACAATAAAGTCATTTATGTTTGTAAATCATCAACGGAATATAAATGCACAGAAACTAAATATCCAAGATATAAATCATGGAAAACACTCTCAACTGGTAGCACCACATAATGTTTAATTGCACCACATGATCCACATAATATTTTCAAGTTCAGTACAAAATTACAGACACAAAATTTGACTGCCTAAACTAAACAAGATAGTTTCCTACATAAAGAAACTATAAAATTCTAAATGTATATTAGTAGTAATTTTCATTAATTTTTTGAGGTCAAACCACATGATGTGAAACCACATCAATGAAACCAAATGTGGCAACTACCTACCAGCTGTTAATTTTTTTTGCAGATTAGAGAAAGAATTACAAACTTGCTTGCCGCCTTCATGGGTCCTTGACATGTAGGTATATTTTAAAAAAAATTTAAAGAAAAAATAAAGGTGAATAGATTTAGAATCATTTCAAAGAAGCTTTTGAACCAGCAGTCATGGCTAGACGGTTACACCACATTAGATTTTGACTCTTTAAATATAAACATAAAATATAGCGGTGTATTACCAAATGTGTTAGTGTTGTTGTGTGTTACGGGTTAAGAAAACACTTTGACTGTCCAGCAGCATTTATAACAGTTATAACATCCACTGCAATATAACGCAGTCGGCATGTGGTTTCCAGTTCTTGCTGAGTCTGCCAGAGTTTCCTACATGGTAACTATAATGTTATAATGCTGCAAAAACCTGGATCCTCTAGTTGCTGGAAATCCTGGAGTTTTATTTTATCAGTGAAAGTATAACTGAGTTTGTGGAACTGAGTAACTAGTAAATCTCCGCCTGTGTGTTAATGCATTTGAAACATGGTCTCTACCACAACACCAACCATTACATCACATTTACACCCTGCCTGGACTCTATTCAGTATATAGTGTGATGAGTTCCATCCTAATAAATTATCAGTTATTACTAGTGAAACCTGTAAAGTAGTAAAGGGAGTGATGGTGCTGCAGTTTTAACCTCTGAATTATAAACGTATATAGATATAACAGGTATTGACTGATGTTGTAGTGATATCAAGTTGATCATGAACCATAATTCAGTTTCCTGGTCCTGCTTTAAATATGAATCTCTTTACAGGGAGCACAGATCAGTGTGTCCAGTGTCATACAGTGTCCCACCTGTGAAGAGTAAAAACCTCATGATGGATTCTGATCACTCCAGCAGTAGAGGAGGAACCTCTGACTCAAAGTGAGTTACTTTCTGATAGTATCTATTTGTAATTTTTCTGTGTGTGTCAGTAATGAGATAAGCAGTTCTGATCTGAGGTCAGATGTAAGTAAAACATTTAGCCCTTTCCTGGATTGGGACACATCTCATTTCAGGTGATGATATTTTACCTGTGTGATCACCTGATGTATCTAGTGTGTGTGGTTCTGTTAAGATGATGACAGGATTTTAGGTTATGAAAAAAAAGCCTTTAAATTTTTACATCCAATCATAATAAAAATGTGTGTTTGTGTCCTAGTCTCTATCTGTCCATATGTTTTGTTGTTCATTGTTTAATTGCATGTTAACCAGATGTACCTGATGTGTCTGGTGATGGTGATTTGATGGTTGCAGAGCTGGTGTAAAGCGAAATGTGACAGGATTTTTAAAATCCATAATGTGAAATTATACTGGTATATTCTGTTCCGTTTGAGGACACTTCCATATGTGGTACTGAATCCTGTAAGTGCCTGAGGAGCCAGATTGGAATGTGACTTTTATGTCAGTCCAACTCCACATTTAACCTAATTTGATATTGCCAAGACCTCATAAGCGTTTGGGCTGATGTTTGTACAAGGCACTTATTGCAGTTGGTTTGTGCTTGAAGAGATTAGGAAAGAAGTTCCTGAACCCGGCCACCAGAAAACGAGGATGAGAATGAGAAGAAAAGTTAAAACTATGAAAGCATAGTCTAAAGAAACAAAGAAGGAGATCCAATAACTGACCATAGCTGAATAATGTGCTCCTCTACAGTCAGCTTAAATGCAAGCCCAGTTACAAGCCTAGCTGTCAGCATTTGGAAGTGTATGTAAGTAGCTATGAATATGTCTAATATGATTCTGAATAATTATTTATAGTCACAGAGAGTTTAGTTCAGACATACAGTGTTTTAATAATATTAAACTTTTTATTTTGGGGAATATGCACAGAGGAATGACACAAAAACCCTTTACCAGCCTAAATAATGATCAAGCCCAGTCTTAACCAGTGATCTCTAAAGAGGTGTTTTTAACTCCCCATGTATTAACAATTGTCTGTTGTAGCTCTCTTCTAAGATCTCATATTGAACTCTTTATCTTGTGTCTCCACATCACATTTCCAGACTGCAGACATACAGAGCAGAATCTCCAGAGCCCAGCTGTGTGTCTATGAAGAGCAACATCTCAATGGATCTGCCTTATAATTTCAGTAATGAAAGATCCAGTAATGAGTTGAGGTGAGACACTAACACAACATGGTAGTGAATTTCTAGTATGTACCTGTATCTAGTGTGTAGCTGATGTATCTAGCATGTAGCTGATGTATTTAGTATGTACCTGATGTATCTAGCATGTACCTGATGTATCTAGCGTGTACCTGATGTATCTAGCATGTACCTGATGTATCTAGCGTGTGCCTGATGTATCTAGCGTGTACCTGATGTATCTAGCATGTACCTGATGTATCTAGCATGTACCTGATGTATCTAGCGTGTACCTGATGTATCTAGCATGTGCCTGATGTATCTAGCGTGTACCTGCTGTATCTAGTGTGTACCTGCTGTATCTAGCATGTGCCTGATGTATCTAGTGTGTCTGGTGCTACTGTCCTGGATTTTTTAGGACGCTTAAGGACACTTCCATATGTGGTACTGAAATCCATAAGTGTCCAATATGTGACAGTGGGCCTCAGACTGAACAGCCAGATCAGTATTTATGTGACTTCTATGTCAAGCTAATATATGTGGCATATACAGCCAATTCAAACACATACTCTGTTATAACCCCACCTGTCAGCATTTGCTGAAGAAGAAACTGAAACCCCTGGTAGTGGATCTGCATCTATTGGCAGTCGTGATTGTTTACCTTTACTCAGTGCCTACTAACACTGACAGTGTTTACTAATGTTTACATGTTTACTCCTATGACCACCTGATGTACCCAGCATGTCTGGCTCTAATGGGGTAATGACATGACTGTACAGTTTAAAAAACGAAGATTGGAACAGTGTTTAAGCCCTGCCTTCTTTAGTCTTAGTGTTAAATTGTTAAATCTTAGTTCTCTATTTGTTTAATCAGTTGGTCTCAGATTTCAAACATTTGATCAGTGTGCTGCTGCTTTGTTGGAAAGAAGACCTGCAGCCATACTGGCTCTTAGAGGATAAGACTGGACCCTTCTTATGTAGAGGGTTGTAAATTGAAGATTTAAACCCCACCTCTCTTCAGTTATATGGTAATGTGGGTCACTGGTTAAACTGTCAATTAAGAGATGTAAAGATCAGTTAAAGAGAGAATGTAGACTGCAGTACAGTAGTTCCCCGGTAGCCCAGATCTCTTTAAAATGTTTTAGGTGTAAACACTAGCTGTAGTGACTGTCAGGACAGTTTACCTGTATAACCTGTAGTATGGTTGTTATTAAGTTACAGAGGACTCATGAGAAATGAGATGATGATACAGTTCCAAATACAGTAATATCCTGATTGTTATAGTTTCAGCAGAATATTAAGTGCTAATTAGTGATGCAGAGATATTGAATTTCTGTGGCCGATAAGATACCTGATTTTTAGGACATTGTTGTGGCCGATAACAACATCCAAAATCGATGATTAAAATTTTTTGCATTTAAAAAAGTTAAAATTACAATTCTTATATGTACTGCAGGTAAAAACTGGATCAGTAATTAATTTTACTCAGTAATAACCCAGGTAAATCATCCTTTCCAAATATTTTAAACATAAGTTGGGAAGCTCCAGAAAGAATATAACTGCATGTATAACTTTACAGACAGCATCGTCATATTTAGCTTAAAACACTCACACTGGTGCACACATGCAGCTAGCGGTCGTTTCTGTTCCAACACGCTCCTCATATACAGCGTGCTGTTCCATCTCATATTTGTGCTTCTTTTAGACGGGAACTGGCAAGATGGAAAGGCTTAAACTGACCCGACTAGTTTTCTCCGGATGGACATGTAGTCTGAGTAAATGCTTTGTTAGCAGAGACTGCAGCCTCTGTGTTTAAAGTAGAGAACTCCTGCCCGTGTAACATTGTCTTCATTTATGTGAAAACCGAGGCACTGAACAATCTTAGTATGATCATTAGACTAACATCCGACGTTCATATGTCAGAATTAAAGCTAGTCACATTAGCCTTGAATAGGTTACGTATGTGTGTATGTAGCTGTGAATGCCTGTGATAAGACTAACAATGCATACTAATAGTCACAGAGAGTTTAGTTCAAACATACAGTGTGTTAATAGTGTTAAATTCAGTAGATATTTTGGGTGAATATACACAGAAAAATGGCACAAAACCCTTTACCAGCCTGAATAATGATCAAGCCCAGTCTTAACAAGTGATCTCTAAAGATGTGTTTTAACTCTCCATCTAACAGTTGTCTGATGTAGCTGTCTTCTATTACTCATATTAAACTCTTTATCTTGTGTCTCCACATCACATTTCCAGACTGCAGACATACAGAGCAGAACCTCCAGAATCCAGCTGTGTGTCTATGAAGAGCAACATCTCAATGGATCAGCCTTATAATTTCAGTAATGAAAGATCCAGTACTGAACTGAGGTGAGACACTAACACAATATAGTAGTGAATTTCTAGTATGTACCTGATGTATCTAGCATGTACCTGATGTATCTAGCGTGTGCCTGATGTATCTAGTGTGTCTGGTGCTACTGTCCTTGATTTTTTAGGACTTTAGGATTCTTCCATATGTGGTACTGAAAGTGTCCATTATGTGACAGTGGGGCCTCAGACTGAACAGCCAGATCAGTATTTATGTGACTTTTATGTCAAGCTAATATATGTGGCTTATACAGCCAACTCAAACACATATTCTGTTATATTATATCTATATACATTTGCTGAAGAAGAAACTGAAACCTCTGGTGGATCTGGACCTTTACCCAGTGCCAGTGGATCCACCTTTACCCAGTGCCTACTAACACTGACAGTGTTTACTTTACTAATGTTTACATGTTTACTTCTCTGACCACCTGATGTACCCAGTATGTTTGGCACTAATGGTGTAGTGACATAGCTGTAGAGTTGTGATGATGATAAGTGGAACAATGTTTAAACCATGCCTTCTTTAGTCTTAGTGTTAAATGCATCTTTTATGTCTGCATGAGAACGAGCTGGAAGATTTTGTGAAGAGTCCAAGAGAGCATAGAGAGTGTAATACAGTTTTGAATAATGAAGAGGGAAAGAGAGTGAAGGCTCCAGTGTTATGATTTTATGTTCTGAATTTGTATGTATAGCTGGAGTGTCCAATCCTTTGGCTACAGGTTTGTTATTCCAGTCAAGCAGGAGCTTCTCTAACTGGATTAGTTTAATTGTAAATTGATTAAGACTAGTGGACAGTATGATGGCTCTCCTTTAAGGTTAAATCAGTGTGTACAGGATATGGATTAAACAGTGTGGAGCACCTCATTACCAACTGAGACTGTCAGGACAGTTTACCTGTATAACCTGTAGTATGACTGTAATAAAATTACAGAGGGCTCATGTGTAATGAGATGATGATACAGTTCCAAATGCAGTAATATCCTGATTATTATTGTTTCTGCAGAATATTAAGTGCTAATTAGTGATGCAGAGATATTGAATTTCATTTATCGTCATTGTCATATTTAGCTTAAAACACTCACCGGTCTCTTGCACATATGTAGCTAGCACTCGCTTCTGTTCGGGACGGGAGCTGGCACGATGGGAATAAGACTAACAGTGCATACTAATAGTCACAGAGAGTTTAGTTCAAACATACAGTGTATTAATATTGTTAAATTCAGTAGATATTTTGGGGGAATATACACAGAAAAATGGCACAAAACCCTTTACCAGTCTGAATAATGATCAAGCCCAGTCTTAACCAGTGATCTCTAAAGAGGTGTTTTAACTCTCCATTTATTAACAGTTGTCTGATGTAGCTGTCTTCTAAAATCTCATATTAAACTCTTTATTTTGTGTCTCCACATCACATTTCCAGACTGCAGACATACAGAGCAGAACCTCCAGAACCCAGCTGTGTGTCTATGAAGAGCAACATCTCAATGGATCAGCCTTATAATTTCAGTAATGAAAGATCCAGTACTGAACTGAGGTGAGACACTAACACAACATGGTAATGAATTTCTAGTATACACTTGTATCTAATGTGTACCTGATGTATCTAGTGTGTCTGGTGCTACCGATTTGATGATTTGATTGTAGATCTGATGTGAAACAAAAATGGTATGAACTGGATTTTGTAGGGCACTTTAGGATACCTCCATATGTGGTATTGAAATTTATAAGTGTCCGATATGTAACCTTGTGCCTCAGACTGAACAGCCAGATCAGTATTTATGTGACTTCACATTTATGTCAAGCTAATATATGTGCTATATACAGCCAGCTTAAACACATTCTCTGTTATGAGCCCACCTGTCAACAAACCTCTGGTAGTGGATCTGCATCTATTAGCAGTCGTGATTTTGTGAAGAGTCCAAGACAGCATAGAGAGTGTAATACAGTTTTGAATATCATGAGGAGGGGAACAGAGTGTTATGATTTTATGTTCTGAATTTGTATGTATAGCAGGAGTGTCCAATCTTTTGGTTGGGTGCAGTTTTACTAGAAAGGCTGAAACAGACTTTGTGATGAAGTTTAAACTAACGGCTGGTGTCACTTCACTGCATCATTTAATTACAGGCCCGCTGTGGTGATGCTTTTATCTACAGTGATTTGTTTAATGTTTTCACGTTTGCTGTGAAGGAGGGTGTGTAGATTATCATAACACTTCTGATCACATCACATCTCCTCTCTAATCATTCTCTGGGGGGTTCACTGTTTTCACCTGAGCCTCATTGTACTCTCTTTAAAGACTACTTTAGCTTCTGTCTAAGTTGTGAAGGATTGCCCCAGTGTTTCTGGGTGCACCGTGTCTTTATCTTGTTCTGTTTTTCCCGTCTCTGATTTTGGATTGCCCTCTTACTTTGTATTGTGTTTATTACTTTCCTGGTTTAGACCATGCTTGTTTTCATGGCTCTCTCTTTTGAACCTTGAAGTGTCCGATATGTAACCTTGTGCCTCAGACTGAACAGCCAGATCAGTATTTATGTGACTTCACATTTATGTCAAGCCAATATATGTGCTATATACAGCCAGCTTAAACACATTCTCTGTTATGAGCCCACCTGTCAACAAACCTCTGGTAGTGGATCTGCATCTATTAGCAGTCGTGATTTTGTGAAGAGTCCAAGACAGCATAGAGAGTGTAATACAGTTTTGAATATCATGAGGAGGGGAACAGAGTGTTATGATTTTATGTTCTGAATTTGTATGTATAGCAGGAGTGTCCAATCTTTTGGCTACAGGTTTGTTATTCCAGACAAGCAGGAGCTTTTCTAACTTCTCTATTTGTTTGATTAGCTGGTCTCAGATTTCAAACATTTGCTCAGTATGCTGCTGCTTTGTTGGAAAGAAGACCTGCGGCCAGACTGGCTCTTAGAGGATAAGATTGTACTAGAGGACAAGAATTTACCAGAGGGCTGGTAAATTGATCAAGACTAGTGGACAGTATGACGGCTCCCCTTTAATCTTAAATCAGTGTGTACAGGATGTGGATTAAACAGTGTGGAGCACCGCATTACCAATTAAGGCTGAGCAAAACACATGGGGCATGGCTGGTTTGGCTAGATTAGATAAGTAGCAAGTCTCTTTAACAGTTAGTTCTGTCTCTCTGGATTTAGTGTCATCCAACAACATCCAAAATCGATGATTAAAGTTTTTTGCATTTAAAAAAGTTAAAATTACAATTCTTATATGTACTGCAGGTAAAAACGGGATCAGTAATTCATTTTACTCAGAAATAAACCAGATCAAGATAAATCATACTTTCCAAATATTTCAAACATAAGTTGGGAAGCTCAAAGAAAGAATATAATTGCATGTATAACTTTACAGACAGCATCGTCATATTTAGCTTAAAACACTCACACTGGTGCACACATGCAGTTAGCGGTCGTTTCTGTTCCAACACACTCCTCATATACAGCGTGCTGTTCCATCTCATATTTGTGCTTCTTTTAGACGGGAACTGGCAAGATGGAAAGGCTTAAACTGACCCGACTAGTTTTCTCCGGATGGACATGTAGTCTGAGTAAATGCTTCGTTAGCAGAGACTGCAGCCTCTGTGTGTGAAGTAGAGAACTCCTGCCCGTGTAACATTGTCTTCATTTATGTGAAAACCGAGGCACTGAACAATCTTAGTATGATCATTAGACTAACATCCGACGTTCATATGTCAGAATTAAAGCTAGTCACATTAGCCTTGATTAGGTTGCGTATGTGTGTATGTAGCTGTGAATGTCTGTGATAAGACTAACAATGCATACTAATAGTCACAGAGAGTTTAGTTTAAACATACAGTGTATTAATATTGTTAAATTCAGTAGATATTTTGGGGGAATATACACAGAAAAATGGCACAAAACCCTTTACCAGTCTGAATAATGATCAAGCCCAGTCTTAACAAGTGATCTCTAAAGAGGTGTTTTAACTCTCCATTTATTAACAGTTGTCTGATGTAGCTGTCTTCTAAAATCTCATATTAAACTCTTTATCTTGTGTCTCCATATCACATTTCCAGACTGCAGACATACAGAGCAGAACCTCCAGAATCCAGCTGTGTGTCTATGAAGAGCAACATCTCAATGGATCAGCCTTATAATTTCAGTAATGAAAGATCCAGTACTGAACTGAGGTGAGACACTAACACAACATGGTAGTGAATTTCTAGTATACACTTGTATCTAATGTGTACCTGATGTATCTAGTGTGTCTGGTGCTACGGATTTGATGATTTGATTGTAGATCTGATGTGAAACAAAAATGCTATGAACTGGATATTTCAGGATGCTTTAGAATACTTCCATATGTGGTATTGAAATTTATAAGTGTCCGATATGTAACCTTGTGCCACAGACTGAACAGCCAGATCAGTATTTATGTGACTTCACATTTATGTCAAGCCAATATATGTGCTATATACAGCCAGCTTAAACACATTCTCTGTTATAAGCCCACCTGTCAACATTTGCTGAAGAAGAAACCGAAACCTCTGGTAGTGGATCTGCATCTATTAGCAGTCGTGATTTTGTGAAGAGTCCAAGACAGCATAGAGAGTGTAATACAGTTTTGAATATCATGAGGAGGGGAACAGAGGTTTTTGATTTTATGTTCTGAATTTGTATCTATAGCAGGAGTGTCCAATCTTTTGGCTACAGGTTTGTTATTCCAGACAAGCAGGAGCTTCTCTAACTCTATTTGTTTAATCAGCTGTTCTCAGATTTCAAACATTTGCTTACTATGCTGCTGCTTTGTTGGAAAGAAGACCTGCGGCCAGACTGGCTCTTAGAGGATAAGATTGTGCTAGAGGACAAGAATTTACCAGAGGGCTGGTAAATTGATCAAGACTAGTGGACAGTATGACGGCTCCCCTTTAATCTTAAATCAGTGTGTACAGGATGTGGATTAAACAGTGTGGAGCACTGCATTACCAATTAAGGCTGAGCAAAACACATGGGGCATGGCTGGTTTGGCTAGATTAGCTAAGTAGCAAGTCTCTTCAACAGTTAATTCTGTCTCTCTGGATTTAGTGTCATATGTAGCAGAAACAAATGATGAGATAAAATGAATAAGAAGGAAGCTACAAGTTAAATAACAGATGCACATAACAGACTCGTACAGTGGACAGTGATTATGCAGGTTTGTTTACCGTTCCACCTTAAATCATGTAACAGCTATGTTCTGACACCTGAAGAGGCATGTGTAGCTGCTGCACTACTTAAGGTGGAATGGGAGTTCAAATAAACATCTTAGTTCAGCCTGTCAGTTACGGGGTGACTGTGTGAATTTGCTGTCAGTTCCATCCAACCTAATCCTGGCTGACGCAGGAGTCTTCAGTTTGTTATCAGTGTGTCAGTGTGTTAATTTAAATCTACAGCTTCAGTAAAAAGATGTAATTTAGCTAAGGATGTTTAAAGAGTATCCTTAAGGTATGTTTTTTCTTCGTGCCCAAACTAATATTAAAATTGGGTTTCTAGGAATTTGGTAGGTTGGGTGCAGTTTTACTAGAAAGGCTGAAACAGACTTTGTGATGAAGTTTAAACTAACGGCTGGTGTCACTTCACTGCATCATTTAATTACAGGCCCGCTGTGGTGATGCTTTTATCTACAGTGATTTGTTTAATGTTTTCACGTTTGCTGTGAAGGAGGGTGTGTAGATTATCATAACACTTCTGATCACATCACATCTCCTCTCTAATCATTCTCTGGGGGGTTCACTGTTTTCACCTGAGCCTCATTGTACTCTCTTTAAAGACTACTTTAGCTTCTGTCTAAGTTGTGAAGGATTGCCCCAGTGTTTCTGGGTGCACCGTGTCTTTATCTTGTTCTGTTTTTCCCCTCTCTGATTTTGGATTGCCCTCTTACTTTGTATTGTGTTTATTACTTTCCTGGTTTAGACCATGCTTGTTTTCATGGCTTTCTCTTTTGAACCTTCTCACTGTTATGTGCAGTGTATGTGGAGTTTGTGGTTAGCTGGTCTTCAGTGACTTCCAGTGAACAGTCCCACTTCAGGCCTGAGTGTATAAAGAATATAACTGCATGTATAACTTGCTATATACAGTCAGCAGCGTCAGATATTTAGTTTAAAACACCTACCAGTATTTCACGCATATGCAGCTAGCCTTCACTTCTGTTAGAACGCACTCCTCATATACAGCGTGCTCTTCCACCTTCAGATCTGTGCTTCTTTGACATGGGAGCGCTTAAACTGACCTGACTGGTTTTCTCCAGATGGACATGTACTCCAAATAAATGCTTCGTTAGCAGCGGAGACTGCAGCCGCCGTGTGTGAAGTAGAGAAACCCTGTGCGTGTAATATTGTCTTTGTGTATGAGAAAATCGAGGCACTGAATGATTAAACTTAACATATTCATTAGGCTAACATCCGAAGTTCACATGTCAGTATTAAAGCTAGTCACATTTGCCTTGATTAGGTTGCGTATGTGTGAGGTAATAACATCATACAGAGCCGCCGAGTTAGCATTAGAAAAACAACGTCAGTCTGAAAGCGCTGGGTACTGGATCCTCAGTCAGTCAGGGGAATGCCTGGTCCTCCACAGCGGAGAAGAGTTGGTCATCAAGAGCCATAAACTGTGTGATTTTCTTTTCTTTTTCTTTGACTGCTTTTGCTTTCGGAAATCTACTGCCACTTTTCAGTGCCTGTTTTGACTAATGCTGCTTTGTTTTCGTGCTGATGCTAACTATATTCCTGTTTACACTGAAACACTTACAGCAGACTTGTTCTCTCCGCAGCGCAGGGTATGGATTGTACATGTGTCAGTCCAAAATAATAATAATAGTAATAAAAAAAGGCAGAAAAGTATTGGCTATAATATTGGCTAAAATTCCAATATCGGACCAATGACCATAACTGAAAAAATCCATAAATCTGCGAATAATATACCGGCCGTTGATATATCGTGCATCACTGGTGGTAATATTGTGTTTTTAATTTATGAACATATTACAGGAGTGTAATTTAGGATTCTGCTGCCGTACCACTTCAGAGAAGCAACAAGAACTCCTCTTTGTGCTTGGATAGCTGCAATGAAGTTTCAAGCTTTCCATAAAGCTACTGTGTTTACTGGTAAACATTAACGTACACATCTTTGTAAAAAGGGCAGCAATTTGGAATATGTTGCTCTGAAGGACCTAAGCACAGTCTGAAAGTCAGTATTCACAGCTTCCCTCCTTCTTTTTGCAAGTAAAAACCTGGTAGTACATAAACATGCAATTCCTTATTTTTGGACAGTGACCCCCAGCTGTGCAGTTGAATGATGGCATACTGCATGTCTGGGTGTGGGTCTGTGTGTTTGTTAATAATACTTCTTGTAAGCCTTGTCTTTATATACATTCTTGTGTCTCACACTTATTACTCTTCCATTCTCTTTTGTTTCATTCTCTAGCTGTGAGGAGGAAGTACTATTCCTGGATCAGTCCAGGTGTGGAGTGTGTGAGCAGATTCAGACAGATCCAGTCTCCATCAACTGTGGACACACTTTCTGTAGACAGTGCATCAACAGCTACTGGGACCAGTCTGCTCAGTCAGGAGACTTTGCCTGTCCCCTCTGCAGAAAGAGGTCTAAGACACGTCCTGTTCTGTATCCACACATAGAGGAGTCCATGAAGCAGGACTACTGCCAACCAGTGGATGATGTCCTGCACAGAGTCATTCAGAGACACAAAGCCAGCATGAAGAACAGATACGAGAGCTTATTTGAGGGATTTAAAACCCATCAGAATAAAACACTTCTGAACAGGATTTACACTCAGCTCTACATCATAGAGGGAGAGAGTGAAGGAGTGAATGAAGAACATGAAGTTTTACAGATTGAAAAGAAACCCGGGAACCAACACTGGCAGGATACACCAATTAACTGCTTAGATATCTTTAAACCTGTACAGTGCACTGTAGAAGAAATAGAAGAAGACAACATTAGAGCTTTAATAACTGAAGATGTCAGACATGAAGAAAGAACAGAAGATAACAGTCCACAAGTACAAAAGCTCAGGTCTGTGATGACTAAAGGCATTGCTGGAATTGGAAAAACAGTCTCTGTGCAGAAGTTCATTCTGGACTGGGCTGAAGGAAAAGCCAATCAGGATGTAGATTTGATGTTTGTGTTTCAGTTCCGAGAGCTGAACCTGATTAAAGATCACTGGTACAGTCTTCAAGGACTTCTGTGTGACTTCCATCCTGAGCTCAAAGATCTGGAAATAAAGACATATGATGAGTGTAAGATGGTGTTCATATTTGATGGTCTGGATGAGAGCAGAATTCCACTGAACTTTTTACAGTGTGAGAAAGTAACTGACATAACCAAAGTGTCATCAGTGGACCTGCTAATGACAAACCTCATCAAAGGAGAGCTTCTTCCCTCTGCTCTCATCTGGATAACCTCCCGTCCAGCAGCAGCCAATCAGATCCCCTCTCAGTACATCAACCGTGTGACTGAAATTCAGGGTTTCAATGACCCACAGAAGGAGGAGTACTTCAGGAAGAGAATCAGTGACCAAGACCAAGCCCACAGTGTCATCTCACACATTAAGAAAACAAGGAGCCTCCACATCATGTGCCACATTCCAGTCTTCTGTTGGATCTCAGCCACTGTGCTTCAGCATATAATGAAACAAGGTAATACAGAAATCCCTAAAACTCTGACTGCAATGTATTCACACTTCCTGTGGACTCAGACCATCATGAAGAGTGAGAAGTATGAGGACAGAGGTGAGACTGATCCAGAGGATCTCTTGGGATCCAACAGACAGATGCTTCTGAAACTGGCTGAACTGGCTTTCAAACAGCTGATGAAGGGCAATGTGATGTTCTATGAAGAGGACCTGAGGGAGTGCGGCATTGATGTCACTGAGGCCTCAGTGTACTCTGGTATTTGTACTGAGATCTTCAGAGAAGAATCTGTGCTTCACCAGAGGAAGATCTACTGCTTCGTACATCTGAGCTTTCAGGAGTTCCTGGCTGCTCTCTATGTGTTTCACTGCTATGTGAGCAAGAACATGGAGGAACTACAGTGTTTGAAGACATGGCACACAGAGTGGTCTTACAGAGTTTCACTGGAGGAGCTGCTGAGGGGCGCTATATGTAAAGCCTTAAAGAGTAAGAGTGGACACCTGGATCTATTTCTTCGTTTTCTGCTGGGCATTTCACTGGAGTCCAATCAGCAGCTCTTAAAAGACCTTCTGACACAAACAGTGAGGAACTCAGTGAGGAGCTCAGTGAGCATCAAGCCAACAGTCCAGTACATCAAATACATAATAGAAACAGAGGATCTTCCTTCTGACAGATCTATTAACCTGTTCCTCTGTCTCACTGAAATGAATGATCAGTCTTTATCCAGCAGTATTCAGGAATATCTCAAATCAGAAAAGTCCTCAAGAAAGGAACTCTCTCCTGCAGAGTGTACAGCTCTAGCCTACATGTTTGTGACCTCAGAGGAGGTGCTGGATGAGCTGAACCTGAAGAATTACAGAGCATCAGAGAGGGGCTATTTGAGATTGATCCCAGCTGTGAGCAACTGCAGAAAGGCCATGTGAGTGTTATATTTAATGATTGTCTTTTAATAATTTATTATTGATGTCTGAGAGACACAAATAGCCCAATATCTTTTATATGCATGGGAAGAGGGTGGATAAGTTGCACATGCATGTTAAAAGGTAACAAACTGCCAACTCAGTGTGTATATATATATATATTAGGGATGTTTAGTGTAGGTGAAATAATATACGTATTTTCATTTTTGTGATTTTACTTTAAAAGCCAGTTTTTATTTTGACATTTTATATCTTGAATGTTCAGAGCTAAATTTATACATAGATTGGTTTGGCTCAAATAAACAAAAGATCTCAGGCAGAACTTTCAGTGACTGCTGTACCCTGTGCAGAACTCCAAGAGTGAATAAATAAATGATAGAAAATTACAGCAATTTTGAGATGCACTTTTAAATACCACTTTTATTCAGTGCTATTTGAATAGAACTGCAAGTACACATGACTTGACTGAAAGTTGATGTAAGATATCACTTAGTGAATGGAAGCCGTATTAATGATCATTTCACATATCATTGATGATTCCCTTATTAATTGTTCTATAATTATAATTAATTTTAGATTAATCACAACAACAACAACAAGCTTAACAATTGAAGTGTTTATTCCCACTAGGACTAGGGAGGTTTAAGCACGCATACAGATTTCATATTACACACACACACACACACACACACACACACTAACTGTACAGTTTATATTAGCAAGACATTAGCAAGATGCATAACAAGGACATTTTAACTGTACCCTGAAACTCATTACATCAACACACTGTATATTTCACTCCAGTACATTTGTACTTCAGTCCAATCATGCATGGTTAATAACTTAGGGATGAATTATGGCTACCAGTCTTATCAGTAACAGTCTTTAGTGCGCAGAACAGTTTCTTTAGTGTGCTCAAAGTATGAATTTACATCATTCAAACTACATCATCATTACATTACATCATCATGCTTTAGCATAAATTCCTCTCCATAGACCACAGGCAGTAGGTAAGTACACATAATAGTGTTCCAATAAAACATTTTCAAGTTAAGAACTTTGACATCATTAGAGTGTATAGGATCATTAACCATAGCAACTCTGTGGTGCACATTAGCAAGTCGTTTCGCAGTCTTTGTAGGACACGTTCATGTAGGTGCTAGTATGGAAATTACACAGAGTGGGGAAAACAACCGCCCCATTCTGTTTCTTATATGGCCGTCCTGATAAAATGTAAGGGAGAACTTGAAATTGTGCAAGTGTTTTTTTATTTGTCTGTTTCTGGTGTGTTATACAGGCAGAAAAACAAGGTTGATAAATAGTGTAGTATTAATAACAGCAGTATATAATAATAACGTGTTTATTCCCAAAAGCACAATTTTCTCCTCACATACAGAATTAACCTGTTTATATGTCCTATATTGTACAAATCCACAGGCATAAGGAATTATGGAAAAAGGGGTACAGGATATCTGCCTGTAAAACTGCAGATAAGATTCATGGTGAATTTTATTTAGTGTAATTCACAAGTGGAAGTTAATGTGCAGCAGAATAAAGATCACAAGGACGTGCAGAAGAACAAAATAGAGCAGACAAAAACTAGAAAACAATGTCTGATCTCTCTGTGTTCTCACTAGTACAAACTCACATGTGTTTGTGTCTTTCTCCTGCTCTGGCTGGTTGGAACATGCCCTTCAGGGCCTGCCTGGTACTGAAGTGAGAGGAAGATGTATATGTCAATGTATATTGTGTTGCACTTATAATAACCTTTCTCTAGGTACCAGCACTGACCCCCTGTTCGGGCAGTGTCTGAGCTCATGGTGAGTTTTAGGCTCTAAACTTCCTCGACTAACTGGAATATTATCCAACAGATCACTAAGCACGGTTGTAAGTCGCTCTGGATAAGAGCGTCTGCTAAATGCCTTAAATGTAAATGTAAATGTAAGAGCAAAAATCCATGTAGGGAAAATAGAGTGTAAATAATATTCAGATAGAGCTAATATACACACTGTGAGTCTGAATTCCATTTCTTTGTTTTAGCTGTAATTTGTACTGTATTTATGTGTCTTGTAGACTAGCTGGCTGTAAACTCACCATGAACTCCTGTGAAACGATCTGTGCTGCTCTGAAATCAAACTCACCCCTGAAAGAACTGGACCTTAGTTACACTGGCCTGCAGGCTCCAGAAATAAACCTGCTGTCTGCTGCACTGAAGAGTTCAAACTGTAAACTGGAGGTACTCAGGTGAGTTTCCTGTAAGTTAATTCCTGAATGGTAAAGTTAAGCTGTGAAGGTATAGTAAACTCCAGGTCATTTGTACATCATTCTCATCATTCATGGTTACTAACTAACTGAGGGACTCTATTTGCAACACCACAAATACCTTTAGTTTGCTCAAAGTGTGTATTTAAATTAATCTATGTACATTTATTTACCCACCAATTTATACCAACCGCATGTGTTTATTAAGAGTACTTCATCAGTGTACTACAGTCTCTTAACAAGAGCCTCTGTAAACAGTATAATATGCTCTCACCAGTTCAGTGCTCTGAGTCCAGTGTTTTAGCTCCAACAGACAAGTGAAGGGGCTCAACAAGTCCCAGTAAGTCTCTTTAGAGTATCCTTATGTGCTTGATGTGGTCTATCAGTGTAGCTCCGTTCCTGCGGCTCCGTGTTTGGATTTGCTTTCAGTTGGATCTTTTGAGTTTGAGCTGTAAGTCAGGGAATTAACTCTTTAGTCTATCCATTCCACACAACAGGATAAAATCTAAAAATATGAAAAATGGGGAAAAAAGTAGTCATTTAAATATTTCTACAAAAAGACTGAAAATCTGTTTTTTTTTTTTTTTTCTTTTACTTTTTTTCACTAGTGTCATGACTCTCATTTGTCATCTTGTGGGAATAAACATTGCATATAGAAAAAGCTTTAAAGAAAAGATACCATTTTGTGCCAATTGTGATTTTTCACACAGTGGAAATTGTCCTCCGCATTTAACCCATCCGTGAAGTGAAACACCCACACCCACCCACACACTAGGGGGCAGTGAGCACACTTACCCGGAGCGGTGAGCAGCCCTATCCACGGCGCCCGGGGAGCAGTTGGGGGTTAGGTGCCTTGCTCAAGGTCACCTCAGTCGTTACTGTCAGTTCAGGGAATCAAATCGGCAACCCTCCGGTCACAAGGCTGGTTCTCTAACCTCCAGCCCACAACTTACATGAACACAGTCAATAGGCAATGAACACAGTCATAGGCAATTATAATTATAAAGAACTTGGACATTTTTGGAATATATTATCATTAATTATAGCAACTCTATTATTCACATTAGAAAGATGTGTCACAATCTTTGCCGTATTTTTCTATTTGAGTGCTAGTAAGGGAACTACAAAGAATAAGGAAAATCAGCTGCACTGTGCTGTTTTTATTATACTCCTGCAAAAAATGTGAGAGAGTGAATAATTATTTTAGGTTTCTGAAAGTTAAAATTGTAATTTTATAGTGGGTCAAAAAATATTTATTTGGATGTTACAGAAAAACACTTGATTTTTTATTATAAATTATGTAATATTAATAAGAATATGTTAAAAGAATATCTGCCACTGTAACTCAGCAGGTAAAGCAGGTGACACAGTCAGGGTACATGATGAGTTTTGTTAAATTCAAGTGGGAGTTCATGTGCAGTGGAATATAAATCACCAGGATATGAAGAAGAATAAAACAGACCAGACAAAAACTAGAAAACATAAATGGATAAAAACTGTCTAATCTCTCTCTGTGCACTGTGCCCAGAATCACTCGTGCACATGGGTTTCTGCCACTGTGGCTGGCTGTAATGTGCCTCTTACCTCCTGCCTGGTTAATGAAGTGAGAGGAAGCACAAAGAAGTTTAGTTTTGGCTCAAAAGGCC
>JAMWET010001830.1:0-139615 GCA_024036415.1 Prochilodus magdalenae
GAATGGGAATTAGAGCTTTGTTGTAAGGGGTGTCAAAGGCTGTCCTGAGTGGTTGTGGTTATTTTTGCTTTTTCCAATGGTCAGCAATAAAGAACAGTCTTTAAACTCCAACTCTGTTGTGTTATTAAAGCCGGATACATGACACAACCCACTAACCTATGTCCTGAGTATAGCAAGACTTAATGCAGTAGGTCATCACTGGGTAGGAGAGCTGACTGACGTCAAATATCGCCTAGGGGAGACGAACATTGATGCAGACACCCTGTCCCGCTATCCTGTCGCTCTTGGTGGCAATATGAGATTATACTGAGATTATGCCACCAGAGATGGTCTCAACTATACTGCAGGGGAGCAAAGCAGTTATGGATAAGGAAGTGCCATGGATTGCCGCAAAGCTGCCTGTTTCCAGTGAAAACCTCGGTCCCTGGGTTGTGTCTTCAGTTGCGCCCAGAGACAAAAGCAGCACAACAAGGGGATGTAGCAATCAGGGAAGCTATGAGACTAAAAAGAAATTAGAAGGCAAATGGAAAGGACAAAATCACATCTGTACAAGACACAAAGAAAGTCAGGAGTGGATTAAACTAATAATCAAAAAATAGAATTCTGTATAGACAAGCAGGGTGTCGGAAACAACTAGTCTTGCCAAGTAAACTGAAATTAGATGTGCTAAAGAAATTACATAATGACATTGGACAAGTAGGCACTGACAAAGTGATTCACTTAGCTAGAGAACGATTCTACTGGCCGTTCATGCAACGTGAGACTGAAGAATAGGCTTTTAGAAAATGCAAAAGTATAAAGAAAAAACATCCCATTGTTCCTGAAAAGGCAACTATCAGTTCCATGACTACCACTACACCATTTGAACTGGTTGCTATTGATTACCTTCATCTTGAACCCAGCAAGGGAGTCTTTCAATACATTGTAGTACTGGTTGACCATTTTACGCGTTCTATAAAGAATACATCAGTAACTGAAAAAAATATTCCATGACTTTATCCCTCACTTTGGATATCCATAGTAACTGCACCATAACCAGGGGCGGGAATTTAAGGACTATTCTGGTAACTGAAGCAGTTGACTGGAATATCCTATTTGTGTACCACACCCTACAATCCACAGGGAAATCCAGTGGAGAGACTATACCAAACACTGTTGCAGATGCCCCGGACGCTAAATGAAAAGAAAAGAGCAGAGTGGAAAGATCCCCTATTGCACAAAGCATGAGGCTACCAGGTACTCTCCATTTTTTTTACTCTTTGGGAGACACCCCCGTTTACCAGTCGACTTTCTTTTTGACCTGAAGCGAGACACTGAGACATACACATTTTGCAAAAAGGAGAGGTCGATCAAAACAGGAATGGACCCAAGAATCTGTCGAAACAAATGACAGTGTACCTGAAATGACTGCTGAGGTCCATGATGAGTGTGAGGTGTTGGTAAATGAAGAGGAACCTGTTCTGCGAAGGTCGCACAAACTGTAAGACCAAAAGAGTTATTTACATACCAAAACCTGGCCCAACCCTCTTATCAACCATGCACACCTGACCACTGAAGAACTAAGAGCTAAAATGGGGCTAATAAAGTATACAGAGAAAGAGACAGACTACAGTCTGATATTGCTGAAGTAGGAGTGTCCAGCTTCACATACGTACATATAGTAGCTACTACAGTATAACCTTTGCCAATGGGTATTGTGTTGCACTTATAATGACCTTTCTCTAGGTACCAGCACTGGCCCCCTGTTCGGGCAGTGTCTGAGCTCGTGGTGAGTTTTAGGCTCTAAACTTCCTATACTAGCTGGAATATTATCCAACGGAACACTAAGCACGTTTGTAAGTCGCTCTGGATAAGATGCCGTCTGCTAAATGCCGTAAATGTAAATGTAAATAACTGAATATTAACTGGATTTTCGCTGTTAGGTTTATCGAGTGGAAGTCATGAAACAATGGCCAGGTGCAATTATAGCCCTAAAACACCAACGTAATTAGACAACAATAAACCAAGACAAAATTGTTCCGTGAAAAGAAAGGTAGTTGTCTCTTTGAAACCATATTTTACTCATAATTATATTGTGCTGGTGGAATACCCACGCCCCTCCCAACCCCGCCACCAAGAGATGGCTAAAACTCGTCTTTGCCACAGTCTAGGAGCAAACTGCATAAAATAGCGTAAAAAAACAAACCATGTAAACATTTATTTGCTTGAAGATATGCATTTAATGAAAGTGTCGAGGGCGAGTTTTAGCCATCTGTTTGTGGCGGGGTGGGAGGAGCCTGGCTATGCAGAGGATAGTTGCATTTTAGTAGTATCTATGTCAGAAAACATGATTTCAGTCAGAAGCAAGTTTTCATGACAAGCTTGAGCTTTTTGGCAGTTCTGCAGCCTGTATGCGCTTTTAAAGCACCCCAAACGTCTTTTCAGCGCCATTTCAGAGCGCATTAAAAAGGACATTGTCAGTTTCTTCTCCCAAGTACAAGATTTCACTTTGTATTGCTTATAAACTCTCTTTTCAATCATATCTACATGTACCTCATGTTAGGGAAGTGATCCTGTTCATTGGGCTGTGAGAGCTCATTGAAAAACAGGAAAAGGCCTGAGACCCAACATCATACTTGAATACACCACTTTTTAGAGGAATGGAGTGATATTCTTTGCTTCTTAAAGTAGCAGACCCTGTTCATTGACCCTGAGCTCAGAGGCTGGCAGGATAAGATCTGAGACCCAGAAACATAAACACATATACCCGGATCAAAGGAAGGGGGCTGTGTTTTTAAAGCTGGTTATGGGTAATTTGATGCTGCCAGGTTAAGGCCTGAGACCCGTCATCATGCATCTACTACCCCATATTAGAAAATGGGCCCCTGTTATATGAAACTTTATGTAAGAAATTTCAAGCCGCAGGCTGAGGCATTGTTTTGGGCACTGACTGCGGGAACTTCAGCCTCAGACCATCGTACATAAATATACTCCTTCTAAGTGTATAGGGCACTATTCATGTATCCTGGCTGTGGGAGCTCTGGTGCAACAACCTTTAGGTCCTAGACCAAACTCATACAAACATACACCACCTTAACAGAGTCTAAGGGCCTATTCTTTGGCACAGATAGGGAACAGTTTCCTGTTTTTTGGTGCATAAGACCCAGCATCATACACATACAGCATATACCTCATTTAAGGAATGTGCCCGCTTTCATTAAAGCTGGCTGTGAAAGCACTGTAGCGGTCAGGACAAGACTGGGACCCCATTTGAAGCATTCATATAGTGCCTAACAAGACAATGGACTCTCTTACTTTGGTAGCGCAGAGGTAGCCAGCCAGAACCGAAACTTGACGATATGTATTTACACAGCTCATGCAACAAAACAGGGCCTTGTTCAATTAGGCTGGCTGTGGGAGCTCAGTAGTTACCAGGCTGAGGCCTAAGATCTTTTACTATACAGTACATACATATACCCTGATTATGGAAGGGAGCTGTTTTTTAAGCGTGCTATGGATGATTTAAGGGTGCCAGGTTCAAGGTCTGAGACATAACATCGTACATTCAATAACCCATATATTAGAATGGGTCACTATTCTGTAAAGCTTAATGTTGGAAATTTCAAGCAGCCAGGCTGAGGCATTGTTGTAGTCACTGAACTGTTGTAGTCAGTGAATACAGATACATGAATTTAGATAGAAAATAGGTCCCTGTTCTTTGGGTCCCTGTTCTTTGTCCTATGACCTCAGCCAGGTTACCTCAGACCTCCAACAGCCTGTTTTGATAAACAAGGTCTCATTCCTTTTCATGGACTATATTTATGTGTGATGTACACATTAGGCCTTAGGCTGGCCTCGAAGCACCCACTGCCGAATTCTAATGAGCACAACTTTTGTTTGCATTATGTTGGGTCTACGGCCACAACTCGGCTATCCAAAGCCACAGTTCAAAGATCAGGAACCTATTCCCTTAAATTATATATTTGCACATGTAATGTTGTATCACTGGTCTTAGCCTGGCTGCCTCATAACTTTCTAAACCAGCTTCAAAGAACAGGTGACTTTCTTATAAACATTTATATGTATATGCTATATGATCTCGTCTCACATGCCTTATGTAGACAAAGAGCACCCTCAGCCAATGTCAGTGAACAGGGACCCATATTTAATGTATATGTACGATGTTGGTAAAGCTCCTAAAGCCAGCTATAATGAATATTGCCTTATTTTATTTCGGTTTTATGTATGTGTGATTTTGGGCCTCAGCTCTATGACTTACTACCTCAGTTCACGCACAGCCAGCCTCAAAGACCCATATGTATATATGATGTGACTGCCTCTAAGAAATCACTGCCAGCTTAAATGAGCAGGGTCTATTCCCTTAAATATGCTATATGTGTGTATGATGTTGAGCCTCAGGTCCCAGCCTGGCAGCTTCAATGAACAGTGACACATGCATTAATCTGGGTTTATTTTGGGTTTGTGGAGCTGCGTTCTGGGAGCTGTATTATACTGACAAAGCGTTTATAGCACTTCTGAAACACTTTTAACTCCCAGGAAAGTTTAATCTTGAAGTGAGATCACTTCACTTCATCTGACATAGAACTGGTTATATGCTAGTAAAATTACTTCAAGCAGTGTTTTCACAGTGCTTTCATGCAAGCAATGTTAAATCCTGAACATGGATAAACTTATGAATTTATTTGTGATCATCCCCGTCAGTGTCTATGTGAAATCATGTCCGTTTAAACTGGTAGAACATGAGTGTGTAGCTAATAAAACTGTAGAGAGTTAAGGAAGCGAAGACCCACTTATAACCCAGGTTTCAATGACCACAAATAAAACACAAATGATTTAATAATTTATTTGAGATTGAACATTATACAAACAGTTCATGTCACAGGCCTGAGGTGGGCGCTGTAAACAGATGTACCTGTTTTACAGAGTAAAGACAGACGAGAAGAGTAGAAGTGTGGTCTCTGACTTCTCAGAGCGCCCTGGGTTCACTTGGTTTATGTTACAGAAAATTATAATTTTACCAATAATATGAAAGTTACAGATTTTTTAAAGTACAATGGCGGTGCCTCCAATATCTACAAGGGCTGTATTTACACTAGTCCTCTTTCACTGAATGAAACACAATAAATATACACACTTTTAGCTCCAAATGAAAATAACTTTTCATATAATAATTATATTAAACCAAACTTTTCAACGTATATGTATAGAAAATCTAAACTCTTCAATACAATTTACTCAAATGGTTGGGAATTCAAACTGCAATCTTAAACCTGTGAAGTGGGCCCAAACACACACACTCCTAACCCGGCATTTAACTAGTTAAAGTACTCGTTGCAGTCATGCGTTGTGGCCCAGAAAATAAAACACACTGGCCTCTTCACTCTTTCGAGCAAAACAAAATGTTTTTAAAATAAAATTCTGTCTAGAAATCTCTCTCTCTCTTTCTTTCTCTCTCTCTCTCTCTCTCTCTCTCTCTCTCTCTCTCTCTCTCTCTCTCTCTCTCGGCGGCAACAGGGTTCTTCCTCTTTCCCACCTCATCCTTCTCTCACCCGCCCCTTTTTTCCCAGCAGACCCCCAAGGCAGAGAGCTATGGGACAACATAAAATTATTATTATTACTGTTGCTAATTATTTAGCAGGGTTACATTAATAAACTAATAAAATTCTCTAAACAAACAATCTAACAGTACAGTGTCATAAAATCACTCTGAACAGTGTTTAAATACAAATATATCCTTGCACAGAATCTCCCAGTACGGTGCGAAGTTCATTCCGGTTAGCGGTTAGCCACATTACATTCGCTACTATTGCAGCCGTTAGCTTCCTCTTTACTCGGTTAAAACATCTACATTTTAACATCAACCTGGCAATATCACGCCATTAATACATCGTCGTACTTCTTCCGCAATGCCTTAGATCAACAGTTTAGTCCAACAATGTAAACTAAAAAGTAAAGAATAAAAAGAGTAAAAAATAAAAAACATGTTTACATAATGATCCCTTATCCAAGAACTGACCAAGGCCAGCCCTGCTTAGCTTCACATACCTATAAAGTCTATAGGCCCACAGTCCCATTGAGTCATTGGCTGGAGTAAGCTTCTACTACAGGCCCTAGCATATTATCACTCTGGGATGACTTTTTTAAAATACTTAATTATTTTACTTACTCCATTCAACCTAGCTTACTCCATTCAACCTAGCTTACTCCATTCAACCTAGCTTTCAACCTTGATAGCACCATTTAATGGCAGCTACTGTTTACTACAAGGACATAATAAACCTGATTCGTTTCTCAAGGCAGCCGAGCCCAAGGGTTTTTATAGATCTCTAGGCTTTAGGTGAAGCTGGAATCCAACATACATCACTTAAAGTATGTTAGTAGAATGAAGATTTCTTCCACAATGCCTCAACAGTTTAGTCCTAAAATGTAAACCAGAAAGTAGTGATTCAAAAGAGAGGTTTAACAAATGGTCCCCCATTAAAGAACTGGCCAGGGCTAGTCCTGCTTGGTGTCATATGCCTCACCATTCAGTAATACAGGATCATCAGTACTTGAGTCAGTGACAGAGAGATGTCAGTCAGTACAAGTTACTGACAGAGAGCTGTAGGAATAAGTCATAGAGTACTCTCAGTCCATTAAAGTCAGTGACAGAGGGTTTTAGTGTCCTATAAGAGTCTGTGATAGAGGACTGAATGATTGAGCTCCTTCGGGTTTGTGCAAGGCACTGACTCGGGGCCATCAGTCCATCCGTGTCAGTGATTGAGGGCCATCAGTTTGTATGGGTCAGTGATAGAGGGGTAGAGGGCTGTCAGTCCATACGAGTCAGTGACAGTAAAGAGGAAAACACAAAGTTCTTCAACCAAGAGCAAGCAAATGCTTGAAAGCTATCCATTGTCAGAGGGGTGTACTCACTTTTGTGATATACTGTACATCCTAGTAAATTCCCCCTTTTGTTGGAGGGACATAAAATAACACTAAGGTTAAAAATTTACAAGAAAAGTGATCAAGAGAAAAACTAAAATGAAAAGGTTCCATATGAGTTCTTTAAGTGCTGTACAAATTGTGTAATATGTCCAGAAGATGGCAGGAGAGAGTTGTCTTTCACACAGCACTGTATGTTGATACCTTCACAGCTGAGAACACTCTGAGGCACTCTAAAATAAATTTAATTTCAGGGATAAATTGCCTGAAATGTATATACCTAGCACAAACTGCCTGCAGGCAATGCTACCTGGAGGGTCTAGATCTAAACCAGCTTTCTTGCCACTTTCCTGGTACTCATCTGTATTTCACTTCCTTCCACTGTGTTTTAGTTACTGCGTTGTAGTAAATAGTTGGTACGTAAAATATTTGTCATGAGAAAGGATTAGGATATCAAAGTATGTCAAAGGATTAGGATATCTTTTGGTTTATTTAGTTTCCTTTATAAACATAAGCTCACCTGACAAAAAATAGCAACCTTCGTTTGGAATGTACCTAAAATCATAAAAAAATGTTGCCAAACAATTTTTTGTGCCAAATTCAATTTGGCATGAACTGCACAGCCTTGTATCAAAGAATTGTGCAGTTTTGCCAGATTTTGTGGACGCCTTCTCTGGCACAATTCTGAGAAGAATTTCCTGTAGATTGGGAGTTTTGCAACTGCTCTGTATGATGCTTTCGATACACCTGCTAATTCAGTTACTTCCTTCATACTATGGCCTTTGGCATGCCCAAATGCAGTCACTCCTTTTTGCCAATCATTAACATCTGCTTTGCCAGCCATTTTCTACACATTGAATCCTCAACCACTAAATATATCAAGTGTTTAGTGTCACTTTGTACTTTTGTTACAGCTTCAGGAAACTGACTTTCAGTTTCACCCAGAAATCTGCAGACACAGAATAGAGTTGAGTCTTAAAAGCTGTTTTAGTATTTTCCACTTCTTACCATTCAAGTCCCAATAACAAATTTAGTAATGTTGAGGTCTGGACTCAAGCAGTTTTTATTTTTTTTTATGTGTCTATCTCACTTTTTGACAGTTACACAGCCTTTCATAACAAGGAGTTCTCCTCTCACACTGAAAAGATGGACCTGTGGATGTTTTTGGATCTGAAGAATAAGTGGAACTTGATGTTCTCCTCTCTGTCAGAAATCAAGAGCTTTAAGTGCTGTTTAACTGATTGGTACAATATTAGTGGGTTGACAAGGTCTTCCAGAGAAGTCACATTTTCTCTGAAGCTTTATTCTCCTTGGACTTATTCCTTCTGTACACAAGCGGATTATTTTAGATAAAAGCTCCTCACATATATCTAAAAAAAACTTGTGCTAAAGGCAGGATAAATTATTTAGAGTGGAAATAATATAAAATAAGGGAGGTCTCTGATGTTTGTACACTGGCAGGTGCCTCTTTAATGAATCATTTTTAAGGGATATGTGATGAAAAATGTTTAATTTAATAAAAAAAAAGAAAAAAGAAGTGGACAATAGGTTAAATATTCTTACAAAATTCTTACAGCAAGCACTCAAGGCATTTAATACATAATTACTAGATGCTTTTTATATACACAGCTCAAAAAAATAAAGGGAACACTTTTTAATCAGAGAATAGCATCAACTCAGTTCAACTTTAGGGATATTGATCTGGTCAGTTGTAGTAGGGAGGGCCGTTAATCAGTTTCAGCTGCTTTGGTGTTAATGAAATTAACAACAGGTGCAGTAGAGGAGCAACAATGAGACACCCCCCAAAACAGGAATGGTTTAAAAGGACGAGGTCACTGACATTTTGTCACCCCTCATCTTTTCCCACTGATTTTTCACTAGTTTTGCAGTTGACTTGGGTCAGCGTCACTAGCACCATGGTGCGGTACCTGGACCCTACAGAGGTTGCACAGGTAGTCCAACTACTGAAGGATGGCACATCAATATGTGCTATTGCCAGAAGGTTTGCTGTGTCTCCCAGCACAGTCTTAAGAGTGCGGTAGAGATTCCAGGAGACAGGCAGTTACTCTAGGAGAGCTGGACAAGGCTGTAGAAGGTCCTTAACCCCTCAGCAGGACCGGTATCTGCTCCTTTGTGCTAGGAGGAAGAAGATGAGCACTGCCAGAGTCCTACTGCTGTGAATGTGTCTGACCAAACAATCAGAAACAGGTCCCCAAACAATCAGAAACAGAGGGCCCGACGTCCTGTAGTGGGCCCTGTGCTCACTGGCCTGACACACAGACCTCTACAGGCTAGACAACGGCACCCTGACTGCTATTAGGTATCAGGATAAAATCCTTGGACCCGTTGTCAGACCCTATGCTGGTGCAGTGGGTCCTGGGTTCCTCCTGGTGCCCAACAATGCCCGGCCTCATGTGGCGAGAGTATGCAGGCAGTTCTTGGAGAATGAAGGAATAGATACCATTGACTGGCCCACCGGCTTGCCTAGCCTAAATCCAATAGAACACCTCTGGGACATTATGTTTTAGTCCATCTGATGCCACCAGGTTGCACTTCAGACTGTCCAGGAGCTCAGTGATGCCCTGGTCCAGATCTGGGAGGAGATCCCCCAGGACATCATCTGTCTCATTAGGAGCATGTGGAGGCCATACAAACTACTAAGTACCATTATGAGTTGCTGCAATGGAGTTTGGGTTAAATGGACGAGCCTGCTGCATCATTTTTTCGCTTTGATCTTCAGGGTGTCTTTGAATTCAACCCTCTGTAGGGTGATCATTTTCATTTCGATCAAACGATGTGGCATCCTTTGGTTCCTAACACATTACCCAGTCTATATGAGGAAAGATATTCTGCACGATTTTTTTCCCATTGAGATCTGATGTGTTTTCAAAGTGTTCCCTTTATTTTTTTGAACAGTGTATATTATCGTCACAGTAGAGCACGTTTTTGATCTTAAGATAAGGGAAAACAAAATGGCTTAAGCCCACCACGCATACAGAATGTGCGAATATCACTGGGGAGGAGAGAGAAGCACAAGGTTCGTGGGAGTGCACAGATGGGCAAACTACACCATGTCCATGCAAACCGTCCATCTTAAATACGATATATTCAGTCTGATTAAATGTTGAGTGTGGCTTGAGGTGTTGGAATACTGTAAGGATGGGAGGTTTTGGTCACTTTTCCTTGCTGGTCAGGTTTGTTTTCAGTAGGTGGGTGTTCTATTGTTTTTTATGAAGCTTCCCTTAAAGAAAAAAAACACTCAACATAATTAACACCAAAGACTTGTTAAATTACTTCCCTGCATATTAAGGCTTATTATGCAAACTGAATGAGTTACTATTAAAGAGCCCATAGCATAAAAAAAAAAAATCATATAATTTGCCCTTGCTTTTATAATATAAAAAAAATATATATAATTACTATAAATAAAATCTAAAATCTAAGAGAAATTCTAATTTGCAGAATTAGCAAAGTTACAACAGAAAAGATGTAAAATGGCCATGTACAATTTACAAATACTGTTCATTAAAACACAAAAATATCAAGTGCAGAAACATTTTGAGCCTTTTAATAATAAATTAATAATTACTTAAACTGGTAATTAGCATTTCAGTTTTTAATGCGGACACTGCATCTACTGTCATTCATGGAGCGTTTCATGTAGAGTTCATAATTCATATATGTATATAATCTGTGGTTTCTATTGATTTCCACCAATGCACAAGTTGATTGGTTTAACTAGTTAGACCTCATCACGCGTTTGATCTATCATGTCTTCTGATCACGGCACAAAAACACCTGCAGGTTTGTAAACCTCATCTGAAGGGTCATTGACAAAGGAAGGCCCTTGCTTTCATGTCTCCCATACTTATTCATGAGTGTGACGAGGCTGTGGGAGTTTAGGGGTCTCAGAAAGAGAGGTTGAAGAGGAAAGTTTGTTTAGACACAGCTTATCGCCCTGAATAGATTGCCCTGCTTCTCATTCAGTATGACACATGCTACAGCAAAGTGAATATCCACTGATTAGCAGGAAGACCGTGGAGATTAGGGTTGTAATTACATGCGTGATCCAAACAGTTTTCCGAACAGTTTCCTGGTTCTAGCAAATATCTTCAATTAGGGTGTGCTTGTTAATTCAAAGGTGAGCACGCATTACAAGCGGAAGCCTACATAAAGTAAGCTCATCTATGAGATGATTATTGTTTGGCGCCACGTGAAATATAATCGCTTATCTGTACTAAATTAATATGGTCATTATTTTGCTTTTGTTGACTTTTACATCAACTTTGTGTCATAATAGACCACTTCTGGAAAAAACTTCCCTCCTCTCTTAATTATACACTGATTGAAACTGTAAAATGTTGAGAGGGCTGCCTGTGGAGAACAATAATCATCACACATATTTACTCATACATGTTTGCTCAGTTTGATGTCAAATTTCTTAGTATCATTACATGTTTTATTTATTTATTCAGTCTATTAGGATACACAGCACTGCGTAAAAGTCAGAGACCATCATTTATTTATTTCATTTACAATTAAAACGTCCTGATTATTTTTTTCAGCTTAAAAAAACATATTAATTCATTTTCACACTATAACAATGTTGGAATGTTTAGTGTGTCCATTCTTTCATTTTATTTTCCTTCGTTCCTCCTATTAATTTCCAACAACACCTAGCCACCTATTGGGAAAGACCTAACAACCACTCTGTCAACACCTTGCATGCATTGTTACCTGCTAGCAACATACAGAACACAACCCTTATACAACAACAAGTGCCTAACAACGCATTAGCAACCACGCTGCATACCTTGGCAGCTGCCTAGCAACACGTGAGCTTACACCATAGCAACTACTTAGCAACCAGACCTTACACCATAGCAACTACTTAGAAACACCTTAGCAAACAACCCTACACCACAGTAACTGCCTAGCATTATCTTAGCGACCACTCTGTGCACCTTGACCACTGCCTAGCAACACATTAGCAACCATCTATCCACCAGCTACATCATAGCAACCATGTAGCATCACCATAACAGCATCAGCATTTTATATTTCATTCAGTAAACAGGAAGGTTTTAGTTTTATGTCTACTGTCCTCACAAATATCTCCTTTGGAAATGAGGAACTTGTGCTTTATAGCTGTTTTGACAGGAAGTAAAATAAATAAACAGCTTTTTGTACATTAATTCAAGAAATAGTGGTACAAGTAAATTTGTCTGCCAGGGGCAAACCTTCAAGGTCTTCTAAGTCCTCAGAGTATGATAGATAGATGGATAGATGGATAGATAGATAGATAGATAGATAGATAGATAGATAGATAGATAGATAGATAGATAGATAGATAGATAGATAGATAGATAGATAGATAGATAGATAGATAGATAGATAGATAGATAGATAGATACTTTATTGATCCCAGAGGGAAATTCATGATTTCATGCTTCTTGGATTTAATTTATTTCTGCAGTCCTTTTGTTTCAGTTTCACTGAAGACAAATATTCGATGTAATGACCAGATTCAAGCAAATATTTTACTTACACTGATATCATTTTTTTTATGTACATTGAAGATCATCCACTGTGGACTGTCCACACCAGCACCTGCCTGTTTGACATAATTAAACCTGACAAGCTCTTTACACTTCCTTCAAGGATTCTGATGAAAGCCGACACATGAAATATCTGTTCTTTTGTTTAGCCTCCTCCAGTTTTCATTTCAATTCTTCATGATTTGATATGGTCACAGGCACTAAAATGTCCACTGCTGGGAAGTCAGATAAAGCCTCACTGTTTAATCAGCTGGATGAGAAACAAATGTCAGTGTCCACCAATGCACTGTATAGCTGTGTGTGAGTATTTGTAGGAGTGAATGTATTATGTTAGGAATGTAAGGCCAGTGCCTGCTTCCATATAGAACCATTTTTGTTTCACAAAAGGTATCATTTGCATTTGTTTGCATACTGCATTAACCAGCAGAGCACAGCAGACGTTCATGTTAAATGTTACTTTCAGCTCAGATTTCTTGCTCTACTTAAATCTCAACTCACTATTCTGTAAAGCTCACAGGGAAGGTTCTTCCTCATGCTCCTAGGTAGGGTTTTCTGAATGCTCGTTCCTCATGCTTCTAGGTAGGGTTTTCTGAATGCTCGTTCCTCATGCTCCTAGGTAGGGTTTTCTGAATGCTCGTTCCTCATGCTTCTAGGTAGGGTTTTCTGAATGCTCGTTCCTCATGCTTCTAGGTAGGGTTTTCTGCCATTGTTGCCACTGTAATTACATTTCTGGAAAAACAATTCTAATGGTAAATGGATACATACAAGCCATCCATATTTTTCATCAGGAATTGTTCATCCATCTTCCCCTCTGTGATTAACATGATACATGAATTCTTTAGTTTAAATGTAACTTCTGGGATCTTTCATTCAGTCACTCAAATTTCCATCCATTCACCCAAATCTCTTCAGATTCAATCAACTCTGTTGCTTTCTCTCCCTCTTTATTTCTCCCAGCAAAAATCTCTGTACTCTGCTCCTCCCTCTCTCACTCCCTCTCTCTCTGCCAGCCTCTCTCCCTCTATAAAGCCCTCTCCTCAGGCTGTCCCTTCAGTTCTGCCGTAACACATGTGCTGCTCCATGCCCGCCTCTGCAGCCTTTCCTCGCGCTGACCACGGAGGACGTGCTAAACGGCGGGGTGGTAGCACAGCCATGCAGTCTACCCTGCTTGCCATAGGACGCGATTTTGGAATGCCCACCCCGGCCTCGTCCGCCTGGAAGCCTGGAGAATTGCAGCTGTCCAATTGGTCAGTGCAAGAGAGGGTAAACGGGACGACCCCCGGAGAGCTGGATGCTTTGGACAGTCGACGAGCACAGTATGGTCAGTTTTCTCAGGCCGCCTCCGTTTTCTTGGCTGTGCTTATGACCCTACTAGTGTTTGCCACCGTGGTGGGCAACGCACTGGTCATCCTGGCGTTTGTCGTGGAGAAAAGTTTGCGCACACAGGGCAATTTTTTTTTCCTAAATCTGGCCATAGCGGACTTTCTGGTCGGTGAGTTGTCAAATGTGAGCTGGTTTCAGAAACTGTGGCTGTTTCACTGCAGAAAACTATATCTTAACCAGTAAATGTGTTCTTTATCTCTCACTGTGAATAATATGACATTTCTGCATATGTAAAACGACCTTACCAAGTGACATTACTTCATAGGTGGATCATTTTCTTACCTCAAGCATTATTTCTTAAACAAACACATATATCACATGGCAAAGCAGAAAGACAATAACTTCATAATCACTGACAACAAGAGAAATATGTAGGAGAGGGTGAAAGAAATTAGTTATTACCTACGTATGACTTATTTTCACTTATGTGGTTTGTGTCAGGATTGTAGATCTGTATCTCTTCAGGTCCATTTTTTGCATTTCCTGCTCCAACACGCTCGATCCAGCCTAAATAGAGATATTGTTCTTCCCAAAATACAACAAAATGATCAAAAATTAATCTAGTACAATAGTGTTGGAAAAATCACAAAAAAGAATGCTTTTGGTACTTCATGAGCTGAATTAGGAACTGTAGGGTCAATTGTGTCAAGCAAATTGTCAACATTAATTTTCGGCTCCTATCTATCATTACAGCTAACTCAGATATGCAGTGTTCTGTAGCAGACCAGTGAATAGTTACTGAAAGGATTTTAAATGTAGGTAATATTGGTTATTGAATGGAATACAATGATTCCAAAAAGACTAGAAACAAAATCTCTTTACATTAACCTACATTAAACAAACATAAATAAACATTTTTAAATGTTCTTATTGTATAGCATTGTAGTAAGAATATGTAAGATTCAAATTATTTCTATTTAACTTCTATTTTCTGATATAAGAAATCTACATTTTAATTTCTCTCATCTCTTAAGTGGATAATAAGCCCAGAATGTAAAGGGTTAATGCCTGTACTGAGAAACACTGTGCTGACGTACCTGTGTGTAATGACTGCAGGTGGGTTCTGCATCCCTGTGTACATCCCCTATGTGCTGACAGGTGAATGGAGGCTGGGCAGGGGGCTCTGCAAGCTCTGGTTGGTGGTGGACTACATGCTCTGCACTGCCTCCGTCTTCAATATCGTGCTGATCAGCTTTGATCGATTCCTGTCTGTCACCAGAGCGGTGAGTGGAGCACAATCTGTAGTCTAGTGACATCCAGACTTAAGGTTAGAATCAGTAGACCAGTTTAACTGTTTGAAGTACAGATGCACCAATGTGGGTTGACGACAATATCCATCAGTCCAGCTAATGCTGATAGCTAATAAGTGAGTACGTTTTCTAGCATCTTACAAGTCAAGACGCTAAGGAAGCTATAGCTGCTAGTGGGTGTAACAGTGCATAAACTTTTAGAATAAATCTAAACTTTTATGCTTAAAAAAAATCTTAGTTCTACAGTGATCTAAAACTAACGGACTAATTCTACTGGAGAATCTGATAAAATAAACCACAAAAAACCCAGTCAGAGTGTGGGTGAGTCTATGATGCACTCATGTGCTTAGTTTTTATCACCAACTGTGGTTTCCATGAACAATGGGAAACAAAAGACTCAAAAGAGAATGGGGTATCTTTTTAGGTGTTTTTTGCACACAGTGGAATTTGTATTCTGCCTTTAACCCATCCGTGAAGTGAAACACCCACCCACCCACACACACACACACACACACACACACACACACACACACACACACACAATCAGTGAACACACACACTAGGGGCCGTTGCTGTCAGTTCAGGGAACCTCGGATCACAAGGCTAGTTCCCTAACCTTCAGCCTATGACTGCCCCAGGTGGGTGTGAAGGGCGTGTCTGTAGTGAAAGTGCTACAACCGCTCTAGCTCTAAGGATGGCCCTTGAGTTTGTCCTGTTACACATACTCTCCATCCTGACTTGTGTTGTTGTGTTGGTGATATTTTTGCAAGTGAATTAAATTCGAAAGCGATTCGAGCAGTTGGAAGAATTTGAGAGCGGTCGCATCTTAGGGCTTCAGGAAGCGGGATGGTCCTGTCAACTTACCACTTGTGTGGATACAAAATTTACAGTTGCCATTTTAATCAGTAAAACTATATAAACTTCCATTTAAATTGCTTTGGAAATTGTGGAATCCTTTTTTCTTTGTTCCAGGTGAGTTACCGCAGCCAGAAGGGAGTTACCCGAGAGGCTGTTATGAAAATGCTTGGGGTCTGGCTGGCTGCCTTCTTGCTCTACGGTCCGGCCATAATTAGCTGGGAGCACATTGTGGGAAGGAGTGTTGTGCCCCGCGGGGAGTGCTACGCTGAGTTCTACTTCAACTGGTACTTCCTGATCACGGCCTCCACCATTGAGTTCTTCACGCCTTTCATCAGCGTCACCTACTTCAACCTCAGCATCTACATAAACATCCGCAACCGCTGTTCTCTCAGGGCGGATCAGACGACTTGCTTGCGGCTCAGGAGCTCTGAAGAAGGTGCAGATCTGCAACGGGTGTTCTTTGTCCGTCCTGCCGAAGCCAGCAGCGTTGTGGACCTACCATTGAGGCCTCGCTGCTGCCGGCTTTCAAACACCAGAGTTTTGGCCCCTGAGACCGAAAATCCATCCCAGAAACGAAGGGTCACCAGGACCCTTGACCTTCCTCCACTCCAGGTCGGTGACGTGGTGGATTTGAATGAAAAACACTGTCATTGCACAGATCACTGGCGAAAGCGTCCAGATGCATCGTCCAGCCTAGCCAGCCGCTTCCGCCTTTCCAGGGACAAAAAGGTGGCCAAGTCTCTGGCTGTCATAGTGTGCGTGTTCGGCCTGTGCTGGGCCCCCTACACGCTCCTCATGATCATCCGTGCTGCGTGCCAAGGCCAGTGTGTGCAGCACTACCTCTATGAGATATCCTTCTGGCTGCTGTGGATTAACTCCTCCATCAATCCTGTCCTGTATCCGCTGTGCCACACCAGCTTCAGACGGGCTTTCAGCAAGTTGTTGTGTCCCAGCAAAATAAAAATCCAGCCCCAATACATGGACCAAAAGTACTGAGACTTAAAAGTACTGAGAAAAAAAAAGAACTGGGTCGGATACAACAGTTGATTAGTGCAGACAGTATTTGTGTCAGTTCTTTAGCAGTAGCACAGAGCCAGACATCTTGTGACAAGAATGTACGTGTGGGCAGTTTGATAAAAATCAGCACCATATTTATAAAAGTCTGGGCTCTTTTATCATCTGAAGTTCAATACATGGGGGAAACAAGCTAGCAAGCAAAACAGTGTTGCTGGCCAATTCAACTGTTTTTGCAAGAGGCTAGTTTTACCACGTTTTTCAGCCTTGCCAGTGTAAGGTACATTCAAAGGGCTAACAATGCTGCAACCACAACATCCCACCGTACCTCACCTTCACAAAGTGTATATTTATACCAACAATTTTTGGGGGGCAAAATTTCTCAACATCTCAAGACGTTCTTGTCACAAGATCATATCTGGCCCTACTTGACTAGTTGTTTAGTAATCTAACAGAAGCATAAAGAAATTAGTAATGAAACTATTTTGCTCCCAATACTGTGGGTGTAGTCTTCTTTTACACTGTACTAATTTGTACTGCTGTTCATTGTTCCTCATGTTCCTGGTCCTTCTGTTCTTGACTGATGTTTGCACTGTTTTTAGAAATTGTCTTTTAAACTGATTAAGAATGGATTTTAATAAACTCCATTGTTGACATTGTGAAACTATAACTACAGCATGTTACTATGGAACAATGCCATGTGTAGGCAATGCCACTGTATTTATACCATTTTAATTCTATATTTTAAATTGTAATTTACCACCTACCAAAATTTTCAATCACAGTTCCTTCAAACCTACAACATTGGTTGCAATTGGGTCAAGAAGGTGCGAGTCCTTTTATCTGCGGCATCTCTTCTAAAGTGAAAAACATGCCGCAGCTTTAAAATCAAGATTCACTCGTACAAATGCCTATCTCAGAAAAGACTTCGGCAGTTTCCTTGGCAACTGACATTTACAGCATAAGCACCCAGAGATGCATGACTCACATCTTTTTCTCCATGGTCACTTGGTCACATATCCTGTAGATTGTTGCACACACACTGTCAGTCACTTAAAGCTACCACAACACTCAATCCACTTTGTCAAATACGCTCCACTAGGTCATTACAAGAGGCTTCAGGCCAATCGTTACTGTGCAAATACACCAGTAAAACACAACCCTCTGTAGCTGCATCCTGCTATTCATGATTTAATGTGGTGGAGTGCGCAGTACAACATACTATGAAGTATAAAAACTTGACCATATAGCTAAATGCTAGGGCAGTGAACAGTGTCTGCTTTCATAAGCCACCTTAGGAGATATAATGCTGACCTTTATAAATAGAGAGGAATCTAATCCAAGATCTGTCCTTTAATTAGCAACTACTTTGTGAATGTCAGGGCTGGTGTTGGCCAAAATGTTTTACAACCCCAATTCCAAAAACGTTGGGGCGCTATGTAAAATGTAAATAAAAATGTAAATTAAAAAAAATATTTTTTATTCACAATATTTAATTAACAATAGAACATAGAACACATGAGATGTTAAAAGTGAGACATGTTTGTATTTCATAAAACTATTAACTCATTTAGAACTTAATGTTTTCAATGCATCTAAAAAAACAACAGGAATACTTTTGTTGTGGAAATCACTGCATGTCTTAGGAACACTTACTCACTCACAGGCTGTAAACACTTTGCTGTGCAATCCACATATGCAAATGAAATCATCTATCATGCAAAGAAGAAAACTCATGTCAACACGATCCAGAAACACCACTGTTTGTCTCTGGCCCAAGTTCATTTAAATGGACTGAGGCAAAATGGAAAGTGTTCTGTAACCAGATGAATCACCTTTTGAAAATCTTTTTGAAAATCACGGATTGTGGAGTCTTGTGGACTCAAGGGGAGAGTGATACTCCAGCATGTTATCACACACAGTTCCATTAACATCTCTGATGGATATGGATTGAATTAGTGTCTATGCTGTGGGCAGTTTACACATATGGAAAGGCACTACCAATGCTGGACAGTACATAGAGGCTTTAGAACAACATATGCTCCCGTCCAGATGTCTCTTTCAGGGAAGACCTTGCATATTTCAGCAAGGCAATGCTAAACCACATACCATTTGTGGCATCCACTTTGCAGGGTGGATCTCACCTGATGATCCTTCAGAACTAGTGTCTGTTTGGTACCGTGTAATGGGGGTCCTCTGTTTTAGTTATCGAACCGAGCAAAGAACTGGTTCAGCACAGAGATCATCACAGGGCTGCGGAGTTTTGGTCTTATAGTCTGTCAGTGCTTAAATTTCGTTCCACATACTGCAGGGGGTTGTTGTTCTCAAAATGTTTCTCAATACACTTTTTGTAACTGTGCTTGTACTCCTTAATGCCCCATTTGGGGTTTTGATGAGCTGCTAAATGAGCCAGTTTGTCTTCCGCCCTAAAAAGGCATGTTTACCCATGAGTTTTGTTTGGGAAACACTTCTATTGTCTGTTTTGTGAGTACATTCTCAGTGCAAAAATGTATGAGGATAGTCATATATGAGGCATAATCCTCCAAATCTGCCCCCTGTGCAAGCAGATCCCTTAGGCACCACGCCGGGAGGATGTCAGCTGCATGGGGCTTTGAAGATCGAAGGAGCTTTGGTGGAAAGTTTTCTGAATGAAAAGAGTAATTCATGTACCGATCTCTGATACAGAAGAGTTGTGCTTGGGCATATGAACATCTTTCTGATACTACTCCATAAACTAGTAAACATGAAACTACAAAGTCAGCCAAAGAAGGGAGAGCACGGCGTGTCTTCACCCGCCACAGCCATGTTGATAATTCTAGCCATGTTGATGTTAACTAGCTCCTCTAATATGTGTGTATAGTTACTGTTAGACGGATAAATTGCTAACAGCTTCGGAAGGACATTAGATATGTGACTCGTTTTGGACATGATCATTCTTGTAACATATTAAGTAATCACTTTTGTAATCCCAGGAAGTGGGTGGGATCAGAGGCCAAAACACAAACAGGCTTTCTGCTCCGGTAAGGAAAGCATACTGGCTGTAGCACTGTTGCCAGGGAAGCCAGTAGTTCAACTAGTAGCAAAACTCTTAGTCAAAGGGCAAAACCATTATATGCATCCTAAGGTGCTACAGGACAACAAATAAGTAAAAAGGACAGAGGGGGCATTAAAGATAATGTCTTCTAAGAATTAGGTAAAGAGAGTGGCAACCACAACTGCACTGATCCACACATCAACACTAGCCTTTACACCAACACAAGAGTTATTTAAAGACAAGATATTGATATCCATAAAAATAAGCCGTTAAAAAATGATAAAATGTGTCTTGAGTCCAGTACATTTTGCCCAATAAAATGAGAAGATTATAATTAGAAGATTAAAATGATCCTTTTTAAACTTTGCTCCTATAAATGGATAAGTGCAGCTGAATATTTTGTGTCTTTATTGTATTTAAAAAAAACCTTCAGGAACATTGCATATAAATTTGTGTAATGTGATTGTGACTATACAACTGAGCATGACTAAATATTTTATGACTTTTTGGGACACCACATGAATCAGGACGTTCACACAAAAGACAATTTTTAGACCACAAGCAAAACATCTCCAGAAACTATTGCATAGGTAAGGGCATTTTAAGGAATTAACGATTTTGAATTGAACATTTGAACATATTGGTTTATACTAGCTGTTAAAGTGTGTTCTCATGTGTGGAGCTGAGTGTCTAAATGGTGTCTAAAACAGTTTGAAAGGTCAAACTTAAACAAATATCATATGTACATTCTTGAAGCTTTAATATCCTAACTGAATGCATAGTGCTGTTTGTTTTGTGTTTTTACATTTTGTAGTGTTGTAGTGTTGTTCCATTTTCTTCCTCTCGCACTGAAAGGGTGGAATCCAGAGACAGGCTGAAGATTTTGGAGTAGTTTATTTCAATGTAATATCTGTTGACTCACAGCTTTGTTACGTCTGAAGACCGTATCTGGTCACAGGGTTTTTATAGACCATTTCACCGCCCCCTTAAAACTTGTGTGTTTTTTACCCAATGGTCAACTCTTCTAAAAGGCCTACAACCTGATGGCAACATTTTCCCTGGGGACTCGTAAATGCATATCGAAATAAGTTGTAAATGCATAAAATGCTAAATCTGTCCTGAGAAAGCAGCTGTTTCCTACATGGTAAACTTATACAGTTATATACATACACACTTACACAAACATTGATATTCAACATTAGCGACTTAGCAAATGCTAGCATGCTATCACTAGTGTTAGCCAAAATGGAGCAATTTCAGTGAGGAATCTTTTGAGTTGCATCTGTTACAGGTCTCGTGCAGGAGGTGCTGTAAACAGATATCCTGTAATAAAGCAGGAGAAATGAAGATAGGAGAATGACATTAAGAAAGACATACTTTCTTCAAGCTCAAAAGTTTAAATACACTAAGATTACTATGCCTTTTTGCCAGTTTGGGACAGCCCATATGATGATGTCATGTCTTTGCAAGCTACTTATAGGTTTATTGGCAACATCTGAGTTAATTAAAGACACACCTGCGGATGTATTTTAAGGCACACCTGAAACACGCTGCTTCTTTGAGTAACATCATGGGAAAGTCGAAAGAAATCAGCCAAGATATCAGGAAGAGAATTGTGGACTTGCACAAGTCTGGTTCATCCTTGGGTGCAATTTCCAGATGCCTGAAGGTGCCTCGTTCATCTGTACAAACAATTATACGCAAGTACAAAAAAGATGGTAATGTCCAGCCATCATACCGCTCAGGAAGGAAAAAGGTTCTGTGTCCCAGAGATGAACGTGCTTTGGTTCGAAGTGTGCATATCAACCCAAGAGCAAAAGCAAAAGACCTTGTGAACATGGTGGCTGAAGCTGGTAAGAGCGTATCATTATCCACAGTGAAACGAGTTCTGTATCGACATGGGCTGAAAGGCCACTCTGCCAGGAAGAAGCCATTACTCCAAACGAAACATAAAAAAGTCAGATTAATGTTTGCAAATGCACACAGGGAAAAAATACCTTAATTTTTGGAGACATGTCCTGTGGTCTGACGAAACCAAAATTGAACTGTTTGGCCATAATGACCATCGTTACGTTTGGAGGAAAAAGGGGGAAGCTTGCAAACCTAAGAACACCATCCCAACTGTGAAACACGGGGGTGGCAGCATCATGTTGTGGAGTTGTTTTGCTGCAGGAGGGACTGGTGCACTTCACAAAATAGATGGCATCATGAGGAAAGAACATTATGTGGAAATACTGAAGCAACATCTCAAGACATCAGCCAGGAAGTTAAAGCTTGGGCGCAAATGGATCTTCCAAATGGACAATGACCCAAAGCATACTGCCAAACTGGTTACAAAGTGGCTTAAGGATAACAAAGTAAATGTTTTGGAGTGGCCATCACAAAGCCCTGATCTCAATCCTATTGAAAATTTATGGGCGAAGCTGAAACGGCATGTGCGAGCAAGGCGGCCTACAAACATGGCTCAGTTACACCAGTTCTGTCAGGAGGAATGGGCCAAAATTCCTGCCAACTATTGTGAAAAGCTTGTGGAAGGATATCCAAAACGTTTGACCCAAGTCATACAGTTTAAGGGCAATAGTACCAAATACTAATGAAATGTATTTAAACTTTTGAGCTTAAAGAAAGTAATAAAAATTGCCTTAAAAAAATCCTCTCTCATTATTCTAACATTTAGCAAATAGAAATAATTGTGGTAATCCTAACTGACCTAAAAAGGGAAAAGTTTATTCTGATTTCATGTCAGACAGTGAGAAAAAAAATGCATATGTGTCTTTTTATATAGTGTATGTAAACTTTTGGTTTCAACTGTATATAAATATGTATATATATACACACACACACACATGGACAAAATTGTTGGTACCCCTGGGTTAATGAAAGAAAACCCACAATGGTAACAAAAATAACTTTAATCTGACAAAAGTAATAATAAATAAAAATTCTATATAAAAAAAAAAAAAAGTCAGATATTGCTTCAACCATGCTTCAACAGAATTATTTAAAACAAACTCCTGAAACAGGTCTGGACAGAAATGATGGTACCTTTAACTTAATATTTTGTTGCACAACATTTTGAGGCAATCACTGCAATCAAATGATTCCTGTATCCATCAATGACACTTCTGCACCTCTCAGCAGGTATTTTGACCCACTCCTCATGAGCAAACTGCTCCAGTTGCCTCAGGTTTGAAGGGTGCCTTTTCCAGACGGCATGTTTCAACTCCTTCCAAAGATGCTCAATAGGATTTAGGTCAGGGCTCATAGTAGGCCACTTCAGAACAGTCCAGTGTTTTCCTCTTGGCCATTCTTGGGTGTTTTTAGATGTGTGTTTTGGGTCATTATCCTGTTGCAAGACCCATGACCTGTGACTGAGACCAAGCTTTCTGACACTGGGCAGCACATTTCTCTCTAGAATTCCTTAATAGTCTTGAGATTTCATTGTACCCTGCACAGATTCAAGACACCATGTGCCAGATGCAGCAAAGCAGCCCCAGAACATAACAGAGCCTCCTCCATGTTTCACAGTAGGGACAGTGTTCTTTTCTTGATATGCTTCATTTTTCCATCTGTGAACACAGAGCTGATGTGCCTTGCCAAAAAGTTCCATTTTTGTCTCTTCTGTCCATAGGACATTCTCCCAGAAGCTTTGTGGCTTGTCAACATGTAGTTTGGCAAATTCCAGTCTGGCTTTTTTATGTTTTGTTTTCAATAATGGTGTCCTCCTTGGTCGTTTCCCATTAAGTCGACTTTGGCTCAAACATCAACGGATGGTGCGATCTGACACTGATGTTCCTTGAGCTTGAAGTTCACCTTTAATCTCTTTAGAAGTTTTTCTTGGCTCTTGTTACTATTCGTATTATCCGTCTCTTTGATTTGTCATCAATTTTCCCCTGCGTCCACGTCCAGGGAGGTTGGCTACAGTCCCATGGATCTTAAATTTCTGAATAATCTATGCAACTGTAGTCACAGGAACATCAAGCTGCTTGGAGATGGTTTTATAACCTTTACCTTTAACATGCTGGTCTATAATTTTCTTTCTAATGTCCTGAGACAATACTTTTCTTTGCTTCCTCTGGTCCATGTTGAGTGTGGTACACACCTCGTCACCAAACAGCACAGTGACTACCTGTAGCCCTATATATAGGCCCACTGACTGATAACAAGATTGTAGACGCCTGTGATGCTAATTAGTGAACACACCTTGATTTAACATGTTCCTATGGTCACATTTTTCAGGGGTACCATCATTTCTGGCCAGGCCTGTTTCAGGAGTTTGTTTTAAGTAATTCTGTTGAAGCATGGTTGAAAAGCAATATCTGACTTTCATTTGTTCATTTTCATAGAATTTTTATGTATTATTACTTTTGTCAGATTTAAGTTATTTCTGCTACCATTGTGGGTTTTTCTTTCATTAACCGAGGGGTACCATGTGTGTATATATCCAACTGTCTAAGTCCCTGTTTTAAATACATAATTATGTACATTATGAAATGTTACCTCAGGGGATGGCTTTGAAATGACAATTATGTTCAAACACAGGCACAGAATAAACAATATCATTTCTACAGCATAATGCAGACAATCTCATATATGGTCTCCTCAGTGTATTGAACGGTTTTCTGCCTCATATTCCTGATTAATTTATGACCACAGAAACACTGACAGCTTTTCTTTTGGGCCTTTTAACTAATCTGTAAAAGTTGCTTTTCATATGACACTGCTTCACTGTTCAATGTTACAATGCAGAAAAAGACAGGGCAAAAATAGTTATGTGAAAAAAATAGTGTTCTGGTCCACTTCTTGCACAGACAGCTGAGTTACCTACTTCCGGCCTAATCTGGTGCTTATGTGTCCCACAAATTACTACAGGGAGTGGCCCACTCAAGTGCCCTCAGCCTGTTTGGCAGGTGGGCCTGATGAAAATGAGAAATGTGGGCCAGATTTGGGACGGAACAGTTTTGCTGTCTGGAATGTATTTTCATACTGGCTTTCAAAGAAAGAACAATGACTAAAATGCAGTTTAAACATATTTACTGAACTTCACAGCAGACAGAACAAAAAGCACAATATGATGACAAGTCACGTCAGGTCACCAACATTTGATCTGCAGACCCTCCATAACACTGTTCTCTTTTTGCTACTTACACTTTTACTAAGTCCTTTGTTTGCCAGGTTTATGCGCATTGCAACAGAAATCTCAAGTTTCAACAAGAAATCCCTAAAAATGCAAACAATTACTATACATTAATAAAATTAAGTAATCTGCCCAACATCATAAGTCAAGTCTCAAATCATGAACACCAAGTCGAAATCAAGTCAAGTATTTTGTCAGTGTTAGTCAAGAAGGCCTAAGTCTTTAAATGTGCAAATCTGCTGTACAGTGGTGGTGTGGGTAGCAGTTACTAAAATTGGTAGCAGATGAAAAATGTAAACTGATATGGGCAATATCAAGTAGCGTCTCCCAGTATGGTGTCGTGCCACTATCACTTGCAACATGCCGGATGTCTCAGCAAGGATTCGTAGAGGTTCCTAATGTTGTCCTGCAACAGGCATTCCCATGCAGCTTGAATATATCCTTCTGGATGGAACTATTTGTGCAACAATGGTTTGATGATAAGTGTATTTATCATTAGGTTTTTTTTTTTAATTCAGCTGCTATTTTTTCAGGTTGTTGTACATGCAGCTACTGTTAGCACCAGTTAAAAAGCAGGAGAAGCGCTGCGCGGCAGGTAAAGCAACAGCATGTATGCAAAATACTTCTAGGACAAAGCAGCAGCTAAACTTTCACCTTGTTTACAGCAACACCATCACCATGGCAACATTTACACTGCTGGAGGTTTGAGAAAACTACATCAATAATAAAAGACAACCTGCATGCACATGTTGGGTTAATATTTTGTTTATTTGTGCAAATGTCATGAAATCACTGATACTTATTTTGTTTTAGCGGATTTACAATTAGATTATACATACAATATATTTGGGGGTAGTCATGATTAAAAAAAAAAAAATAACAAGAGCAACAAGATACACATGAGGTGCTTCAAAAGATGAGGCTATTTCTTAAAGAGTTTTTTTTGTTTTGTTTTTGTTTTTTTAAAGACAGGCAGCCACAGACACTCTTCATACACACATGCTCACGTCTATGTCCACTGCACACCATTTTATCATTTTACATACATCAATCGCCATGTACTCCAGCAAACTGCCATAGAAATAAAGAGGGTGAAGCAAAAAGAGAGACAAAGAAATAGGAGGAATGAAAATAAAGTTGCACGAATGCAGCTCTTTTAAGCATACAATCACACAGCCTGCGACAAAGAACATGTTGCACTGCAGGCTTACGAGTATCCACACAGTGATGCACAGCTCAAACAAAGCAAATAAAGGACTGGGTTCTTTTGCATTTTCTCTGGGTTTTCCGCATCTGCTTTCTGCTTGTGCCCCTTTTCTTTCTTGAAGGTAATTATGTGGGGCCAGACGTGAACTCAAAGAGAATATACATCTGAGGACATTTCGTAAGTGCTTGCATTGGAAAGAAGGGTGTGTTCCCTCTGCAATCTACCTTCGTGCTATTTTTATGTCCCGAGTTTGACCAAAAACACAAAAACATTTTCATGAACTGAAGTCCTTTTTCCTAGCAAGAGGAGGCATGGAGTTGAGGATTCACCTTACTGCTTGCTGTCAGTCATGCAACGTTGATGAGCTCAGGCTGGGTTGGTATATAGGTTACAGACCAAGTCTACCCCCCACTAAACTTATCCCACAGTTGTCTGAAGATCTTTTCATTATGAGATCACATCTGGCCCAATGAGACTACCTTGGATGTCAGTAATCATCACAATGAAATGTGAAGTAAGGAAGCGCAAAAGAACTTCTGCTCTGTGTACTCAATAGAATATATGATGGCTTACAAGCTCAGAGCGAGGACGCGAGAAAGGGTGGAGAAGAACTAAAAGAGAGAAAGATGGTGATTGGCAGAGATGGCAAAAGGGGCTGGCTTTGATCTCACCAGGTGAGAAACCCCATTGTGTGTGGCTATACAGACTATATCTCTATGTGTGTTTATACACAATCATATGTAGATGTATGTGTTGGTGTTTGTGAAGATCCTACAGCACAAGACCCTCATAGGCAGGACCCTCTGACTCTGGTGATTCTCTCTGCAGACGCAAGTGCTCCAGTGTGTTGTGGAAGTGCTTGTTGATCTGCTCTGTCTCCTCACTGGCTTCCAGATTTGGCAGGTCCTCACGGATTTTCTGGATCAGCTGGTTCAGAACCTGAACCGTTACCTGGAGAAGACATGAACAAATCAACAGCCTATCTTCAAACCATGATCCACAAATAAATCTACGGCAAATGTCCAGATACCTGCTGGTCCAACAAGTCTACGAGTATATTAGGTAAGGTCAGGAACTGATGTTAGAACATTGCTGTGAGGATTTGATTTGAGCACTAATGAGGTGAAAAATGTATAATCTGATATAATCAATCAGTTTAATCGTAATCTTTAATTTAAAATCAGTACAGTACAAAACTATCTTCTGTGATTAATTAAACTTTTGAATGTTTAAAATAATGCTGATGCTGTTAAAAGTCAGTGAATACAGTCATAGCTGAGAGATGTAATGCATTTTAAACTTTTTCCAACACTAAAATCTATATTATCAAACAAGTTATTGGTCTATATATAGTCTATATCTTCAGAGATCCACAAATGAACCCTTGTTCTCTCAATGCCTACATTCAAATATCAAAATTGTCACGTTAAAACGCACCTGTTTGGCGCTATTAATTATGAAATTTTAATCAATACAGTGAGCCATTTCTTTCACTTGCCATTTCGAAGCATGTGTTAAATACAGCAAACATACTTCTCTACATTTCTGGAAATATTACTGAGAAAAATGTCTTTAAGCAACCTTCTAGCTTTTTGACCCTAAGTAACTGTCTAGACAAATTTCAGTTACAATACTGGGACTCCTCTAATGAAAATTACTAATGACATTCGACTAAAATTTGTTTACATTTCCCCCCCCCCCAAAGATCATAAAATTCACATAGACTTGAGAACTGGACTGGACTCTCAGGGACTGTTCTAAATTTTTAACTTCACACCTTCAAAGAAAGAATTACTTTGTCAAAATAGAAAATAACTTAATGTGCGTGCCAGTGAAACCGGTATATCAGAGGCTGATCAATATTATAATAATACTGCACAGCAAACCCCTTATTGTTTCGAATCCTGCTTTATGAAAAGAAAAAAAAGAAAGACTGTGGTCCAGTTCCCTTGTCAGAAATATGTCTCAGCGAGAGTGAAACACACAGAAACAAAAAGAGCACAAAGAGCTGGGAGCTAAAAATATGTGAATGGAGAGTGATGGGGAAAGAGAAGAGCATACCGCGTCGTTCTCGCGCTCATAGAAACACACATATCGGTTGAGGATTTCGATAAACAGCTGCACTTGCAGGGACGGGTCCATGCACTGATTAGCGATCTTTAGGGCCTTCTTTAAGCATTCCATCACACGCTTCCCATCACGGATCTGTTAATAAAATTATAAAAGTCAACACAGAAACAGGCGGCACAAGAGAATGTCATTAAAATTTTAAGAAACATGCTGTATATTCAGGAAGATGCAGACTGTGCAAGAGGCAAAAATTAGGAAAACAATTAAAGAATTACGTTTTGCTGCACATGCTTATGTTTTATCAATCGTGTGAGAACTAAAGATACATTTATGAGTATTATAAAAATAAACAGAAACGTTTCCTAGTATTACAAATGTATAGTATGGTCAGGAGTTGGAAAAATAAATATATTTTTTCCCATTACTGATGATTAATAAACTACTTTACAATAAGGATAGGCAACATGATAAGTATTGTATTATTTTTCAAGCACATCACAGATATCATAAGCACTGAAAGAAATCTCTTTCGTCTCATCTTACTACCTTACTACTTATCTGAATAACATTAGCGCAGCTAACACAGTTGCTAGCAAACCAGCAAAGACACTTTTGTAACTAGACACCAAAAGTGAGAAATGACGACACTCTGATAAACAGCAGCACCTGGTTACAATATATCTAATCTCTAGTTTATCACATTTTATTTTTGTATTGACGTTCCCGTCAGCAATGGTGGCTCCAATGCAACTTTTCTCTCGAATGTATAGCACGCTACTGTAATACTTGTAGCGGTGTTTGCACACAGGGAGGGAGGCTCTGTATTGAAACTTGAACCTTTACACCCAAACTGAATTAACAAAAAAACTAACTAACAAAAAAAAAAAAACCTTTCACAACTGAGAATTTGAAATATGTTTAAATTTTTAACATTCTCAGTTATGAAAGTTTTTTTTAAAGGTTATGCAAGTTCAGCTCATGCAAACTTGAATGAAAATATATTAAAAAAATAAATAAACTGACGTGAATGCTAATAAAGAAACACAGAAATGTCCAATTTTGGGACTACATTTAATACACTGTAAATCCCAAATAATTTGCGATAATTGTCACTCTTTTCAGAGGAACTTTTATGGAGATACAAACAGAGTGATTTAGAGTGGTTTGGTGTGAAATGGTTCAGACTTTCTTTACACATTTTTGGACTATCTAAAATCACGAGTAAACCTTCATGTGCCTTCTGAGTTTCATACGGAATGCTGATGATGGCATAACAGTGGCAATCTATTTTATAGGACATTTTTCTCACAAGTCATGCAGTTTTTGTATTATTTTTTGGTCATTTTTGCACATCTTTCTTTGCTGGCTGAAATTTCAGAAACATCATATACTACATGCAATTTATAACCATCACGAAGACGAGAAATGATCATATCGCAGCTTAATTCAGTGCTTAGAATCGAGGGAGAATATCTGACTGAAGATCACCCACACATTAACACATCCATATACAAACCTCCTCGCCGTTTTTGTCCGTGTTGCGGCCCGACCAGAAGAGATGCGCACAGATGCTGACCGCACGGCACTGGTCAGGCTTTTTCAGCAGTTTGGAAGCAGCCAGAGCACACTGGGTACGAAGGGGCTCGTGATTCTCCTCGCTGAAGCAGCGCATGCGCTCAAACGTACCGATGATGAGGGTAATAGCAGCCAGCTGCGCTTTAGAGTCACTGATCTCATCCTCATAGAGAGAAAAGGCCTGTAGGCAGAACATATATTAACAAGTAAGCAGCAAGAAAAACACTGAAAAAAAAACCTATTAAAACAACAAAAATTGTTTGAGCAACACAGCCTGTTCAGCAAATAGCAGGTAAAGATTGTTACAATCCCCCTCCAGATACATTATATTGCCAAAAGTAAGTTCCAAGTTAAGGTGTTAAACCTCAAAGTAATGTACTTACTGCAAGGTGATCTTTTTGAATGATTTGATATTTAAGTGATATTGCACTTATTGAGGTGTAGTCACTTTTGCTGTATAGTGCAATTAGCAAGGTAATCAAACAATCACACTTGGATTTACAATGGGACCATAGTGGGAAACATATCAGTTTAGACCTTCTGGAGGTTCTAGATTCATTACTGAATGCTAATGAGGCATAGTCTAAGCAGGTTTCAGGTAGCTGTTAGACACTGTAGACTGATACAGCTCAAATATACACTCATCTTCAATAAAGAGCTGCAGCCAATAGGAAGTGCTGTGCAACATGTATATTACTGTGACACTTCTTTTTAGATTTATCTTTTCTTATCTTAAGAGTCAGAGGATAACTCACAAAGTGCATGACTGCTTGCTGAATGTTTGTGATGTGAATCTTTTCTAAGATGTTGAATTTTACAGTTACATTGTACAACTGGATATGATGGGATATGAAGCACTGAGATGTCTCGTTTATCATTTTAGTTAATTCCATCATTTTATTATCAAGAAATAAATGAGAAAGGTATTTTTCTTATTTATCTGAACACAGCTGCTGCCCTGCACATTATCAGAAAATGCTATGATAAATGGACAAATAACACTAAAGAAAACCGGTATCTAGTGAAGATGCTTGTTTTTTAAATTCCAATATACTTTTTATTTTCTAAACTAACAGGCATCCCATCATCCAGGGACAGTGTGTTTGGGCTTGAAGATGACCAACAGGACTTGATGAATTTAATCTCTTTCTCAAAGTGTCTATAGATTGTGAAGGCTAAAGGTGCAAACAGGTCACTATTCTCCACTCAAGCCTCATGCGAGATGAAGGCTGAAAGCAGCGGGCCGAATGTACCTGAGACATGAACTCGTAGGCTACAGTTTCATGGTTCTCAAAGCCGATCTCTCCAGCTGCCAGTGCCCCCTGGAGAAAGAGTCTCAAGGGCAGTTCAGCCAGTTCGGCCTTTATTAGCGCACTGATGGTCTGGTGGGCAAAAGAGAAGATCTTCTGACACTTCTTCTCCCATTTATCATCCTGCAAGAGCAAAGAGAGCAGAGAAAATTTTTGACAACGGCCAACTTCCATTTCTGTTCTTTCTCAATTCCAAAGTGATAACTCAAGAGTGCACCCTATGGAACTAGTATGTAAAATAATCTTAGGGTTTAAAATGTTATTTCATCTAAAGTTCCAGAAAACACAAGCAAAACATCAAATGGCAATTGATATTAAACTTACGTGTTATATAAAAATGATCCAGCTTTTTAAAATATCCAAATTTTTTATAAGACCTACTTGAGAGCTGTGTGGGAATGGCTAATAAGAAACTTTAACAGCTTCCTGGCCCTGTTTACACCTGGCCACTTCATGTGTCTAGTATCCGGATTGCTTCAGATCAAATTCTACTCCCATGCAAGGGTTGGGGATTTGAGTCAAATGGCAGGAGTGATGTTTTTAAATCAAATATTTGCTGTTTTAGGTTTTGAGAAGGATTTTTTTTTTTGTTGTTGAAACAGGACTAGGTGATTTCTGTTGCAATGTGCCCACAAAATCTGGCAACCTGTCAAAAAAGTGGGAGGCCAGCAGAGATCAACATAAGAAGAAGCTTTGTATTTTGGAGTGGCTATTCCAAAATATAGTAAAGTTTGAATTTGAGTATTGTTGTTGTGGACAAAAGTAGGAAAAAAAAAAACAAAAAAAAAACCAAACAGATATTGACCACTGTGCTACTGATCTCAAATGTAGAAAACTGGAGATTATTATTTTTATGTAGGAGTTGACTTGAGACTTGCTTGACTTGTACCAGAGACTCTGACTTGCCTGACATCTTCCCATAGGATCTGCCTTGAAATTTAAAGTTAAGACTTGTTTGTGACTAACCAGCAGCTCTGCCACATGACATATGTGTCTAATCTTAGTAGGACTGACTGCTGCAACTAGTGTTTTGAGATGAAAAATGCAAATTCACTTGTTACATGGAGGCGCCCCAACTTCAGATTATCTACATGTTCAGACTTCCTGTGCTTTCTCCAAAAATTGCATTTTTTTTTATAGAATTTCCTCCATGATATCTAACTTACCACCAGAACTAACACACGTGTTCGTATGTTCTTGTGCGTGCGCATCTCGTCAACCTTGCACTTATACAGAACTAAAACCAATTCTGCAGTTTTATACATGTTTACTAGTCCAATGAAACATTATTCAAAGGTCTACCTATACTTGGTATACTGATTCATTTTAACCTCATTAGAAAGAAACCTCAGATTTAGCCTTAAACTGAGAGTTTTTGTCTTTATAAAAGACAGTCCCTGACTACACATTGCCGTTTTAGGCAGAATGCTCTGACAGATTTTAGATGTGAATTCAATGCAATTCCTGAAAGCATTTGAAGAGTAGACATGGACTAGGTGAGAGCCAGAAGTAAATGTTTAAACAGGCAAATTTGAGCGAGACCTAATTGAAGAAGAGTTGTGTCTTTGTAACGGAAAAGCAGTGGTTGGATAGGCGGTCAAACACTAAGTGGTGGTCAGCGTCTGTAGTTTGTAGGTCCTCTCTGGTTCTACCTCCAGACTCCCAAAATGCTTCCTAGGCCTGCTGTTCAGAATACTGCTGTGGGAGGCACAAAATCAAGAAGTACATAGGAACACATTTGAATAATTCATAGCCTCTGAAACGAGCCAATATTTTGCCTCTCAGATCTGCATTCTGCAGAATTCAAGAGATTCAATATTCGTTACAAGACGAATTAGGAACACTTCTGGGTATTGTCCGTTGTCAAACTGCAAATCCCAAAAATCAAATTTAACAACAGTAATCAATTCACAGAAACCCCCAATCAAAAAAAAACTACCTAGGGAAAAATACGTCTCAACTGAACAAATCCTATTTTAATTTGTAGCAAGCCCAAGTAAACATCTAAATCCTCCCAAAGGGGCTAGCCTATAAATCAACAATATCCTTCTACAGCGCAACATTTTACTACGTCATACAAAGCAGCTTCCTGCAAGTGCAGCACAGCAACAATGAAAACTGATAATGACTTAACATTACCCATGCATTATCCGGCACTCGATTATGAAGCACGAGAGGCGAGCGCCATAAAAAACGCTATTATTAAATTAATAACAATGGACCACTTCTAAGCAAAAGGTTGTTGCTCTTGTGGGAAAAAGAAAAAAAAAAAAAACAAACAAACTTTTTTTTTTTTATATTTAGTGAAATGTTCTTTTCAGCCAAACCTTTAATATACCTTAATAGATCGCAGCTTGTGAAGCAATGGATCATCACATAAAATATAAAGTGTCTGGGTAAGATTTTAAGGAATATTGGCATCTACACAGCAGGTTCTTACACAACACCACTATCTCCACTCCTCCACTCACTCAAGGTCAGGAGGAAACGAAATCTATATGGGTAATTTGTTATGATGTTTTCGTACTGGAACATCACACCTGTGTGCAATTGATTTAATAGATCTTCCTTTAACTCACCAGCGTGCCCTGAATGATGGGATTTATACATTACTGATTCTGCTCAAAAGTCTGATACAGAAGCAACAGTCAAAAAGTATAGTAGCACTTGTATAATCAGCTGTGGATGGTATTCCGAAAACACTAACTTGCCAGCACAAGGGTGAAGTACGCCATGGTGTGCCAGCCTGGTCAATTACCTAGTATTTAGAGGGCTGGTTGCCTCATAGCTCAAAATGTATAAAAGATAATCTCTAATCCATGCTACACAATCAAAGAAACTACAAATGGGCATATGCATTTTCAAATACAGAAAACAACCTTTGTTCTGCGTCTCATCATTATAAAACTAGTGTATGTGCACTCAGGGAATGCTTCTGGTTGGATGCTGCTGGCATAAACGTAAATACAGTGGATTGCTGAACAACATCAGAGGTGGTCAGAAAAACAACCATAAACATAAACTATGTTACAGAGGTGATTTACGTCAAAGGCTCCCTAATATGATGCATATATTATCATCTCAGCCTAGATGGCCCAAGAGGAAAACCCACACCGGTAACTGCTGCGTCCTGCGGTCCTTCCGAGTGCAGCAGGTGGATGTGAAACGGACCTCCACCAGGCATCTGTTCCTCTGCCAAAGTCCTACTGGGTCTGGATTCTTCTGCCGGCTTGATCCGCGCTGCCATCTGGATCAATGTGGATACCATAGTTCAGGATGCCGGCATCCACCCTGGGGGTAAGAGAAAGTGATCGAGAGAGGGGGGTGGGGGGTGAGGCAGGCGGTTAAGCGTAAGACATCAAGAGACAAATGATGCGACATGACGGTGGTCTGAGCAAGGAGCTGCAAAAGTAAAAGTTATAAACATAAGAGCCAAGAATGTGCTATACAGAATATTTCATGGGCACATGCGCGAGTATGATTATGCAGAAGAGGCTCTGATTATCTGTCATAAAGAAAATTATCTTTACTCAAAGATTCACCAGGCAGAAAATGTAAACATCCTGCTTTATACCATAGGATTTGTAAATATATGTCTAATTCAGCGTCCAAACACATCACTGCCCGGCCCTAACATATAATATAAAATAAAAATTTGAAGCGGGCCCAAAACACATTTTTCACACAACTGTATAGTGATCAGATTGTGTACGTCTGCAACGGTGCGTACTGACCTCTCGCGTTCGCCTGTGTAACAACAAAGATGTCAGTCTGCACACATAGCAAAATTCCTATTACGCCATCACCCTGAATTTAATGTTGGTGTTTGCTTCGTGGATTAAAGTCAAGCTCAGCGTCACCCAACATTAGCGCAGGCAGTAGAAGAGAACCCAAAATTTGAGAGTTTTGGGCCAGTTTTAATGTTAAACATTATCTGTGCTCAGAGAGCTGTCAGAGAGTTCATCCGAACCGGGCAGGTAATGTTAGTCTAATGGCCACCGTCTCAAACTATGTACACCACTAAACCGTGTCTGTTATTAAACAGGGCACCTCCGTAAGCGCAGTTATGTAGCATCTTCTGACTTTTCTCTCAGTGTGTTAGCCTTTGACAATACACTATCTAACGTTAATGTTAGTATTGTCTCCGTCTTGTGTACAAGATTAAACCTAATTTCATACCTATTTTAGAATAACGCCACAAAAATAAAATAAAAAAAATAAAAATCAAAAAACCAACACAGGACAGGAGATTTTTAAAACAGAGTAGAGCATTGGCTTAATAGAGCCTTACACAACCAAAGAGCTGAAGGACCAGGCTAAGGAAACACTGCCAATTTCTCCTTTCTCAGCCCTAGGCAAGTTCTCATCACGCCACACATACAGGCAGCAGGCCTTGCCCTAGGCCACAGCCCCCCCCCCCCCCCCCCCAACGAGCCTTGGAGTAGTCACCCTCTACTAAACTGTATCAGATCCATATGAATTTGGCCATATCTGAGTTCCAACCTCCTGCTAATGGGAGCCTGCCCGAACATGATCGATTGCTTCCTGCCTCAACGACAACGATTGCCGGCTGCTGCATTGTCATCTGGGCAGAGGAATGAGTTCATAGTGGATGATAGCTGTCCGACCCCTCCACGATGTGCTTGGACAGAGATCTGGTATTGTGACTATATTTGAGATGCAGCCGCAGCGCCGTTGTTCTGACTGCGCTGTGATTTGGCCGAATCTCCTGTTAAGCATTATAGGTCAGGTTTGAGGCTAGAGCGAAAAGAAGATGACGGTGAAGGCCTTTCGGTCTACACTGTCAGTTAAAGAAAATGAAAACCCAAAGCCACAGTAAGTGGTCACAAGCCCCACCACTCCTTCTTATACAGTAAAGGAAGTTCTGTGCCTTTAATTTCTCAGAGAATATTTCTTGGAAGGGTCCAAGCTGCAGCCATCCAAGTATTCTTCCACCCCACTCAGCAATGAACAAGAAGTCAGAGCAGCAGTAGCCTCATCTACCCCTAGATGCCACCACAAAGTTAAGCCACTTTCTATCTGTTCACCGGGGCAAGCCTAAAGAGGTCGCCCGGCCCCCTCCCCCCCAGGAGCTATTTCCTTGATTCACTGTATAACAAGTAGTTGCTGGCCCAAGTTTACTTAACATCGTAAAACATTCAGTTAGCATTTGTAACAGCTGTTAACGTTGTGCTACTTCATGTAACTTAAAGCATCACCTCCCATGTTAGCCTTAATCAACAGCTAATTGTAAGTGAACCATGCAAATTACAATATTATATGGAAGCGTTTGAGCTATTTAAATGGTATAGATTGCTTATGGTCGAAGGTAGTATAAGGAATTTCAACAGGCCCTATTTTAAAATATTAGAAAATAAGAGTATCTACTGTAGTTGTTCAAACATGGACGAAATGGTCGTGCTACACCAAATTCACATTAAAAGCCTTAGTCAAACTGAAGTGATTTTAATGTTATTTCATCCAGGATGAAATGACTGTGGCCTTACCAAATATTCTCAGTCGTGGTAATGTGCATCGGCTTTCATCTATAATTAATTATTATTATTATTTACACTTAACAAGCTTATAATTTGTTCACAGGATTCCTCAGCTAAACTGAATGTGCTCTATACTTCGCCTATTTTAAGGTTAACAATTCTCATTCTTTGTTCTATTAAGGTCAGTCACTTTCTTTATGATTTAAAAATACCATTAACTTAAAGCCCACGCATTCAGTGATCAATATTATCAGGCCACGTGTTAGACATTTATTTATACCAGTTACTTTTATTATTGCGTCACATCACAAAATAACGGGTCACTTCAAATTGACATCCTAATCTGCTTAAATAGCTGTTTTAATGATATGAGGAAATAGAGTTAAAAAACTAAACAAAATCCTTTCTTCTAAAAAAAAAAAACAGGAGATTTTAAATAGATTTAATTAACACTTTGTATGTTCCACATAACGTTTCTCATATGAGCTTTGTTATAAACAAACATTTCATAACTAACAATGCGATAATATGCTTTTAGCATGAATATCTTATTTTAATCAGCAACCATATATCTACTTGCAATCCCATCATGCTGATCATGCCATAGTTACTTCGCACCTGCTCTAGACAACTAACCGTTTTAATTGTGGTGCCCCATATTGCTAAACATTTCACTGTGAACAGAGTTGAAAATGCCTATCGATAGCCTATTCATCTTTAGAAATATCTGTGAAACTGGGGAATGTGCACAAACATCACTCTCTACATTACGAGTATAGCTTTTTTTTTTTTATTTTTTAATTAGCCTCTAAGTCCCCAATGTCGGTCAGTTGTTAGGTTCCCTCCACATCTGGTATTTATGAAATAGACGCGCTTCTTCCTGTTTGTACATTATATGGAAATAAAAAATACTTTGCCCCAGTTTTGTACTGGACTACCAAAACACTTGTAGGAAATCATGACCAAATGCTGTTACGCGCTCAAAAATAAGCTAGAAAAATTAAATCATGAATAGATTTTAGAGTCATTCAAAGAAGCCTTAATTGAGATCAGCAGTCAAGGCCCTGGACGTTGCCCACATGAGACTGTGACTCTTGAAATGACAAAAAATACACATTAACTAAGCCCCGTTCTGTGCACAAAAAAATCAAAGTAAGATAACACATATGCGGAATAAATATACCACTATAGAAGTATGGCATTGTCGAACCTTTTTTGCAATTAAAGAAACTGCCCCAGCCTTCGACATAAAATGTAAGAGCCATGTCATTGACCCCTTATATGCACTGCCAACGTAAAAAAGCTTGCCACAAACAGTTGTACCTTGTGAAAGGAACAAACAACAGGAATATGAAAACTCCGGTGTGGGTAGGTTTGACATTGCATGCAGCATGCAAAAGATTCATAGTTTAATGGCCACCTCTCGGCTGCCGCATCCGACGATGGGCACTTTACTGATCCAAACAGACAGGCATTGCATGATAGTCAGGCCAAGCACGTGTGATGCCCCACTCCATGGGTCATTCTGCTTAGCTTCAGCCCCATTGGCCTGCACAACTCTAGAAAACCGACTCTCAACATATGATATTTACCACATCTTTATATAAAGTACAACGTCAGCAGTTGAGTACCTTAAGAACTTTATGAGGGGAAGAGCGCGAGTGATGCAAACCAACCTTTTTTTTTTATGCCCAGACAGTACACGACTTAAATCCACATTGAGTGATGTGTGAGCGTTTGTGTTAAATACTAGTAAACGAGATAGTATCTGCGTTAATAAGCTCCAGACAACTATACTTTGTGTCATATCTCTGTGACGCAAATAATAGTGAGCATCATTTACCACAGGGGATGTGCAGGGAAGCTTCAGACAAAAGAGAAAATTGTTCGAAAAAGGTTTAAAAAAAGAATGATTTGAATCTGACCCTCTAAATACACTTTCTATCCATCCTTAGCCGGCGGTCTTGAGAAGACAGATCTCCAACATCTAGAGTCTGAAAGGATGTGTAGCTGTCAAGAAGACCTTAGCAGAATAACGAAAGAGTCAATACCTCAGCACGTCAACCCAATGTGTTTGGGATTACTAGGGATTGTGAGAGACACAAAAATACAAGCACTCTTCTGTACAAGATCCAGCGAGAAAAAAATGCATTTTTTAAAAATTTTCACTTTTTTTTGTTTTTTGTGTCTTGTGAGTCACAGAATGTTTTAATCTTTAAATGTGAAGAATGTCAATTAGTACTCAGTTTTATGTAAATAAAAGAGTCCAATGTCCTGACGGACCACCTTGCAAGGGAGTACCACTGCTTTGCCTTGACAGTTATGCACTGCTGTGTCTGACTTAGGACACGGTCAGGACACTGCAGTCAGCTTATGCATGATTTTAGTGTATAACCTGTTGTATCCTTGTTTGGTATTACTTAAGCACGCTTCAGTGAAATGACCAAAAGGGCAGACAATACAAACTTGAGAAGTAGAATTGAGTGATACAGTGAAAGTAAGACCTGAACTGAAAGCTTTTTATTAAAAGAAGTTTTTAATATAAACTTGTACTAAATTAGCTTTTCACTAGAAGAGTTATTGGAATAAGAAGAACAGCCTCTCTGAACGTTCAGTGGACAGTGCTGTACATTATCTACGAAACTAAAGCCACACAACATTTGGAGTTTGATGGACAAACTGTAACTTAGATTTCTTTATGCCTCTCAGTTATTAAAATCACAGTAGCTTCAGGTCCGTGCTGCCTCAGTTGTGCGCGTAAAGACATGTGAGAGAGTCCGGCCAGCGCTTTGACGTTATGAGAATGCTCTCATGAGCCCGTCTTCTACTATGCATACACTCATTAAAGTAATCCAGTTATGGTCACCCCTAGCCCACCTGAGGCCCCATGGTGGGGGGCTTGACGATGACGCCGTTATGCTGTGCCAAGACACTCGTCCGGGATTCACTAATAGTGTAGAAAGTAAACCAGCAGAGTCGCGTTCAGTCTGACAGTTCAATTGCTGCAGGTGTAATCACTCCCTAGCGACCAACACGCAGGTCCGCATAAGCTACTGATTGGTATTATTCGCCCTTTAACTTGGCTGCTTGCCTGACGAAAAATATGCAAACCCAAGTGGAAAGCAGTCATTATACGATAGCGGTCAGACTATTAGTTAGCGCACCTGCTGACTGCATCGATCCCACACATCTTTGGGTGGCTCATCCAAAATCTCTCGCCGCGTATCGCTTTAGTTCCAAAGATGACTTGTACAGTCTGGAGAGAAGGCCGAATTGAGTTAAGGGCATGAGCTATTTATGCGCCTAGCACTTCCACCACAATGCAAAAGCGAGTCAGCTGAGGTAAGTTCTTAGAATCAATTGCTAAGAGCATTAAATGACCGCATAGCGAACATGGGGCACAGGGCTTCTGCTTTCATTTTGGAAGTTGGTATATTTCATTGTGTGTGCCTTGATGAAAATGTATAAGCAATGGTCAATGAAATTGCTCTCAAAGATATGCTTGCCAATAACCCATTCCTACCATCTTGCCAAAACTGTTTATTTCAGGACTCATCAGAGCTGGTTGTGAAATGCTTTGTTGTACAGACAAAATTTCAGCATCTAGATGTTTGGTGTGGGAAAGCTTAATAGGACTACTATATCACGCAAGGAAATTAGAGGTTCTATTCCATATTTACTCGTATTCTGCTTGTATGGGTAATCGATAATGTAATCAAGAGGATTCCTTTCTGCGTATCTGGGTGTGTTTTTTTGTTCTGGAGGGTTTCTGTGGTACGGCGGGTAATAGAAGTTATGCAAATGAGCAGTAACAGTTTAGAACAAATTTCTGGTCTTGTTAGAACACTCTCTGAGAATAATTTAGAACCTTGTGACTCTTCTGAAAACAAAAACATCTTTGGGACATCACAGGATCTGACGTTATAGCGGGAGGAATGATTAGACACGGTTAAATCATGACATCAGCCACAACTCTGATTGAGGATGGGAACTCTGGGTTTATCTGGAAAGCCTCGGAGGAAACACAGAGAGAGGTGTGGAGAGTTTTATGGTAGAGAAGGGCCTGAGACGAGGTTAGAGATGCTGATTTTTGGGAAGACCTTTATCCTACGGCAACGATGGCGATGTACATGAATACGTTGAGCCTTCACACCCAGCACAGAATGAGCAATTGTATGCTTCAATTAGGAGGTTGTGCTGTTATTCTAACCACTTTGAACTCACAGTAACGTTTATTTTTCCTCATGTACTGTTAAATGTACTGACTCATTAATCAGAGATAGTTACTCATCTCTTATTTCCATTTTTTATTTCTTGTGTTCAGCTTTTTTTTTTTTTTTTTTTTACAGAAGAAACCAGTTTTAGCTTAAAATTCTTGTAGCTTAAAACAGTTACGTTGAAATAGACAAAAAAGAAACTAAAACACTCACCGACTCAATATAGTTATCACTCACCCCAGTGCTATTCTGGGATTAAAATACTGGGTCATCATTTAGAATCAAATTCTGGCATCAGACATACAGCATAAGTATAATGACACTCAGTTTCGAGCCTCATCGAACAACGATCCGTAGAATGTATAGCAAAACATTGATATTCCTGTGTGCTAAGTACAGTATGTTTATGATTACGATTTTAATGACCGCATTATTGTGCTTTATATAGGTTTGATAGATACCAAAAAGATTCTAGGCGTAGTTATCACCTAAGAGGCCTCAACATATGGCGGACATACACCATATCTGTCCATATTGTTTGAAGACCACATGCATGAATAACAGAATGATTCACGTAAGCTACATGGATGTGCATTCCCAAGGTAAACTGGCTTGGCTTGATCTTCTTAGGTTAGCCTGCTAGCTTGATGCTTGGTGGGTTAGCCTCCACTCTAAATGTTTTCTACTTAAGGGAAGGACAGAGTCCATGGGGAAGACTTTTTCACAGGTGTGCATGACGAGCAAGCCTGTTTATGTCGTATCGACGAACTCACCTAGGTCAGCCCAGTTTAAACTGAAATACTGTCTGTCGTGATGCCTGACCAACTATTACTACAAAGAAAACACGGATTTTAGCCTGCCTAGATAGAACGACTACACCGCATAAGCACAAACACACACAAACAAGCAAGTGGAAAACAGGCTCTGCAGATTGTGTTCACCTTGCACTGCAAATGCTTTAGCACCCTTTATGGAGTCATTAGTAAGCATGACACTGGGTCTACAATCACAAAAAAGTATACTGACATTAAATGGACATTGCATGCATCCTGTCAGAGAAGGAATCCACCATCGTATGTCCATTTGTCAGTTTTTACGTTTTAGCCTCATTTGCCTGAATAGCTCGTTACATTAGTGGAAGGCGCAATGCATGCATTGCCTGGGAATGGACCAACTGAGTGAGGCCCAGAGAGCTGCCGAAATGAACGGCTGCTGCGGTTTCACTATACCTTGAACTTACATTAAAATTAAGTTTACTGGTTTGGTTGTTAATGCTATTAAACACAGCCAGTAGTGGTGATTTTAACAGTTTCGCTTGCTCGTTGAGGGCAGCATTATGTTTTTGCCTCACAGTGCCTCCACACCATTAGTGTATCATATATGAAATTGTGTATTAGGTTGAACACCGCTATTCAGAATATAGTCAACACTATTAATTAATAAGATCAAGATAACCGTACTACACACATTTCAACATCTATAAACACTTGATTCTCCGGAAACCGTGTATTTAATTACCTCATCAAGCGAAATCTGCATGGTGTATTGCTTGTACCAATTTGTGTCCCATCCCAAGTGTTGCATTAAAGTCAAAGTCTCACTGCATGCCAGAAGCCAGATATAAAGATAAAGTGTTTACTTTTAAAGGTGCACTGCGTGGCTGGCAGGTTCTTATCTTGGCACAATACGACAAGTTACAATTACGAGCAAACCCAGACCAAGACTTTAGATCAGCCTAGTGCAGGTGTGAAAAGAAACACAAATTGTTTTGTTGCTTGTAGTGGCTGGTTCCTCCCCAAGGCTGCTCAAGAAAAGGTATCTCGTTCATTTCATTATCTCCCTGGCACTTTGGATTAGACATAGAAAAGGTGTAGTGAAAGCAGCTTTGAGGGACTTTGTGTAAGGAAGAGTCAATTAGTTGATTTCGATATGTGCGCACCACACTCTGGACCTCTCAAAGGGTCTGAGGTGCGTGATGCAGGGCCAATTCGCCGACAGGGCGCAAATGAGTGTTTCTGAACATGATAGCAGGCAGGGAGTTAATTGGGTTCAGCACTTCACACCAGGCTGAGGGGAGAAGGAGAATGTAAACAGGGTAATTGTTACATGGAGGCTTAACTTTGAACTCGGCTGAAGGCACTGCCTTTGCAGACCCGCGTGGGCTGTCAGATCGGCCTTGGTCCCTAAATATCGACATCATTTGCAAGAGCCTATTATAAAGGTCACTGTGGTCTACATTGCTCTAGTAACATTATTCATAAATGTGCCATAATACAATATAGAACAGTCCACATGCTATCAACTAGTCCATTTGTACTGTTATTAATGACCTGTGCACTAGCAATGAATTCAGTCTAGCCCAATCTTTAATGTTGGCAAGATGTTAATTAGAGTTCCATTATATACGGTTAACTGCTGATGTCGAGCAGACGGTTGTGAACTATCGATTAAGGCGTTGCATGAAGACAATCCTGTACATAAGGGAAATTCCACCTGATGCGATACACACAAAAATATGCCATAATTGAAGATCTGATGTGAAATGTTCTAGAGCAACATACAAACTTCCGAACTCAGCTCACAGTTGTGATAGTGATAGAGAACCAGATGGTCTAAAGAGTTTAATACTCTGAAAGCTCCGTTCAGAAAAGTTTATTACATGGAATCGTTGCTGAATACACGCATGATTCTGGTAGACAGATGCATCGAGCGTGTGTACGGGCAATAATCAGATGCATGCAGGAAAAAATCAGTTTTTGCCTGTAATGCGCATCACTACATTTAGCTGATAGCACAACGTTGAGTAGATCAGCAACAGTGACAGCCTGGAAACTCTGGGTCCTACAGTGTACAAAAACTTAGCAAGATCGTTGGGGCCCAATATTAAAACCAAGCCTTCTATATTTTTATGTTTTTAGATATCTAGGGACATACAAAGATTTGCTGTGACGTGATGCAACCTGTCAGGACTCAGCCACAGATTGTACTCAATCCAGTGAGGTTATGTTTAGGCTAGATGAGATTAATAAAAAGCAGCTCCATGCAGATTCTCCCTTAAACATGTCAGTAATGACGACGCCAACAAGCCGATAGAATGGAGATTGTAACAAATATAATTACATATTGACGCGGGAAAAATAAGATAAGACTTCAGCATTCATATCATGTATTAGTTCGCCAGTGATCGCGTTGAGAATTGAGAAACTTCGATATATTTGAATTTCATGTGCGAGAAGCGTCTTGCCTACTGGTCGTACAGCGAATGCAGTATACTAATCGCACCCACTCGGAATCTGCTGCTGCACCTTTAGTTATAGAAAAAAATTTGTATAACGTATCAGACGCTCTAAAACAATTTGTTTCTATAATCACCAACTATAATAATATAACCAGATAGAGTTTGGGTTCTATAGCAGTGCACACCAGGACATTTCACATTAATTAGATCATGCTCAAACAGCAGGACTATGACCTCCGCGTACCTCAAAGTGATTTTAAAAGATCATTTTCGTCGTAATTTCAAAATAAATAATGACTGAATTTACAGTTTTGTTCCTCTCCATGAGTTTACAGCAACAATAAAACTTCATTATTGTTAATTAAATTTTTGTTTTTTTTTTTTTTTTTTTTTTTTTTTTTTTTGTTAAACATTATCGCAACAAATAAACAGAAGGATTCCTAATAGCCGCAACAATAAACCGCACACCATAGCGAAACTATTTAATTTATGCTTATTGGTTTTAACAGTCCTCCCAGGACCAAACAAATGATTCTAGAATATGGAATATCATCAAATTGTACTACTATTGGACCTGTTCCTACATCATAAGAGCTTTTTCTTGATCCCACTAAAAATCCATTAAAATAAATTTCTATTAATAATCAGACCCTATTTGTGATTGGTGTTATAATAAATTATAGATTGGTGTCACTTAGTGTCATAAACACCAAAAAAAACATTTTGGATTTCAAGAACATTTTTAAAAAGTGGCCTTATACAGTGCCAGTGGTTCCTTCCTACTTGATTGAGTCTTGGCAGCTCTTTTTTAGTGTTCCAGAATTGCTCACGAAACTCTCTGAGTGCCCCACGACCTGATGGGGCTCCTGGCATGTGTAAATTAGCTGCATTGCGCCTCCATAGGGCATCCATAGGGCACGCCACTTAAGCACCGGGCCAGGATTCACGCAACTCCACATCTGGCCTGAGTTCCCACCTCCTACAAGGAAAGTGGAGAGATGAACTTGAGACAGTGAAAACACTTTAAAACTATGCATATTCATTGTGTCATAAATAATTACCCAATAAACTTTAGGCACATGAGAAGAGTTTACCTTGTATCTGCACGGTTCTCCAAATATCAAAAGAAAAAGAAAACCGTGAATTCTACTTATTTACAAATGGAGTTTTTATAGATGCTTCCGCAGGATTACCTTTGGCTTTTTATCTTACTGGTTTCTATGTGCGGCTACACACATCAGTTTGTACGATGATTGCCTTGAATTGATACCGCTGCTACGTACAGTTTCTCACCATGATGACCTCACTTAGATTCTTGATTTGACGCTTTTGTCTGAAAGAACAGCTTGAAGATGATTTATCAATCTGCCCCTCCCCCCCCCCTTTTCTCGCATTCCATTAAATGATCAAAACTTGAAAGCACTATCTTGCAGCCTTTTCACCATATCTCAATTAGACTACCAGGAGTTGCTTGCGTGCTTAGTTTGCGTTGTTCCTGAGATCCATGCACTATCTCCTATCCAAGTAGCAGGAGACACAAAAGCGCCAATTTTATCTGTATCTCTAAGAGAGGGACACATCCCTCTATAAAGCTAGCGTAGTGTAGCAGCCTATCGAATATTACATAAACTGCGCAGATTGTTGCTGCTTTATCTTATGTTTTTAGCCCTTCTAGCCCTCTCCTCTTCTCGCAACACCATAGCTTTAGGGTCCCTATATGATACTTGAAACCACATCTTTTTGCAATTCTTGTTTTCACTTGTCCCACTTACATGTCTGGAAAATGTATAGTGACTGACTTCATTTATACAATGATGTGTCTCATCACATCATGTCTTATATTAGCATTACAGGAGAGAAAAAGAAAAACGTGTGCCACATCTTTAGAAAGTTGTTTATGTTGTTCCTCTACTGCTTTGAAGCGTAGTGCTCGGACAAGCAGTAGCAAAGAACATCAATACACACCTTGTCGCTGCAACACTGATCAAAAGCACCAAACTATTTGGAACCTTAGAAATTAGAAAATTGAGATATGATTGATTTTCGACATATAATTAAGACTCTTACTGGTTTTGTGTGGTCGAATGTACAAAACTAATGCTGGCAAGATTTATGCCTTTCCCTTGTGTAATCGAGTCCATCTCCGCATCTGCAGCAGGGACTTCAGTGGGACCATGGACAGATTAATAAAACAGTTGCATAAAGCTGGATGTCTAGCTAAATGAATTGGTCTTACAATGTTGGAACGCCCAAGATAGTTTAGTTATCTAACACACACATGTACCCCACCTATAGACATGCTCGGCTCACACATCCAGGGCTCATCAACGTTCTCCACTGCGTTAGACTACGTATGCATGAAGATCTAGTCGCTTTTCAGCTGCCAGAGCCACCAAAATAGCCATGTCAGACAACTCACACTACGATGCTCCTCCATCTCATAGTCGTTACTACTCTCTGTACCCAACTCTAGACTCCTTAAACAGCTATTCGAAGCTAACCATCAGCCAGAAGGTACCGGTTGTTGCCGTTGTCCCTAGTACAGGTCATCACCTACACAGAGTAGATCCAAAAACAGCAGTCCAACCCCGTTCTTATTACACCCTCCAACATTACTGACACATCTCCCACATCAGTCTGTTGTTAGGTGTCCTCTTTAAAAGTCAAGCTCTCACTGTCGCTACTAGCACTTCACACACAGTAAGCACGACAAGCTATCTCAGCGTGCAGCGTCCAAATGAACAATGCTATTGCATCTGCATGACTATGTCCCTCAATCGAATATACAATTAGTTGTTATATCCTCATCTAGAAAAGTAATATGTGCCACTACTTTTCAAATCTATCTGCAAATATTCATAATCAGGTACGAATGCTGCACGACACATACAGCTGAATGTCGCCAAGTCATTTTTTGATCACACCTTTAAGCTCCCTTGTTACAGCGCACTCACTAACTGCGCGCTGTACACGCTCCTAGTTTCCAGTACTTACAACAAACCGGAAAAGAACAAGAATGCATGTCAGATAAATAATGTATTCTAATCGCATATGTCAAAAATACCCCCAAACTGGGCACCCTGACATCATACTAGATATCTTGGTCCATCCCACATCATGAAAGACTACATGGCTCTTGTGAATAAATCTAATTACATAAGGCTATTTTTACAGTTGAGCCATCTGAAATCATCATACTAGTCTTTTATATAAGGACTATATTCAATTAATAGGTCATGCATCAAAAGCGTGCCAACTCTCTAAGAAAAATGATGGAATTTCAGAGAGGTTTAATAAAGCACTCGGAAACAGCTTCGCTAGTTTTTTTTTTTTTTTGTTCTTTTTTAAAAGTCATTAATGAACTTTTTTTAAATCTATTCTTTTTGACTCGGTTCAAATATCTGCTTGCTACTATTGCATGATGTCAGCGCTGCCTTGTATACCAATGACCCTAAATTTTCTCAGACAGAGATCGTGAGCACTTGATCCCAAAATGTCCAGAGAACTGTCCAGTAGTCCTAAATAAGTGTGAGAGAATCGCCAGAGACCTGTGGTGTCCTTAGGGTTCGAATATGGGCCTAATCGTATTGTATACTAAAATGCATTCTCCAAAAAGACAATCTAAACAACAGCCAGATTCTCACTAGGTGTAAATGAAGGGATCACAGCACCCCCATTTTCGTAATTGCTAGATTGACTAACCCCGTTTAGTTACATATCAGACATACAGGCCACTATACCATTGTAAAAATCATCCCTCCTAGATTGTCACCGACCTGCAAAATCTGAACCAGATGCAAAACACAGTAAACCACACGACAGGTCAAACCATTTTTATCAGATTTCTTGTTAGAATCCGTTTTGTTAATGATCATATTGGGTGATTTATTTCTTATTCTCCTGCAGCTTTTACATTTCTAATCTGAAACTTGGCCTTGGCCTGACAAAAAGATAATTATTACATACCTAAGTAGGCCCACCTTTTTCCATTCCAGCTCTTCTCTTGATCAGTCTCTCCAATTCCACTTGCTTTTGGCTCTTCTATAAGGCTTCCGCCACTAGGTTCGTCTTTCTGTGACAGCTTGGCTGGCGAGGTGCTCTGCTATTGGGTTTTCACTGAGGATATGGAGGATCACCTGAGAGCGGACAGAGGGAACATATCTCAACATGCAAAGTATCAATTTTCTGAACAAGCAAAATAACAAACAGTCATTTCCAACTTTTTATTCAGCCTTCTTAGAGACAACAAAAAACTGCCTTCAAAAAATAATGCTTGAAGCCTTGCTGCACACAGCAGCACACCTCGCTGGAGATCCTATAGCGATTTAAAGAAATTAATCTACTAGCTATCTGCAAAAACTGGCTTGTCCACGACTATAAGCATTTATGCATAATGTTTTAAGATACCCTCGGAGACAATTCGCAACCACAAGCAGTTTGGTACTCTTGCCAGGAATCTATATATCCAATGCCAAGAATAACGAAGCATTTCTGAGTTTGTGCTCAGGGCAATGCTGACTTCCAAGTCCTCCGCACGACGTTCATTAAATAAAAATTGAGTAAGTGCAGACGTAATCTCGCGTGTTCACCAACAATGGTTTTGGTCGAAAAACAACTGAATAGCCACATGCTGGTAAGAGTATATTATGATGTAAACTATATCGACTGATTGACTTTAATATATGTGTATCTGTATGGGTATCTAACTGAGCGCAGGAAAACGAAAAGGTCCGGAAGAGTGAGGAGTAGTGACAGAAACATACAAGAGACTACGCGACTAACTGCATAGTTTCACAGGATGTGAACCACATCGAGTATAGCGATTGTTTTCAAATTAAATTGTTTTATCTACTACTACTTATTAACCATAAATCGCAACTTTGTTTATCAGAAGGTAACCCCTAAGTAGTCAACTACAACCTACAAACATTAACTCTCTTTCCTCACACAGCAGACAAATCGTTCTCTCGAGGACCAGTCAAAAATTGCCAGAGACCGACTATGTTTCAATGTCAAAAGTCACGGCCGTGTGCGTACTATGGGTATGTAGTTTTACAATCTCAGCAACCTAATCACGCCTCGGATAAACCCATAGGCTACGATACTGCCACTGCGAAAGATAACCTGGATACCTGCCAGGAGCGCGGACTCCCAATGACAGAGCCACTCTCCCCCCCCTCGCTAATGGTTAGATTTATATATCTTATAGTCAAAAACCACCCAGAAGATTATATCCTCAAACATGCACTACTTCGAACAGATGTTCAACATCAGTACTTTAGGCCAGATTTAAGTGCACCAGATCAGAGCTTGTTTAAGGAGGAAATGTTATATACACATTACATACATAGTCACAAAATAATCTAAATACATGGAAAATGCAAGCATGCTGAGGAATAAGTCCAAGAGTGATGCACAGACAGGTGGTGTTAGTGTGGGGGTGCACTAGATGATTAAGCGTGAGATAGGGGGCAGGTTAAGTTAGAGGTAGCGTTAATTACCTTAAGAGGGGCAGAATAGTAACTGTGATTTTTTAGTTAAGGAAACAGTTACACCTCAATAACAACTGCTGTCCTTATCCACAGTACTTCACATCTAGTCAGTAGCTTACTCACTGTGATGGTTAATGATCTTTACATGCTCTGCTAGGTTTAACCTCACGTGGGAAAATCGCAGGTGAGGCAAAAACATACCGAGCTGATGTTAAACGTAACGTCAAGTTACAAGTAAGTACAAGTACGTCATCACAGAATTCGAGTTTTGACGGCATTTTAAATCCAAACATTGGCAAAAAGAAAAAAATAAAAAAAAAAACCACCTTGGACAAAATCAAAGCATTTATGATTTGTGATTAGTTTAAGGACATGCGATGAATAGAGAAAACTGTCTTTTGCAAAGGACAGGCATATCTTACTATTAATGAAAACATCTGCGTTCTTGAGATCTTTATTTGGTTTTTTGTTCCATTTTCGATTTATCCAAGGGGTCTCTTTTCCCTTGCCTCACTCACGTTAATGTATGTAGTTCATAAATGACCATGGGCCCAGATCACCAATTTGCTCCTATGCACTGTGATTTCGTTCAATGTGTGCCCTACATAATTTAAAATAGGTAGTAGCCTCTCCTCACTTGAAAGTCCCTAGTCTGTCAATTCGTGGAAACAGAAGAACAAACAGTTCCGACGGACTACGTCATTACAACAAAACAAACTGAAGGACACATAACGCTCGTACGGCAAGTCTCAGAGCACTTGCTATTTTTTTTTTTCTTTTGGACCTTGATTCCAGAGCTGCCTCAAGCGATGTTAGCCGGATTGATATCAGTTCTATTTCTGCGGACGGGCTATGTTTACCGGTTATGTTAGGCGTTTAAACAGGGTTTGGGTAGGTCTGGTTTGGGAGTTACCTCACCCAGGTTTGTTACCTCTAATAAAAAACTCTGACTGTTAGCGCGTTACACAGAACTAAACGCTATCACCAGACATCCGAACTCGTGTAGTATACTGCGCCCACGCCAGAAATGTTTAAAACTTAAGGGTGCGGTTAATTCATTTCACATAAGTTAAAGGTACACCAGTCAGTGGCTTAAAATTCAAAGACGTCCATGATGATTCAGACATTTGTAGCTGTCTTTAAGTAGTAAACTTTGCATAACGGTTCTATTGGTTTATGACCTTAAAAGTGACTTTTTGAAAGCAGACTGGTGCTGCATCAAACAGAGCCTCGCTCATCATGTTAGTCACTTACTGTGGGGTCATACGAATGTTAACCAGACGCAATTATTACGGGCGTGGAACGTTTCTCTATAATGCCGTCAGTTCTGGTGGACTAGAGATGAGTACACACCCCCACTCTATAGTGAAGCCACACTATTTACTGGCACGTAACACTCTGTAAATACTGTATATATAATAATAATATCAACATTGTGAATTAGAAACGAGGATAGTTATAAGAACTGCACAACGTTTGAAGAAAACTCTGATTACTTTTCAACTTATTTGTCAACTAACCAATCAACAAGCATGGCTACGGCAAAGCTATAATGCAACCCTCTTTACTTCACCAGAGAATCAGTCTCCTTGAGCTAAGATGCCACCATACTAAGATTGCAGAGCCCTCTGTCAAACCCGCAGACTATAATGTTTCAATAGTCTGCTCAGTCGCGGGGTTTATATGCCGAGTTTCACAAGCGTCTCTAACTATCGAACATAATCACGCCTTCGAGATTAAACCTCATAGGAGCACTACGATTACTGCACTGCGGAAAGAATAACCGTATAACTGCAGAGTCGCGACTCCATACTGGCAGGAGTGCCCACTCTATCCTCGCTACACTGAGATGTACTATCATAGTCAAACCACCAGAAACTCCAAACATGCACGACTTACAACGCAAGATTCAACCACTCAGTATGGAATGTAACATAATAGTGCAGATCAGAGCTGCGTGTCTTAAGGAGAACTGCTTTATAGGATACACCATTCTATATAAAAATCCAACAAAATATCTAAATACATGGCATAATGCAATGCATGCTAGAGGGAAGAAGTATGCAACAGGGGTGTGATTACGTGGGGTGTTAGACTGATAGTTAGAGGTGGGGGCAGGTTAAGTTTCGAACGAGGCAGTTAAATAGCCATAAAGACGGGCGGTACGGGAGAATCCTATATCAAAAATGCCTGTCTTTACTGTGAGAACAGTTTCACACCTCAAATAACAAATGCTGTCTTCCCACAGTACTTTACCTGACAGTACTTTACCTCACTGAGATTTGTAACTATTTCTCACCAATACCACAGGACCTATCGTAGAAAGGATGATGTAACTAAGCATCTACAGCTGATAATGGCTTTAGGTGTATATGATGTATAATTTACCATGACGTATATCGTACTGTCGATCAATTTCAAAGCCAAATGAATCCAGCGATGTAAATAAAACATGAGAACTCCCTGTAAGCCGACTGAGTGGCAGAGAGCGCAGTAAAGGCCCGCTCTGTAAGGTAAGTTTACAAGCCTAACCCGCTATGGCCACAGTATTACTCGATGTGGCACTATGGTACATCCACCGGCGGTATCATTGAGTTTGGAATGGATGTAAGAAGCAGTCACTTGGTGTCAGTGTAAAAGAACGGCTTTTGACCCAAATAGTTTTTTCAATTAGCTTAGAGCCTGATAGGCCATCAAGCCATCAAAACCATTATTGGCTTTGTGGTACTCGCTACATTGCACTAGTGGACTGAGTAGCGTGACGCGTGGCTAGGCGTGCGGCGGGAACACACACCGAGATCGCGAGAGTAAGAGACTTAAATCAGGGTAAAAGCTCTGAGACATCGAGCAGCATTCGGCTTTAATAGGTGCTGGGCCGATGGGGCTGTTCACTAACTGTCCTGCTCAGGTGTGTGAACCTTCCGTTATCAGTAAGGCTGACTCAGTAGCACTGATGCGTTAGATGTGGAGGTTAACTTAGCACTTCTATAGCTAGTATGCAGTGCAGCTCCCTGAGCTAAGTCAGACATATTTAAGTTTAAAATTCTTCTTTCTTACGGCTCTTTTTTGCTGACTTTCTCGGCGCCGCCAGGCATTTAGAATATGAGCGAGCGATGCATGCAAGTCAGTTGACTCGCCCAAGCTGCTCGTTCACACAGCGGCGAGAAGCATCTTACAGGTCTACTTTAATAAGAATGATAAAGTGTCAGACATTCTTGTCAACCACACTATAAATCGCCTTGCTTTACCCAGGTCTGGAGTCCCCTCACAGACACGTTAAGGCACCGGCCCCAAACGCTAGTTCTTTCCATATTGAAATCTGTGTATTTGAATTTCACTAGAAACTCATTTCTGAACAATACTAGCACCTAACCATCTTTAGCTCAACTTGGCACAGCAAGTTTTAAAATCGAATCGTCATAACGCCGAAAAGCACATGCACTGTCGAAGGACGTAGATTTGAACCCTGGTTTGTAGTCTAACTATCTGGCGTTAGTTTATCTGGAAGTCATTCAGTCAAAACAGTCTTGGACCGTTTCCATATAAATAATAAAGTCTATCAGATAGAGAGCACAGATAGAGTACAGTCAGAATTGTGATGACTGCACGGTAGTACTACAACTATCAGATGTTACGTCATCGCAACCAAACAAACTGAAGGAACAAACGTGTAGTGGCGTCAGAGCACGCCTGATTCCAGGCGCTGCTCAGTGTTAGAACGGACGTGTACTCAGTTCTATCGCTTATCTGCCGGACGGCTATTGTTTTACAGGTTATGTAGCGTTTAAACATGTTGGAGGTACTGGTTTGGGAATTTTTTGTTTTTTCACCCCACCCAGGTTTTTTGTTACCTCTAATAAAACGCTGACTGTCTGAGTCCGCGTAACATGTATTATCTCATCATACCGCTATCATCAGAGAATCTAACTAGACTACTGTATTCACTTGCGTCCTACTGCCAGGAACAGTTAACTAGACGGCCGGTTAATTCATTTAAATAAATAAAGGCGATTCACAGTCAGGCTTAAATTCCGCCGGCTACATGATCGTACAGGCATGTTCGCTGTACTTTATAGTAAGTACAACTGCATAACAGGTTCAGTATGGGTTTTTGACCTTTAAAAGTGCTTTTAAATCGACTGGTGGGCTACTGCTACGCATCAAAAACAGGAGCTCGCTCATCATGTTTATTATTGTGGGTATAGAAAGTTAACCATGCGCAGCTATACGGTTGTGAAGTTTTATGTATGTTATTTCCGACAGTCGCAGAAGAAGAGAATGAGCGCAACTAAACCCCAGCTCTATAGGAGTGTGACATTTTAGCTGGCACACTAGCCACCTGTCTTTGATATGGTTACTATTAATACACTAACTGACCACTTGTTGAATGATTTGAGGTTTTATAGAACGCACACCGTTTAATAAAACTGCTGCTTATACAGAACTAACTACACGATCAACAGAGCATACTACGTAGGTAGATATAAATCACCCTCTTTCCTTCACCAAGAGAAATTAGTCTCCTAAGAGACAACAAAAATTGCCCCTCCTCCCCCCCCCCAGAGCCGACTATATTTCAAGTCGTCACGGCGGGGGTATGGGTAAAGTTTTAACTAGCAATAATCACGCCTCGGATTTAAACCATCATAGGTACGATACCGCAACTGCGATCAAGAAATAACCTGATTACCTGATCCCAGAGTAGCGACTCCATACTGGCAGATGAACCACATTATCCTCGCTGAATGCGTCGATGTCTATATCTATAGCAAAACACAAGAAAAACTCAATTAACATGCACTATTATCAACAGATTCAACATCAGTATTTAACCATATGTGCAGTCAGTATCTAGAAGACAATCTGTTTAAGGATAGCAAGTGTTTAATATACACGCAGTTGTATTGTAAGAAATCAAGAAAATAATCTAAAGAATGCACAGGAGATAAATGCAAATGCATGATGCGGAATAGAAGTATGGCACCGCAGCGGGTGTGATGGTGGGGGTGATGATGTTAGAGGTCGGCGGCAGGTTAAGTTTCGAAGAGCAGTTAATTACCATAAAGAACGCGGCGGTAGTGTGAGAATCCAATTCCAACATGACCTGTTTCTTTACTGTACTCATGAACAGTACTATCGACCTCAATAACAAACTGGCTGTACTTCTCGTATCTACGAAGTGCTTTACCTCACAAGTACCTTACCTCACTGGATTTTTTACCATACCACAGACCAGCCATTACGGAGGATGACTGTCAAACACGATCTCACTAGCTGATTGGCTTTAGGTGTATGTGGTATATTTAATGACGTATTGTACTGCTGCGCTATTATCAAAGCCGAAAATGAATCCGGAGTGTAATAAACATGAGAACTTCCCTGTAAGAGCGACTGAGTGGCAGAGAGATGCAGTAAAGCCCGCTCTGTTAGGGTTTGTTTTTTTTTCATTTTACAGCCTAACACCCGCTAGTGCCAAGCTAAACTACGAGGAAGACATATCATGTTGTACATCCACCGCGGTATGAGTTTGGACTGGAGCGTTCACCGGTGAGGAACGGGTGGTCCCGCTCATTTCGCACTAGTCGGACTGAGTGCGGACGCGTGTGGGGGCTAGGCGGTGCGGCGGGGAAACACACCGAGATCGCGAGAGCCCAAGAGACTTAAATCAGGTAAACAGCTCGGACTGACAGCTTTCGGGCTTTACATAAGTGCTGGGCCGAGGGCTGTTCACTACTGTCCTGCTACAGAGGTGTGTGACCTTCTCGTTATCTGGCTGTTTCAGTAGCACGTTGATGCAGTTAGATGTGGAGGTTACTTTATCATAGGCTGATGCAGTGCAGCTCCTGGTGGGTTCTTTAAGTAACTTGCGGGTCCGTTCTGACTTTCTCCGGCGGGGAGCGAGCGATGCGGGGGTCGTGACGCCTCCAGCTGCTCGTTCACGGTACAGCGGGAGAAGATCTCTACAGGTTTCTACTTTAAATAAGAAGATAAACTCAGACATTCTGCTCAACCACACTTTTATCGCCGTGTTTACCCCAGGTCTGGAGCCCCTACAGACCATTACAGGGGGCAGTAGTAGTTCTCTTCATATGAAATTCTGTGTTTGAATTCTCACTGGAAACTCATTCTAGAACAACGCAAACCACCTCTTAGCTCAATGGAGCAAGTTTTTTTATAAATCAATCCGTCATAACGCCGAAAGCACATCAACGTCGAAGGACGTAGATTTGAACCCTGGTTTGTAGTCCAAACTTATCTCTGGTTAGTTTATCTGGAAGTCATTCAGTCCAAACAGTCTCTGATATTGACAGTTCCATATAAATAATAAAGTCTATCAGATAGAGAGTCACAGATAGAGTACAGTCAGATTGTGATGACCTGACGGAGGAACACAACTATCAGATGTTACGTCATCGCACAAACAAACTGAAGGAGCAAACGTGTAGTGGCGTCAGAGCACGCCTTGATTCCAGAGCTGCTCAGCGTGGTTAGCCTGGGACTGTACTCAGTTTCTATTTTCTGCTGGACGCTATGTTTACAGGTTATGTAGGCGTTTTAAACAGGTTCGGGTATTCTTACTGGGTAGGTTCTGGTTTGGGAGCCGTCTAAAACTCTCCCACCTCACCCGGTTACATGTTACCTCTAATAAAAACTCTGTACCTCTGTCTGAGCCCGCGTTACACAGAACGGTATAACCGGTTACTAATTTAAATCATGTCAACAACTGCCAACTCTGTATTACTGATGCCATGTTACGCTATTAGAAAACTTCTGGCGCTGTTAATGGAGTGAACTTAACGTTGCTTGCGTGGCCCACCGACTGTGAACGACGGGACAGAGCTGATACAACACCACCCTTCACAGAAACTACTTATACTGGCAGAACACCTGTTAATACCGTATACAATAACAGCTTACATTACTTTCTGCATGAATGTGTATTACTACAGTTCATGTTACAGTTTGCTCCAAAACGCCATGTATAGGATCGCTGTAATGGTGTTACTTTGCTTAATGATCAACAAAAGTCCACCACCTTTTTTTCTTCTCTTCACAGAGAATCAGTCTCCTAAAAGACCATCAAAAAATTGCCAGAGCCGACTATGTTTTTTCAAGATGAGTCGTCAACGGCGGGGTATGTGGGTGTAAAGTGTTTTCAACTAGAGCAATAATCACGCCCTCGGATAAACCTTCATAGGCTACGATACTGTCCCCCCACTGCGACAAGAATAACCTGATACCTGCCAAGTCGCGACTCCCAACTGGCAGAGCCACTCTCCTCGCTAATGGTAGATTTATATATCTTATAGTCAAAACCACCAGAAACTCCAAACATGCACTATTCAACAGATTCAACATCAGTATTTAACCATAATGTGCAGATCAGAGCTCTGTTTAAGGAGAACTGTTATATACACATTTATATAAATATCAACAAAATAATCTAAATACATGGGTAAATGCAATGCATGCTGGGAATAGAAGTATGCACAGCAGGGGTGTGATTGGTGGGGGTTGATGATTTTAGAGGTGGGGGCAGGTTAAGTTTAGAGGAGAAGTTAATTACCATAAAGAGGGGCTGAACTGGAGAACCAATTCAACATGCCTGTTCTTTTACTGTTAGAACAGTTACACCTCAATAACAAACTGCTGTCTTCCTCACAGTACTTTACCTCACAGTACTTTACCTCACTGGATTTTACCTCACAGTACTTTATCTTACTATATTTAACCTCATTGGATTTAACTTCACAAATCAGTATATAAGCAAAGAAGGTTTGAACATTCCACTATATATTGTTACTGAAATACAAAAAAAAAAAAATACCATTTGCACATCAGCATGAAAAATATAACCAAAGCTTCTGGTGGTTATTTTCAGCATAAGGTAACCTTACGCTGACCCCGTTTATCTTGGCAATCCACTGGCGACAGATGTCTGGGCTACTCGGAAATTGATGGAGAGACGAGCCATTATCATATTATGGTCTTTGATAAGATGTACAACCTGGTACACAACAATATCATCACCACCTCAGCTGAGTTATCTGCTTTAGTTAAAGAGTGCTCTGCACAGTTCTTACAACACCTCCATAATTCCTGCCACCACAGCCTCATTTTAACACAGGCTTTTTTAAAAATGGCAACCAGTGTGAAATAAGCTTATTGAGGTTCCTCCCTACATAAAGTAAAATCTTAATAAAAGAGAACTACATTCTTTCCTGCCTTATCCAAAATAAATAAAGACTGTTTGATCATTATGTTTGGTTAGAACAAAACCTACCTCCATTCCTTCTCTCTTTAATATGCGGATACCCTCCAAATCTCTGTTGTTAATGGATAACATCTCCTCTCCACCCGCAGACATATAAACCTGCCCATCAGTTAAACAGCCTGACACGTTGCACAGAAGCAGCTGCACTAGCTCCGGCTGGTTTTTGCCAAAGTAACCAAACCTGAAAGAAAACACACACACACAAGCACCCAGCATGTTGACCATTTGGGTTGTGGTCGGAGCAATAAATGTAGCCATATACTGAAAGAGCAAAATGCTATAATATGTCGGAAGGAGGGTGAAAGTGTAATATAGTTTACCTAAGAACTCTTTGTTCTGCCACTGGCCAATCTATATCAATGTCAATATCAACACTGTACTCTGGCTGCATCTCAAAGTAGGCCAACTTTCCTCCCTGAAAAGGACAACATTTAGCATTAAAAGAAAGTACAGCATATATTGTCTTTTTTAACATCTTACATACTACAAACAAATTAACCCATACGATCAAAATAACCATTAACCACTGTTAGGAGTCCTGGTTTCGCCACATGTCATATAATAAGCAGCTTTAAAAATAAATATACAGCACAATTGTCTTGTGCAAACCTGTTGCTTTTATTTAGTTACCTCTTTTAGAACACAGAAATACCATTTACAATGGAAATCAATGAGCCCTCTTATTTTGGGCTGGATTTAGATCTCGGATTAGACTGTTTTTCAACATAATGTCCAAAGGCATCCACAGTTATACAAAGCCCCCAGCATTTGGCTATGAAGCTGTGTGACTGTGTTTTCTGTACTGATGACAACATCAGTACCTGACCTCACTGATGCTTTTATGACTGAATTCAATTAAATCCTCACAGATGTTTCAACATCTGATATAAAGCAGATATAAAGTCTCTGGGGTCCACATAATATCCTCAAACATATTTAACCACGGCTCACCTGCAACAGTCCTTTGTTTACAAGCTCCTTAGTGGCAAAATAAAAGGACCCATTTTCACAGAGTTCTCCATCCCAGTCCTGACGCCGGGGTCTCCTGGCTGGGTCCAGGTTTAGAGGACAGGTACAGGCGTCGTCTGTTAAAAAAGAAGACATAAGACATTCTTCAACAGGGCTAATGTACGGGTTTAAATGATCTGATTCAAGGTGTTTAGGGAAAACTTTCAAGTACATTTTCAGTTTAGGAACAAAACTTTCTAGAAAGCTCATAAATGCAACAAAAACTACTCTGATCCTTCTGAAGCCCACAAGTCAAGTCCAAAGAAAAAGACAAGGTATTTTTTTATCTGCACTGTGATGTATTTCTGAGTGAAACAATGTTTTATGCAAGTTAGACCTGATTTAAAAAAGCATGTCGTCTTTGATGTTTACAAACCTTCTTTCTTGACCTCTTGCCAACGAAAGTGATGGCGACGTACAACTGAGAAGACAGACTGGTAGCCTTGCTTGGTAATCATCTCCACAGCCTCCTTCAAGTGGTGCGGGTGTAGGCATGGAGAGGTAGCTTGGATGTTACAGATGACATCCACCTCTGCAGGTGGAAACCAGACACAGTTCAACAACAGAAAGACATACAAAGTATACCTAGGAATTTTAGATAAAGCAAGACAGGAGGTAATTTGGAAGAGACCAATCACCAAATAAAAAACTGACCACACACCGCACACACTAAACCCTTATTAAGACAAAATTAAAAAAGGCAGAATGAAGGGGAGTTAATTAAGTTAGTTAAATGGAATGACAACAAATATAGAATCAATTTGCTTTTAATCATTGATCATGAGTCAGTGAACTGAGAATTTATAGGTCTGCTTTTCCTGTTTCAGGGGAAGACCATTACGGACACATGAATGCATTCACGAATAAAGCAGTGATCAGTCTTGCCTGGATGGAGTCTGGAGAACTCTTGGAGAGTTTCCAGGGAGCTTGTTGCATCTTTGGAAACGTCTGGACTCCGTCTATGTACCTGAGTCCCGCATTTCAACGCCACTCTCTCGATCTCATCGTGGTCTGTGGACACCCACACGCTATGGAAACATATCCAGAGCAGACATAAAGCCAACACGACGGGAAACAGAAGTGGTGGTCTCCAGTGCTGCATTTACATCAGCTTATGGCTGGTCTCGTCACGTACCTGTCAAACACTTCAGAGTCCACAGCGGCTCTTAAAACCCAGCCAATCAGCGGCACTCCAGCAAGCATCTTGATGTTCTTCAGAGGAATACCCTTACTGCCTCCTCGGGCCAAGATCACTGCAGCTATGTGCCTCTGTCTGACTCCATTACGGTCAGTTTTCATTCGTTTAGTTGTCTGGCGATTGTCATCGTCAGCAGCTGTATCGCGTTTCTTTGCTGTGGCCATTCCTCTCACAAGCGACACCGCTAACGATACCAAAAAGAAATCCCAAACACTTCCCTGATAAACAATCTACAATCTGAATGAACAACCACTCCACGATCTGTGTAGCCCACAAGTACAAAGCCACGAATCAGTCTAAACGCGGAAGCCCGGCGAACCGGTTCATGACCCAGTGCAACGTCACCTGGTGTTTTTACCGTAACGCACCTAAAATACGATCACAACGATATACGAATCAATGATAATAATAATAATAATAAATATAAGTAAATTAAAGACTTAATTTTGTGCAAAAAGTAGCCTTCAAGAGGAATGTGTAACCTTCAAAAACTTTTATAGAGGCACAAATTCATATATCTGATATTAACAGGTTCTCTCGAGCGCTTTTGTTTTTAGTGAACACAAATAGAGTATTTACGGTACTGTGGTCGGAGAGAACGGCGTAATGGATAGGCCCTATATTTCAGAGACACGATTAACATTATGCTGCTCTAATATGTTATTCCACCAAGTCGTGTAATTATGCTGGCCTGTCAGCACACGATAAGACAGACAAGTTTGTTTTAACATTGCTTAGACGAAAGAGCCAAATGCATATTATTACTTGATAAAGGAACAGGAATACCACGCCAGTTCATTCATATAGACATATTTAAAGGGGAACTCCAACGAATTTAAAAATGTCTCCATTACTGCTGAGATCTAAACAGGAAAGTCATTCAGGGCTTATTGTTGTGAAAGTTCATTTGTAGATAAATTTGGATTTCTTTACGTTGGTGATGATAGGAACCAAAAGTACCGACGTCAACAGTAATGTTTACTAACCACACCCACCAATTAACCTAAACGTGTTCTCTGAGTTAATATATGTATGATGTGTCATTGTTTAAAACAGATTAATTTAAAATTCACTGTAAACCGAAACGGGAGCCAGTTTCACACCAAACTCACTCTAAGCGACTCTGTTTACGTCTCAAACATTTAATGATGCCCATAACGTCCAAAATTCGGCGGAGCATCCCTTTCTATATAACGAGCTGTTTCCTAGAGCTGTTCTTTTCCCATGTGGTCAATAAACGGCATATAGTGCTTTAGGTAATCTCGCCTCGTTTACGTCGTTTAATGTGTACAGCAAACAACTGTTTCCGGTGTCCTCCTTCGACAAACAGCAAAGCTGTGCATCTCTTTGCACGCCAGAGAGGCTTTCACCGTCAATCCGTGTCATTCGTGCCAGACATAAATACCTGTAGTTTTATAAAATACAGAGCAGGAAACGAAACACCTCCAAGCATGGATATCTGAGAATGAGTCTTGTCGGATTATGAATTTAATTAGAGATCATGTCTCAACACTTCTCGCACAGCTTTGTTCACGCGTCCAGTAAACCACTCTAATGAAATTAAAGGTCTTTATTAGGAAAATAATTATGGAGCTGGAAAGACTAAGTTTGAAAACCCAGAATGTAGGTTAGGCACCGTGTTTAAGCAGTGGTGACGTGTACTGGTGGAGGCGAAGTGTGTCCCAATTCTTCCCTTAACCCTCGACGCCCCAATGACGTCATATAAGTGTACACTTCATTAAGGACCCTCCTCCTTAGGGAAGGAATTGGAACAGGGACGAAAAGTCCTGAAAAGCACGTTTCTCGAGAGTCCCACGCTGTATCTCACACGTTTTCCAGCAGCCCTGTAGAGAAAAGGACCTGCCAGGATCATGACAGCTCACATATTACAGAGACGATCACTCAGACTGAATGAAGCGTGTCTGCAAAGAACAACAGTAGCACTCCTCAGAGCAGGGTTAACTAGCCATAGAGTCGGACTGCTAAATATTTGAAGCGAGTAAAGGGGCTTTGAGTTTTGTGAAACTGCTACTAGCTGCTAAATTTCTTTCGGGATCAATAAAGTATCTATCTACCTGTTTGGTAGGTATCCGCTTCCTTTTAACTCCTGGACCTTCAGCTGTATCTTTCTTTTACCAGAGTATCAGTCTCCTTAGAGACCGTCAAAAATTGCCAGTGCCGACTATATTTCAAGTCGTCACGGCGGGGTATTGGGTAAAGTTTTCAACTAGCAATAATCGCGCCTCGGATAAACCTCATAGGCTACGATACTGCCACTGCGCAAAGCTAAAGACTACGGTGCAGAGAAGACATATTAGCCGGACAGCACCACAATCACCACGACGGTGATGGGTTGGCTTAAATATACTTTCAGAAAATTACTCCACCCACAGCATCAATATCCTACATACTTACAATCCCCAAGCTATTCTTTACATATTAAGCCTTTTCTTTGAGATAAACGACTTAAAACTCTTAAACTGCATGGCGCAATGCATCCTGGGAGCCGATGACGTCAGCAGATTTCTTAACAATGAGTAATTTACATTTAGGGCATTTAGTAGACGCTCTTATCCAGAGCCATTTACAACCGTGCTTACTGTTCCGTTGGGTAATGTTTCTCACCTAGTATTAATGATAGATACATTTGGATTTCGTTACTTCGGTGGTGATAGAAACCAAAATTACCGACGTCAACTATAGTGGTTATTACTAACCACACCCACCAGTTAACCTAGACGTGTTCTCTGAGTTTATAGATGTATAGTTAATGTGTCACTCCGCCATTAATTGTTCAAAACACATTGATTGTATTATTTTTTTATTATCAATTATGAATTTACGTATTTATGAATAAAGCACCATAATGTTACTGTAATAAAACACAACGTAAAACAACAAATTCATCACGAAACACGAAAAAAACCTACTGAATAGTTATTTAAGCAGTGTTGTGTATGGAAGTCGTGTAAAGCCTGTGGCATGTGGATAAACGGCCAGCAGGTGGGGGTATTTACCTTTTTTCTTTTTTTTTTTTACCAAACTGTGCCAATCATAGGCATTTACACGCTCAAACCTCACCAACCGAGCAGTGTTAGTAATAATTACCCAGAGAAGCTGAATGCTGGGTTTTATGAGATTAACTTTTCAGAACTGAATATGACCCCACGTTGTTTGCGACATCCACGAAAAACGCTTTGAGCGCTGCTGTTCGGTGAGATGGTTTGTGACTTACTTGAATATAAAGCTCTGCACTTTATTCCACGAGACAGTAACAAAGTAACTCAGCAAAAGCAAACAATCTGACGGTCAACGAACTCCTGGTGACTCAGTTTTCACAAAAACGTCTCACTATATGACGTCCCTTATTAAGAACCAGGGCTGGGAGTCGATCCCACATAGAATCGATTCATTGATTCCAGGCATTCGACTCTATAGCACTGAGAGAGAGAGAGAGAGAGAGAGAGAGAGAGAGAGAGAGAGAGAGAGAGAGAGAGAGAGAGAGAGAGCAGAACAAATAGTGGTGTAACTTTATTATGTCGGTATTTGTGCCAGCTCGTTCTATATGTCTGTATTTCCAGAATCGATATTAGACTATAGCGTGGACACCATGGACTGTCCTCGGTGTCGACTCAGCTCTTTTAAACATGCTATTTCTTACGAGGAAAAGCAATACTGCAATCTGCGCAATACTGCCCCCCAGCGGAGGGAGGACATTTACTGTTTCAGCTTGCATACAAAGCCTTCCAACCAATGGTTGCTCATTCCAGGTTAGGCAGGAAATAACTGGAACTGTGTAGAGCTGCTGTTTCCAATGTGTAAATTTTCTTGTTTAACTAATACACTTTCTTAACATAAAATGTCGCTATACAAAGTAGTTTTAAGTATGGAAAACAAATGATAGAGAACAGATGAACTCCCAGAGACCAGATGAAAACATTTTATTAGGATCTTTAACATTCATCATTTATACACTGACCGTTTCTTGGATTTCTCACAACATATGTGTGCAACAAAATGACAAAATGAATATATATAACCTATATGTAACTCTGTGACAGTAACATAGGTTCAGGTAGAGTCTTTTGAGTCATGTTTAACAATAGTGCTCCAATCTACTAAACTAGTGATGTACCATATGAAAGACACCAAAACCGTCAAAATCTCAAGTAAGATGTTCACAGAAGTAAATTCCTATGTTAACTGGTTTTGTGCAACTCACAAATGAACAAGTAAGAAATGCAGTTAATAAAAGTAAGCAAGTTGCTGCTCCATCACAACAGACGAGTCTGTGATAGAGAGACGAAAAGAGTCAGGCCCAGTAGAGTGAGAGGGTTATGGAGTGTCCCTGAACCTTCTAAAATAACGAGGATGGCCCAGAGTAGCCAAGCCTCGTGTCATGTGACAGCCACATTTAGTGCCCCCTCAGGGGCGAGGAACTGGACTTTTGGTATGGCCAGTGCAGAGTTGTTGCGGCGCATGGAGTTGCCCTTTCGCATGGAGTTGTTGCGGCGCATGGAGTTCCTCTTGCGCAGCGAGTTCTGATGCGAAAGCTCGCTTTTCTGCAGCGTCTGGATGAGGATGGAAGGCTTCTCATCCAGCTCACGGGCACTGCAGCGCGGTGTGGCCACCTTGACTGTGTTGCCAAACTTGGAGTAGTCCACTGAATAGATGCCCTCTTCCTCTGTGACAATGGGCACAAAGCGATGCCCCCACTGGATCTCCTCGGTCACATAGGAAGTCCGGGCCTGAGTGGTGATGCCTGTGGTCTCCACCACGCCTTCCAGGATGACGATGACCTCCAGGTCACTGCATTGCAGCTCCATGGCAGACAGGTCATACAAGGGGCTGTCCTTGTCTATGACATGGCAGATGACAAGGGGTGCTAAGAGGAAGATACTGTTGCTGGCCACGGCGCTCTCGGTCTGAACATCTATCTGGTGGATGGGTATGACCTCTCCTTCTGGGGTGACAGTCTTGCGGACCACCTGGAGGCGCACAACTGCGCCAATGATCATGCTCTTGCGCAGGTCACCCACACGTATCATAAAGCAGAGGCGGTTGTTGCGCACAGCAATGCAAGCCTGGCGGCTGAAGATGAGCGTCTCAGCACGCCGGTGGGACTGCGCCGTCTTCATGAAGATGCAGCCCAACATGACAGCGTTGATGATGAGACCGGCGATGTTCTGAAGTATTAGCACAGTGATGGCGGTCGGACACTGCTCTGTGATCATGCGGCCACCGAAGCCAATTGTGACCTGTACTTCGATGGAGAAAAGGAAGGCGGAGGTGAAGGACCTGAAGAGGAAAAGGAAGAGATGTTCAGGATCTGAGGATTGGGTTCACTGGAAATGGATGTTTTAGGTTACACCGATTCAGATCTGTGGTCACCAACCCTACCTCTAGAGCTATTCTCTATTCACCAGTTTCTCATCCACCCCACGTCTTCCCGGAATACTGAAGATAATCATGAGCTGCAATTGGTGTGTTAGCTCAGGGTTGAAAGAAGTGAGGTCTCCAGAAGTGTAGCTGATTTAGCTGAACTTACAGCAAGGGAGGCATGATGGTATCGGAATCGTATCCGTATTTTTTTTATGTATTTGGACAGATTTGACTGATATTTCAAACTGATGTATATTTTTAGGTGTACACATGAAAAGCAGAATGTTTAGGAGATGATGTGTTTGTGTTTGTAATCCTCCATAAATAAAAGACCTACCTTGCTGGATATGGTGCCAGTTTCTACATTTCATATGTTCATTTGTGTTAGCAGATATGATTATGAAGTATATAGGATATAGGTATCAGCCCCAAAGCCCTATATGGATATTGTAACACAGTGCACTTCAAACTTTCACCAAAGTTAAGTGACTGTAATGTACTGACAATCAACATTAGACCCTCATGCCCTTTCCCCAGTCAGGCCTTTCTGTAGCACCAACAGCTCCAGTAATTCTACCTTCACCAGCACTCCACTCCACTTACTTCACGTTGGTGACGCACTGCTCTATGCCAGCCTGTCTGGTGGAGTCCAGGTCCCCGTGGGCAAAAGCCACCAGCCACCAGCCCATGGCGAAGAGCAGCCAGCTGCAGAGAAAGGTCATGGTGAAGATGACTAGAGTGAAGCGCCACTTTAGGTCCACGAGCGTGGTGAAGACGTCCTGCAGAAAGCGCCCCTGCTCGCGGATGTTCTTGTGAGCAAGGTTGCACGCGCCGCTCTTGGCGATGAAGCGGGCTTTGTTCACTCGGTCCCTGAACACGGGCTTCCTGGGGACCCGCGACACCAGGGCCGGCAGGGAGAACTCCTCAGGGATGATACTCTTCCTTGCCAGCATCGTTCCCACAAATCTCTGTCACTCAGGAGCAGCAATCCATCGACCGGCCACCAAATGCGAACGTCAGAAGCGCAGGTCCGCGCGCACTCTCCAAACCGCTACCATGCTAACTGCGTCTCTGAAGTGCAGACGCATTCGAGCCGCACCAATGTGCTACGGGTTTAATGAAGGCTATCGGTCGCCAACTCGCACGATGAAGCGCCTTCTAAGCCCCCCCGGGGTCTCGGCCAACACGAGGCGCGTTACGCACAGCTTTACGCACAATCTGGGAAAAGTTCCCTCCTGGACATGAAGAGTCCAGCAGCGCTGCCGAAGCCCAAACCGCGCTGACGTCCCTCTCATGGGCGGTCACGAAAGCCCTGCCTGGGAGAGGCTTGTGGACTGTCCTGTTCTCATCAGCCAGATGTGAAAGCAGCTGGAAGCGTCGACACCGCTCGCTTCTTAAGTGTAAAACTTTTGCAACAATTAGCCACGTGGTGCGCGTTATTAGATTAGCAGTCCGTTTGAAGGGAGGAGGGGAGTGTTTGGCGTTTATCAGCATTTGGTTCCGCTTTATTTGGAGGTTCCAGTATGGATTATCTGCAAATGGGCGAATTAGTCACAGATTATGTGGGGATTCTCAGCATGGCTAGTGTTAGAATAAGGAGCAGGGCTGGCCCAAAAAACGTTGAAACTTGTTGTCATTTTTGAATGGGCCAGAATACTAGGGTTAGGTTCGGATTGGAAGTATGATTAGGTTTGAGATTAGGATTTGGGTTGGATGAGAGTGAGTGTAAAAAGTGAAAATGAAATTAAATTTATTTCAAGGTAAAGGTATAGTGAGCACCTACAGTAAACCATCACCGGAAAAGCGTTACTCAGGATTTAATCGTTTATAGAACTGTATACTGTATAAGGTAAACAGAGTTCAGAAATGAGCAGGTTCAGTGTGGTCAGAGGTGAACAGGAGGGGGCATCGTGTAGCAATGTGTCCAGTGCTTCTGCTCATGTTTTCCCAGGCTTTGTATTTCTTGCAACATCTTTTTGGTTGCCAGATTTTTCATTTGGAAGAAATATCCTTTCGTAAGAAATGATAGTAGAGTTATAACAGCTGATGGAGCCTTGAATCAACTTAATGTTACACTGAGGGACAAAATAAAATTTTACTGAGAAAAAAAAGTTTTTTCAATTTTCAATTGTTTGGAAGTAAAGCTAAAAAGGAACAGATATGCACATATTTGGACACCCCTGGTTCTGTGTGGAAAATTAGCAACACATCCCTTACAGAAAACAAACTTCTGGACATTTTAATACAAATGGCTCTTTATTTGTCACATTTGGTATATTGGCAAAACATAAAATGATGGAAATGTGCTTTTTATATTTATAGTTTTTAAATTTATTTTTATAAACCCTGCGTTTAAACAGAAACTCTGAACTATAATATGTGTAAAAGGTGAATATTTAGTTTGTTTCTTGTAGAGCAGAAAATCCACAAAATGTAATTCTACTGGAGTGTTCAAATTTCTGTAGATGATTGTTAATAAAGAGCAAATGACACACACAGAAAAAGACCCAAATGTCACCCAAATTTATTCAAGTGTAAAAAATTAGGCACACTGTATAATGACATGTTAAATGTTTATGTTACTAACAATAATTACATATGTACATTTAAGACAATCCATCTTCCAACACGAAATGCATTTAAAATGTCTTGCAAGTACCATTCAGCACATAACACCAAACGCCCCTCATTAAAATACACATTATGTGACATGGCGAAGGCCAAAGCCTTGGGAAAGAAGAATACGTGTTGTGTGCAGTGACATTTGGCATATAGCAGTGTCTCCACAGAAATCACCCTCCAGAGTGAAGTGTGTCCGCTGCAGTGTGGATGCAGTGAAGGTTGCTTGCCTTGACCAGCAGCCGCAGCAGCACTTTCCCATACAGTAAAAACACACAGAGCAGGACTGCGGCCAAGAGGGAAGCATCCTTAAGCTTTGTGAAGAGTACATGCTGCTCACAGTTCATATAAAAAACTGCTGCCTAAAACTGGCTTCCAGAGAGGACAGTGTTAAACTTCTGGTCTGCTTAACATAGCAGAGTGGTCCCCTTTAGGAGACAGGAGAGAAACATATGTTAAGTAGATCATTCTGGTGTGAACAGATCCCAGAGCAGTTTTCTCAGCAATGTTATTAAATATTAAACCATAAAGCAGAGAGTTAAACTGAGCACATTATCATAACACTTATTAAAGTCCAATGCAGACTGAGCAAAACTGGGCTCAGTCCCGAACTGAAAAATGTGACACACTGGATTTACCTGACTCAAATCACACAACTAAACACACAACAAAACACAACCGTGTGTTCCAGTTTGTTTTGGCAATAGTTGTGCTGATGTTTTATGTTTTATTCATGAGTTAAACATCAAGTAAATTCAATGCATCCAACAGTTTTTCATGGACTTTGTAATGAAGAATAAAAGAAAAGACAAGCATGACATATATCACAACACGTACATGTATTGTGCCTCATGCTACGGGAAAATTTTAGCAGCACAACTAAAAGAGCGCATCTAAAGCTGGAGGCTAAAATTAGGATTTGGCTTTAGCAGTGAAGCAGAACAGTGCAAAAAACAGACCGTAAATAAAATAAATTGTGGCGAAGGGTCTGCCACGTCCCCAGAAAGCACAAGCGGCCGTTCTTAAGTTGCTAAAAAGAGGCCGTGTCGAAGGCCTCAGCGTTCATAGGAACATGGCTTAAGATATGCTGTTACAAAAATCTTTTTGCATAGTTATTTGTGCTCCTGAGGTGTGGGCAGTCTTCCTCCATCATCCCGAGGACTAGTCAGCAATGCACATCAGACAGACAGACAGTTTGCCGGCTTTCGTCACGCACGACAACCCTGTACAGTGTTTGTACCAGTCAGTATAGTACAATATCAGTCACAAGAAAACATCACAACTCCAGGTTCTTTGATGAGGTTACAATCTGAAGACGTGAGGTTTTCTAATGATGATGTATAGCTGCTGATTTCTCACAAGTATTTATGTACACATATTAACGTAATAAAGAATAAGCACAAAATAAAGAAATTCAAATACTGCTGTAACATCTCATTCAAAATGCTAAAAAGAGGAGAATGGATGGTGTGATCAGTTTATCAGTTTATATCAGTCCTTTCTGGTGTTTGGGGAACTTGGCAGGCTGTGCCTCTTTAAGGCGAAGGGCGGCGTGTGGGAGAGCTGTGTGGAAGAGCGGGGTGATGGTGACATGGGGCCGTTGCCTCTACATGTCCGCTTTGACGAAGGAGGCGAACATGCTGTCCTCCTGCTCCATCAGCATCTCTGGTTTACCGTACTCTAATATGTTGCCTCTCTTCATCACGATCACGAGGTCGGCTGTCAGGATAGTGTGAACTCGGTGCTGGTGGAAAACAGGCAAACAGATATAAACATACAGACACACAGACTGATATACAACACTCAAAAGGTGTGTGTTTTGAAAACAGCAAAGGTGGCTGCAGATATTTAATTATTCTAATCCAGTAGGAATCTAAAGTCGAAAACAGCAGAGATAACATTATAATGAAGTTCATATCCAGAATGTCTTGTATTCCACAAGCAGCGGACAAACGTTGAGGTAGATGACTCTAACTACATACCTTTAAGTTGGTATAACATGCTTAACACGTTCAGCTTACAATATTTAAATAGCCCATACTATGGAAACATCCCTCTCTTTTCTACCACTCACTCCCAGAGCCAACAATCCAGATAATTAAACTATGGTGCAAAATACTGCCTCTTTTGAGGCTGAGGAATCAAGAGCTTTACATATCTGCTTGTTTGGCTCCACCCATTCAAAAAAACTTTTTAAGAGTGTTTTAGCCTGAGCTGCTTTATATGTGAGACTTAGAATGGAGCATTTTTACATGAATTTGTCTTCAATAACAAAAAACTAATTATAAAGAGAGGTTGGAAAATGCTACAAGTGAAACAATTAAAATACATGATAAATGATGTTATGGGCCATTTAAATCTACACTGTATAAGCTACTGTACATAAAATAATAAGAATTAATTTGACACATAAATCCACTCTTTTGTACTGGAGTGTTCCAGCAATCAAAACCATGCTCTAAGCACAATGGTAGTTTCTGGGCGAGATGTCGTCATTACACTGGTATGCGTATCTTCGATTTAAAGAGTGGAGCTGTGTGTCACATATACATCACAGAAATAAACCTTGTGTTTATGGAAACAACAAGGTCCAGCTCTGAACAGTAACACACTTTTCCCCTCTTTGTATAAACTCCACCACAGCAGGGGAGACAAACAGTAGCGGGTGCAGCCAGCTGAGTCCTTAGAGTTGCCAAATACAACAGCAGCAATACAAACTATTCTACATGAGCATTCAGGCCTCCGCATCACAAACATTACAGTTACAAGAACAATACAGTGACGCAGATCCAAAATAGCTGCTAGCTGGTAGGCTTGGGCGATTAAAAATACAGATGGAGAACATGTTTGTGACGTTTGAGGCATTTATACCAGAATAATCATGAATTCAGTTGCTTAATTCAGTTTAACAGAAAAGCCACAGAGAGGAAATGCTTGAAAAAGGACTCAGCTGTTAGACAAAGATTGAAAAAATGTTAAGCCAGGTAGCTAGGTAGCTATTTTCTGGCTATTAAGACAGTTTCAGTCTGATGCATGTTAAATATAACATAAAAATAAAGCGTCTAAAAATGTATATTTTATTGATGTTTTAATTTGTTATGTTTTATTTCTATAAAAAATACTTTCTTTAGAGTAAAAATCAAGGCTCTTCAGTTGCATACATGTACCCAATATTCAGGAGACGTTTATAAAACTGTTATTAATGTTATTATCTATTTAATAACATAAAATATACCCTGTATCAGGCATCCCAAATCATTGATTGTTATAGAGTTTTAGGCCATATCGCCCAGACCTAGCAGCTAGGTCTCAAAAGCGTGGATTTCTGTATGGTACACATGGTGGTCATGTGATTACCAACCGGGCTGCCCGGGGCGGGGCTGTGGCGAAGTTACTTGTGCGTGCGCACGAGAATGCTGAAAAGGCTGTCCTCTTGCGCTAACAGGTTAGCAGCGCTGTCACATTCGACCAGAATCCCAGAGGAAAACACCAGCACCTGCTCCGCCTCCAGGATGGAGGCGACCAGATGCTGTGCCACAGAAACACAGAGAGAAAGAGAGAGAGAGAGGAAAACAGAAACAGGAGGGAAGAAGTGGCAGAAGAAAAAACAGACAGAAAGAATGAGTGAGAAAGAGGGAAAAGTGGGTCAGACCAGTGAAAATGGGAGTGGAGAAATGTGAAGAAAGTAAATAGATCGAGACTTGTGAACACTTGTGTGCTTAGTAAAAGGGCAGTGTTTTCGTAACACTTCACCAAGTGGACTTCTGAACTATGTGGAACTATGAAAACGTTTGCGACTATAGGATTGTAAGAGTCTGTCGAATCTTAGCTGAGAATCTTCTTATTCACTGTCAGGGAGATTAGCACTACCTCGCCTTTTTAAAACTGCTTCTAGTGCACTGTTAAAATTGAACAGGATTTAATACAGTTTGAGGAATAACCTCATCTCTATCTTCCATGATGGGAGCATACGACTGATTACCACAGACAATAATTTGCAAGCTCTTTCCTGGGTTTAGAAAGGAACAGAAAACTTGTTAACACAAAACACACTTCTAGTTTGACACAATGGGCAGCTGCCTTCAGCAATGTCTTCAAATTATTGTCAGTGGTAACTGTCCAACAGCCTCGGCCAAACATGAACTTGTAACAAGAACACACTCAACCCAGTAACAAGGGTACAACTGCTCTAAAACGTGTCTCCAAATTATTACTGTCTTACTGACTTCTGGGGTTAAATTCATAATGCAAAAAACAACCTGCCTTAGAGGAACAATATAATGAGTGATAAAACGGTTTCTTGTGAAAGATTTAGTTTGTTCTGACGGCATGTAATGTTTTCTCAGCATCCGTAACACACATCTACATTCACTCAGGCATTTTCTGTGTTCTTTCTAAATGATGCTATATCCATGGGCTAACAACAGACTTGTTATGTGAGACAGAGTTTGGCGAAGGCTCAGTACTTTCAATTATGCCATGACGCATTGCATTGCTTTAAAAACTTCGAAGTTAGTTTGTTTCCACATTAAGCCTCTTTTTTTCTTGGTAGTTCTTGTTACAAGATTTGGATTGAGCCCATAAGACTACCTGAAAGTATGTAACAGATGTGGTTAGGTCTGTGCTGGTAACAGAGTCCTCTCCACAGTAACCATGTGGAAAATAACCTTGGTAAATGGTTAAACCGGCCTAATAGGGGGCGGTGCTTCTTCTTATTTCAGCTGAGAAAGACTGAAAAGGTGACCAGTTTTTTCACCCTATGACGCTGTGGTGTGAAGATGTCCTGTGATTTACATTGGATGTGTGCATCTACATTTTTAGAGCCACCTTGTCTATGAAGTATTCCTGTCATAGAATTAACCACATTACCTTAAAGTATCATCAACTGTATCCTCATTACACTGTATAATGCTGGTGTGCTTAGGGCAAGTAAACAGACAAGTGGAAAGCAGAAGACTGCAGCAATGGTACATTAAGCAAGAGATGGAAAGGAAATCTTGAAGCCTGGCAAGAACTGCAGATGCCTTACACCATTTTGAGAGTTGTTTTGGATTTGGGGCTAAGACTTTCATTACTAACTTTCCCACAGTGCAGCAATGAATAACTTATGGTGTTTAATATAAGACAAACTTACTGCGATGGTAACAACAGTACGGTCAGCAAACGCTGTCATCACCACCTTCTGCAAAATGTTCTCCTGTGAAGACAAATGTACAAAGGCAGTCGGCAACTGGTACTTTGAATTGTGATGGCTCCATGTAAACCATTTGATGAAGAACACTCAGTAACGCCGCATGTGAAATTCAAGGTCCAAAAAAGCCTGTGCTCTGAAGCCAAGCGAGATAAATTTATGCTCCACTCAACTGGTCCTATAAAATGTTATGAGGCAATGGAGTTCAATGTCAGTCTGAATTTGCAGGTTTGGCTCTGGAATAGTGGAATAAAAGAAAGTGAGCAGATGGTTTTTACCGTGGCCATGTCGATGGAGGCTGTGGCTTCGTCCATGATGAGGATGCTGCTCTTGCGAACAAAGGCTCGAGCGAGGCAGAAGAGTTGACGCTGACCCACACTGAAGTTCTCCCCTCCCTCTGTAATCACTGCATCTATAGAGGATGAGGGAACAGGGTGTTGGGAGGCGGGTAAAAGAAAGGGGGGGTTCATAAATAAGACATTCTAGCTGTCTAAGCATAATTACGGTCACCAAATATATTCCTATGGTAATAGCTCATATGAAAATCCGATTTGTAGGCTAAATCCGAATCCTACATGCCCTTCAGAAACCCAGTGATCCATTTACTCCTCAAAAAACACAATTATCAGCATGAGCGTCATATTAAGGATTAATTGTCTGTAACAGAAAGAGAGCTTGTGTAGTTTCACTGCCGTACCCAGTCCTCCTGGAAGTGCTTTGACCATATTTTTCAACTGGGCAATTTCCAGAGCCTCCCAAAGCCTGTCATCGGAGCAAGTGCGCTCCGGGTCAAGGTTAAACCTGGGAGGGAAAGACAAGAAGACATGGACATTCGTTTACATGCAGATGCAAGTGCACAAGTACATAAATACACACAAAGGCTTTATCTAAACATACTGACAGGAGAAAAAAGGCAGTTTACAGCTAGTGCATCTACAACGCTTGAAAGAAGCACAATACATGACCATAAGAGGCAAAGGCAATGAGCCTGGCTTTACTCCACCGACTTTCAAGTTCCTTCAGTTCCACTGGGGAAAACTCCTCCGACCACAATAGCTTTCCTTATCACTGCACTGCATTTCCCACTGAATGCACTGTAAAAAGCCTGTCATGCTGTCCTAGGCCTTGGCCCTCTGTGTCTCTGAGCCACTAGGCCTTTGCTATATTAGCACAGATTCTCCAGGGACCAACAAGTTAATAGCCCTGCTTCATGTAAACCATCACTGTGGCAACAGTCTGCCCTGGGCCCTCCCCCTACTGCGGCGATGGTGACGAGCTTTCGTTCACCAGTGTCTCCAAACAAGCTTTTCATCTTCTGCAACCAACTCGGCGCTGCCCACAAGAATATTTTACTGCCTAAATATTATGCTCTTTGATGGCACAGGAGGCATAATTGTTATTCACCTTAAGTCCTTAAAAGAAATAGCATTATAAAAGAGAGGGATTAAGAAGAGACAGCATGATATATGAATATAAACATCAACATTATTATCCTGGCAAATAAGCATTTTTTGTGACCTCACAGAGAACAGTAATAAACCTCAGGAAGAGACACGTGAGATTACTGAGCTCTTTTTCTTGGTAGAAATATGTGACTCTGTCTTATGTGATCTCACTGATGTCTAACAGAAACGACAGAAATTCAGGAGTTCTCTTCTTAGATATTCCTTTCCTATAAGTGAGCTGTCTGTGAGGTGGTCCAAAGTTAAAGAGATATTGAGCTTTTGAGCTTGAAAAAAAGGTAGAACATAGGATGATATGAAAATCAAAGCTTTTATTTCAAAATCTGAAAACAATGATCCTCTCAGCCTGATACTTATATACCTGTAGTCATAACAACAATCGCCATCATTAATAAATTTAGTAGCAGCTCAGACAGAGTAAATCGGTATGCTACATGCCAGTATGTGTTTTACGTTAAAGTATCTAAATTAATTTCAGAAAATCAAGAAGTTATTAAATGATAAAGTTCTGTAATCATTAATTTATACCATTCTAAAAAGTTTTCTCAGTTATTACATCTATAGACATGGTTCATTCTGGACAATGTTTGGATATTATTATTATTATTATTTTTATTATTATTACTATCATTATTATTGAAATGCTGGTGTAGCTTGGTTTAGCCTTATGGTATAACCAAATCATACCTTCTGCAGCTCTCTTATGCACTAACTCAGGTCTTTCAGTTTTTATTCTACACATCCTCTGGACATTTTCTCATTAAGTGATGAGGAAGTGGGTGTTTATTATCATTGGCCTTGTCTGTTTAGGTTAAAATTGATCCTTAGCTTTCTGCTTTAGAGAGAAAGAGAGAGAGATAGACAGAGAGAGAAAGAGAAAAAGATAGAGAGAGAATATGTGTCTATGTTTGTGAATACCGGATGGAGCCACTGAACAGAACTGGATCTTGAAGAATGATGGATAGACGGGATCTCAGGGTTTGCAGAGGCAGTTTGCAAATATCAATGCCGTCAATGATGATCTTTCCTGATGAAAAAAGTGAAATAATCGGCATAACTTCAGTTCAACACAGACACCCAACGATGTCAATTTGTTCAATCTGCAAAGTGCGCATTCGCCCTAATTCTTAAAGCAATACATTTGGAATTTATAAACAGAATGAGTCCAAGTGAATCACAGAAAAAAATGTGGCAACAGTACTAAACAAAAATACCATTACTGTGTTTGGAGGGTTAATATTTAACAAAATATAAATAAAAAAAATAAATAAATAACAGAAGAACCACAAAGAAAACAATTTGTCCAAAATAATAACCAGCAGAATCTGGAAAGAAGAAAACTAATCCCAGATCATCGGTCTGCTTATTCAAAGAACAACATTGGCACTGGAAAGCGAGCAGTTCCAATATTAAAGCATTCAAGCTTCTCACTTTAGCTTTATATGGACAAACTGCGAGTGTGTGTTTACTCATTCCCAAGTTTTTGCTGAGCACAAGTCATGTTCAGAAAATGATCTCTTGTATTGCTGGATTTGGCCACATATTAAGACTCAACTCCCTGGCCTGGTGGAAAAAAAGTCATGTAATCTACAATTAAATAAAGTTTAAACAATCAAATGATAACTGACATATATTTGGAGGATTAATTCTATCCATTAAAATAGTACATAAAATTATATTTTAATATTATACTTTAACAACGTCTTTCTCTTTGTTCTGTTTTATGCTCTGTTGCTAATAGTCCAAGCTATCGGTGTGTCTGTTTCGAAAGTGCAGCAAACAAAAAGGGGGAAAAAAGAGTAAAAGGGTGTATGACACGGTCTGGAGGTAATGCTGAGAATGACTTTCTCAACAAGCCTTGACCAAAGTGCTGGTGTGCTCTAAAAGCTAATGCCTCCACATGACATCACCGTCACTTGTCAAAGTGACAGGAACCATAAGCATCGCAGCATAAACAAAGGAAGCAAAAGACTAGCCAAAATGTTTCTGGAGTTGGGCATGGACTGTTCTCTATCTATGAGATTCTATGGAAGAAGATACAACAGTTCAGACGAAAAACACACATTCCTTGGTTTATAAGACCATGTTTTAGGCGAAGAGGTCAGAGTCGGTACCTCCAGAGCTGAAATCATGGGCAAAGGACAGGTGCTGCTGCTTGCGAGTCTTCTCCACTTTAAGGGAGAGTTATGTCCTACTGAAAATGACAGGGCACTTCTGTTCCCTTCTGAAGAGCGCTCCAGTGTAAGCACCAAGTAGGTAGACACTGATGAAGAAGTAGGAGGAAAATTTACCTTCAAACACATCCACCATGTTGAAGAAAGCCAGAGACAGGGAAGACTTTCCACTGCCTGTTCTACCACAAATGCCCACCTGGGGGGAGGATAAAAGAGAGAGAGAGAGAGAGAGAGAGAGAGAGAGAGAGAGAGAAAAAGAAAGAGAAAGAAAGAGAGAGAGAGAGAGGGAGTGAGAGAGAGAGGGAGTGAGACAGAGAGAGAAGAACCTTTACATTTAGCCAGCAGAATTAGAATTCTGATAAAGATGCAAATAGGTCCATAAACTGCAGTGCATGTGTTTAAGTGCACCAAAAAGTAATACATTTGCATAAAGTTGGGGAATGCAATTAGATGTGCAGTCTGCCCCAGGTAGAGCCTGTAGGCAGTACTTGTGAAGAGAAGAGAACATGTGGATGTGAAAGACGTGAGAAAATAAACACGGCTGTGACAAATCCGCCAGCTGGGTGACACTGAGGAGCCTTCTAGTGGCACATCAGCAGGAACTGCTGTGATTTCAAATGAATGTAGCGTTTGTTCTCCGTGTATAATGTTTGACTAGTGCCACAACTACATGAATCTTTATCCATGAAGGTGATGGATTATCCCCATTTATTTGCAAGAAAAAAAAAAAAACAATGTCAGAATTCTAACCAGAGTAGAATTTGTTCTACAGCTGTTCTCTTTCCTTTGGTCTGATCAAACATACCTTCTGTCCAGGGTTAATGAAGGCGTTTACGTGTTTCAGAACAGGTTTCAGCATGGGGTCATATCTCACACACAGGTCCTGGATCTTAATCTCACCATGCTGTGGCCAGTCCTCTGGAACCTGGGACACATCTAAAGCCAAAATACAAGAGCTCAATTAGAAGACTAATATTTTGATCTGAATGCAATTCCTAAAGCACTCCTGTCACTTCTCCTTGTGCAGTGTCAGTGACTGGTCAATCAACCACCAAGTGAAATAAAATTTTCAGCATCAGAAAAAAAAAAAAAAAAAAAAAAAATTATATATATATATAAAACATTTTTTTATAATTAAACAATTTATTAATATTTAACTGACAATTTTACTTCTAGTTTTCTTAGAACTCTGCAGGGATCATTTTTCCACACTTCAACTGTGTTAAAAGTTCTGTTTTTCCTTCTCCAAATTACAAATTTAGATTCATCAGTATAATATAAAGCCAAATACCTGCATATCGGGTATCAGCTGCTTGACAGCTACACATCCTTTCACAGTGTTAAAGTTGTCTTCTCACAGTGGAAGACAGATCAGCTTTCCAATCCAATTATTATTGTAGATTAAAGGTATTAGGAGTGTGAAAGCACCAATAAGCACATATTTACACAATGTAAAAAAAAAAGTAGACATTGATCAATTTGGTGTCTTCTTGTAATACTTTATGTACCAAATGGGGGAAGGACAAATAGAAAAGTCCCACTCAAGTTTGGGCAAAACCATAACCATTTAAGTTGCAAGGGCTTCCACGCTTTCATCCCTCCCATAAATACTTACATATTCATTTCATAGTAGTTACAGATTTATTTTAAGATTAACATTACGCCTGGAGTTTAAGGGGCAAAAAACCAAGGGAACTCTTAGAAATGCTTCATTTTAGACTAGTTTAAACCAAACCAGTACAAGGACCAGCACAAGGACTCTTTCCAGCCTAGCCAAAGACTTAAGTGCAGCCTAAGACCACTTTATCTGAGTAGAGCGTATAGATAAGACCTTTAAGAAGTGTTTAGACGTCTAACTTTAATAGCCAAGTGTTTGGTAAGGTTTGTAATAAAAGCAAAGTGTCGCCTAGAAATAACCGTCTGTGTGTTGTACTTACTGTCCTCTAGACTAAAGTTATCTCAGTCTCAACAACTGCTCCTGTGAGACAAAGCGATTCGACTGCAGGCAACAAAAGAGCATGAATCACCATGGTGGAGAGGAAAAACACAGCAGATGACAAGCGAAGTACTTTTCTTTTTACGACCTGCAATCATCACGACTATCTAATGCTGGGTCCGGATTCCAGAGTTTAGACTCTTTCTACCGAGCGTGATTTCTTTCCATTGCGTCATTAAGGAGGAGGGAAGGCCTTTCTTTGGCAGTGGGGAGTCTCTGCGCTATCACCAAAGCTCCAGCGATGCTCCTGCTGTGGCGTCTCCTTCTCTCTTTCTCCTCCTCATACTCCCCTCTCAGCCCTCCATCCCTCCCCAGAGACGAGTGTTTACAAAGACAAACGAGTCTGGTCTCCTATCACACTGCTGTGGAAACTGCATATGCAAAACTGGCAGTTCCCTGATTGAGAAATGTGAGGGGTGTCACACACTCCCACATGTGGACAGTAGGACAGGAAACAGGGATTTTGGAGATTTCTGTGGTTGGGGTCAGTGTGCTCTGTCCCAGACCACCAAGCAATTAGCACACTAGGAACAAGAAGTCACAAACAGGGCCAGGTCAGATGGATTAAACTTCTCAGACTAAGAGGCCTGTTCTGGGATCAGTAGCTCATTTTTAATAACCTGCTTGGCCTATGAGGAATGAAGCCTTAAGTACACTGAGACAACTGATTTAAGTGCAGGTACACATTCTGTGTAAACATCAACACGATTATTTTCAAAAGTAACTCGAATATAAAATAATGTGTTAATACTTAAACTGCCTTTTTTCTATGGGGTCAAACTTTAAAGAAGACCAGTATAATTCATTGCAATTAACTACAACAAACAATGTCTTTAATTGCAATTTATTATTTGAATTATTTGACAGCTCTAGGGTAAACACTTGAACCAAGAAATTCAATGAGCCTGTTTGCAGTACTATCACAGTTGTTCATTAAGTGCTCGGTATTCACTACATCTTCCCATCTGGCCACTGTAATCAGAAGCAGACAAAATGCATTACCTATGGAACCCTCATAGTTCTCTGACTCTGTGCTCAGGAAGCTGTTGACCTTCTTGACTGCAGCCATCTGAACTTCCAAATCTGCCAGGTTCCTTACTACCCAGTTCAAATAGTTAGTCACCTGTTCATGAGACACATGTATGCATTTAAACCCTTTAAACTGGGCCCTCAGTGATTATAATGACATCACATATTAAAGTTGCACCACTTCAACAGCACTACATCAAACCTTTTACGATTTATAGTTATGTAATAACTCTTTAATAATACTGCAGGGATTAAATTGGAGTGCAACACTTTCAGCATGTTAATGTGTTGGGTGAAATCCAGATTGAAGGTTCAAAAAGTACTGTTTAAGTACCTCTCAGAGGACTGTCAATTGTCATGACATACTTAAGTAGGTGTCATACAGACTTATTAACAGTGCTCTACAGTTTTAACTTACAAAAGATAAAGAGCATTTAAAGCATGGTCAAGTAAAAACATTTTTTTGGCCTAGACAACAAAGACAGATGATATGCAAACAATACAATACAAATACATGAAAAAATATGGCCCCTTTGAAAAATTCTTATATAAAGGGAGAAACATTTTTGTCACTTACAGTGAGGGCGTATGTTAGACCCAGTCCAACCAGACCAGTTTGAAGCCCATAGCAAGACCAGATGGCAGCGACAGCAGCCGTAAGTACAATCACAGCACCTAAGTAATCCTGAGAGGAAAATAATATATAAGTTAATTTAGACTAATATTGTTACTGTTGTTCTACCATTCACATGTTCTAATAAAATCACAGGAGAGTAGATCATCCCCAACACTGGTAATCCATGTTTCTCAGAAACCACAGGACAGCCTTGCAATTACCTCATGTAGCTTTACTTACTGTTCTGACCTCCAGCCATCGGTTGGCAGCAGAGAGGAAGAGGTACGCTGTGTTGTTGGTGTCCGTCAACTCCAGCATTCGCTGCTTGAAGCGAGCCTCGTGTCTGAGGAAAGAGACATTAGTAGCAAAAATGAAACGGTTAGCTACGTGACACAGCACCACAGCTCACAACTCTGACCACACAAGAGCAGAGGGAGATGATCGAGACTTTCAATCAGTTTGTTTGTAGAGTCTTAACTTTTAACACTCTAATCACTTTTAGATGACAAGCTGCCTTACACAGGATTACTGTTCTGTTGGAATAAGACAAACAGGCGGAAAATGTTAGAGTTGGATTAGTCATGCATTCTGATAAACTCTGTAAGGGGTTTCATATCATAACAAGAACTTTCTGACACGCCAGTTTGTCTTACTTTGATTTCAGAGCGAAGACCAGAATCCTCTTGAGAAGTTTTAATATATCTGCTTTTTCATCTGAAAAGTACGTCAGAAGAAGAATCTCCTGGTGCACTAACCTGAAAGCTCGAATGGTCGTGAGGCCTTCTGCAGTCTCTGAGAAATGGCAGAGTAATGGGAGCTGAGTGGAGTCATCAAGGTCTTGCAAATCTCTGAGAGGGAAGAGAGAGACAAAGTGAAAGACTCTAAACACAAATCTTCTTTTGAACTGTTGTGTTGCCTTGCTTTGTTTTGATCATATCTTTTATTGTAAAATAAACAGTCTGACTGGCTGATCCACGTTTAAAGCCATGGTGAGATACTTTGTATCATATATGGGGACTTAATATTGGGGTATTAGTGACTCACACGTTGCCTGCCATGCTGTTAGGCCTGGACTCCAACCTTACACTGTTCATTATTACCAGTGTGTCACAGTAATAAACTCTAACATGCCCAACTCCCGTTTATTTAAACTATTTTCTGTAAAAACACAGCAAACTTAACTTTCAGCCAAATGTTAAAAAGAATTATGAGATATGACCAGGTTAAAAAGATTTAAAACATTAACTTTAAAAACATTCAGTTTTTATTATGATGATTCAGATTTTGAGTTGTAAAGACTTTTTATTTTTTAAACACTGGAGGTTTTAAACATATGTAAAAGACAAATATGGGAGGTTCTTCCAGATCACAACTCACTTGGATGCAACCCGGAAATACTTCTGGATGAAATAGAAGGCCACAGCGAGGGGCACCAGTGCAGCGACGAAGACTGGGGTGACAAAAGTGATGACCCCAATGGCTGAGAGACAGAGGAGAGTGGAGCGAGTGAGGGACTCCAGCGTTGGAGGAATGTGCTGGAACGAGGGAGAGGGTGGCAGAGAGAGAGGGAGAGGGAGGGAGAGAACAAGGAAGAAATTTTAACATGATGATGTTGCATTCCTGATATTACAGCATGCTATCACTCAGCTGCTCTCTCTGAGCTTATATCTGTAGTGGTGTCCCTGTGTGAGACCACAAGCCCTAATATCTCAGCTAAAATAGCACACCCCTCCCCTCAGTACTTTTTCAGAAGCTCCACCTCCAAATTCACGGGTGCACATTCCCAGCATGAAGCACAGTGACCTAGCAAACGCATACTGTTCCAATGCTAACCATCAGCTATAGTTACATTACGGAGAACCGGCAGAAGCGTGCAGGACGCCGATTTCAGTCTCATCAACTCTTGGAGGTTTCTCCACCACTGAAATGCCACACTGATTTAAATCTGGCTTTTCAGCCTTGTCTGATCTAAGAACTTTTACTACAGTCTTTGTTCTTCAGATCTTCTCCTCTTTTGCTTTTTTTTCTGTCATTTCTGCTTCTTGACAATGGATGTAGGTCTGCATGCCCCCCCCCTCCACTTCCCTATGTCCTGTACACGAGCATGAATGAACCCTGTTGCTGTTTGGCTGGAAGCCACATGCTTTGCTCAAGCCACTTTGCTCATTTACTATATACAGATTCAGTGCTAGCGGAGCGTGAGGAGATATTCGCTGAAGTTGACAAAAAGTGTAGTAAACTGAAATCATGTACTACGACTTTCTATAACTTTGACACCACAACATCACAGAGCTGCTGGTGCTTTCTTACCTGATCAATAATGTTGGTGTCTGCAGAAAAGCGGTTGAGGATTTGTCCGAGTGGGGTAACGTCAAAGAATCTTATATAAGAGCATACATAAGACATAAGACAAAATGAGTATGACTAATTAATATGAGCAATATCAACTCCTCTGTGCTCCTCAATACTCATTTTACCAAACTGGTTGAAAGTCAGACCCATTTTGGTCTTTTACCTGACTTAGATTTTAAACTAAGTTCCCTCTGCATTGAATGATGCTACAGTCTACTTTACATGTATTCTGTCAGTTATTGAACATTCCATTTTTTGGAATATTACGGTTTCAGTTAAGGCTTTGGGTTTGAATAGACCATTATATAATTGTTGTAAACATCTAAACTCTTGGATCATTACAAACATGGATCATAACCATTATCAAAGATACCAGAACCTAGTTTCACTGCTCCACAGCTCAGTGTTGGAGGGGGCTCCATGCTGCAGAGTGAGCCATATTATTAGTAAATGATCTGAAAAGGAGATCTAAATTTCTTGTCTAGATAAACAGCTTTAAAAAAATTCTCAGGTGCCTAAAAGTGCTGGGTATTATGAGAGATTTCTCAGGTTATACAAGCCCTTACGCTAATCAGTAACCCTTGCCAGAGGCTAAGAGACATCATGTGTGTGCATGTTTATACCTAAGGGGAGCATGGATGATCTTGTTGAGTAAGTTATGGTGCAAATTAGTAGCTGCAGAAAGGCCCAGAAACTCAACACTCAGAGAAGTGATGAGACACAGGAATATTCCTGCTCCACAGAGAATGATGAAGACCGGCACATAGGGTTGATGCTGTAGACCAAACACAAACATGCCAATAAAAACAAATTATAACGTGCAGGTCAACTGATTCACTTTACAAATACACATGACAGAACAACAGAACGAACATTTGTCCAGATACACAAATAAGGAGACAACAGTATTGATCACCTCGACATTCCTGTAGTCGGTAGTGTTAGCGTCTAGGCTGAAGGAGCTGTTGGTTTCATTCAGATCTGAGGAGGTCCATGCTGCCAGCCAATAGTCAATGGCAACCATGACTGAGTGCTTGGCCAGCTTGGAGGTGACCATTAAGAAAACCAAGAAAAATCCACCTGAGGACAAGTAGCGCCAGCACACCTTCCATGGGATCTTGGAGCGCCGGCTGGTGGTAGTGGACAGGTTATCGTCTTCATCTTCTTCCTCTTCTTCCTCTTAAATATCATTAGGAAGAACAGTTTATAAAGGAAAAAACATTTACTAAGACTGCAGAATATATTGTTTGTTAATCATTACTGTGATTTTGGCTATTGCATTATGAATATTATAGAAAGATATAATATGTAGTGATTAGGGCTGTCAAAGAAACAATAAAAGAATTAACGATTATTATTTAGTTCTTTCACCCAGCTTGGGAATTCTTGACAGAATCAGTAGCTTTCCAGGTTGTTCCTGGTACTGTTAATAATTCGGTGCTTGTTGATTTGTACACAGTTCTCTCATGAGCACTGATCAGCGTAGTCTCTCTGATGGTATTCCTTTAATAGTCATTTACGACTTTATGAACAAGAGGGCTACAGTTCTGCATCATAATTACATATGCCAGCAGCTGGGCTTCAGCCAGTAATACTACTAATGGTTTGAAGAGCCAATCTAGGACAAGCATGTCAGTTTCTTCTGGCCCCCAGGTCTGTGGAGATTACCATTACTGGCTTTACCAAAAGTGCTGTGTTGATAATTTACTGAACATTGTTGATATGTTAACTCTGACAGCGCTAACAGTAACATAATCCCAATACTAGCAATTTGCCCACATCATGCATCCCTATAGGGCAAAACATCACCTTCATCTTCATCATCTATTTGGTTCTTGGCTTCTCTGGAATAGAAAGCTCTCCTGAGGGTCTTCCTCTCGAGAGTAGTCTGACTCTCAACCTCTGTGTCCTAAAAAGAACCAAAACACTCGCATCACATCTCTTAGCACTGAGCAGCAAACAAACAACTGGTCGCAACTCAGAATCGGAATTCCAAATTCACTACAAAAAGCACCAGTATTTATCACTTCAGTAACTCTCCATCTCCACCGTGCTCGGACTACCGTGAAATAACGTTGCTGTATTGAGGTGAATTAAATGTGTGGGATGTAGTGTTGACCTTCTCCAGCTCCTGGTCTTGTCTGTTCATCAATGTCTTCCAGTGTTCGTATAGCTCCACATCATGAGTCTGGATGTCCTTTAGTGTGCCTTCTCTCAACACAGAGCCGTCTTTCATAGCTATGATCTAAAAGGCAGAAGTTGGAGAGGCACTCATAATCGATCTGCTGAATACAGAGAAGCGCACTTGCTAACATGGTAATTAGGACAAAATCTATCCGATATAATTTAGGACAAGCTGGTTTAGTCCAGATGCTTGATCGACTGGCTACATTTGTGCCTTTTCTTTTAAGATATTAAAGAAATTTGAAGTTTTACTGATTCATTATTAACTTAAGGTGGAGCAACGTGAGCAAGTGAAAGTTTTCCTAATGCCTCATCGATCATGTTACACAGTATTTATGCAAAAGTTGAAAGAACAATCCAGCTCAAAATAAATGTGGCTGTTGATTTCTTATGTGAAATGAGTTAATGTATCTTCTACAAACAAACTTATATTATTATTAAAAAATATAAATTATATTATGATATTAATTAAATTAAGTTTAATTTTAATTAATTAAATATTATGAAAATATTAAATATTATTTATTTTTTTCTCAAAAGCAAAGAAACACAAACTGTTCATTAAAACACGCAGAAGTATGTTCTCTGTAGAGGGGCGTGTTTTATTTTCACTGTAAAAATAAAGATAAAACAAACAAAAAAAATGCATAGAACTGTGTGTATGAGCTAATGATACTGACCCAGTCGGCATGAATAAGGTACTGTAGTTTGTGGGTGACCAGAGCCACTGTCCGTTTATCATCCTGCAGGAACTTCAAAATGCCCTCCTGCATTAGATGGTCGCTAAGATGAATGTCCAGAGCTGAGAAAGGGTCGTCCTACAGGCCAACGACACAAACACTTTAGCAGTTGCAAATGGGGTAGGTTCCCTTTAAAATCAATTTTGTCATGGGGACTCATCATTAATTTAAAGACATTGGGGGAAAAAAAAATAAAAAGAGGAACTGAATATCAATCAGTTCAGTGTTATTCCAGGTTGCTAAAGAAAGGCCGATTATTTTGGCGAGACATTTTGAATCTCATCCCCAGAGGATTTCAGACTCAGCATCAGGTCTCAGGAGAAGCTTTAGCATGCATCTCTGTGTGGCTGTTAACAATAACAACCCTTTAAAGGAGGAGGGATCCTTGAACATGTTAGTTTACATCATTCGAGACGTGTTATTTGGGCGTAACTAAGAGATCAAATTAACAGACTGTGGTCATCTGTGGGGGGACTAGAGAGACAGAAGGAGAGGGGACCGTTCATCACACTGATCTTTCAGTCTCATTATATCACCCTGTTTGCCTGGCTGCTGCTTGACACCTCATACTTGTAGTGTTTTTCATATTTTCATAATAAAGTTTTATTAGACTCCTCACCAGAAAAACGATGTTGGTGTTCTGGTAGAGAGCCCTGGCCACACAGATCCTCTGTCTCTGGCCACCGCTAAGATTTATCCCCTGAAACAAAACACATACACACATACACTTCACTAATTCAATCAGGCAGTGTCCGTTCTTTATAACTGATATGGTACTCTTCCCTTGATATTCATTAATATCCCACAATCTGATTAGCAGTGTTATGACAACCGAGACCCTGATCTCATGTGTAGAGAGATAATGTGAACAGTGAACTAAAGTGGACTCAAGTCATATTCGTCATTCCTGTGTCTTACTCTTTCTCCAATTTCTGTCTGGTCTCCAAACGGAAGAAGGTCGATGTCTGGCTGCAGAGAGCAAGCGTCAATTACAGCCTTGTATCTGTGGGAATACGGCAGAAAAAGACCCTTATGTGGCAAATCTCTGAATGTGAATAATGTCTGGTTTTCCATCAAGGGAACATGGGATCCCAACAATTAGTTTAGCTTCTTTTTAAGGTTTGGCATCAATTAAAAATGTTTTATTACTTGTATTTTATTAAAGTTGCTTAAACGCTGAAACTGCCTACTGCCAGATTCATCTCCCTGTATAATCCAACTCTGAAATGTAAGCATTGCATTCCATAAAAAGGTCTCTGTCACCTTTGTTTGCTAAAAGGGCTCCCGAATGTGATGTTGTCCTCTACTGTAGCGTTCAGCAGCCATGACTTTTGAGCTGCATAGGCCACAGAATACCTGTTCTTGCTGAGAGAGAAAACAGGTGAAATTAAAGTCCAGGATGATGTTTTATAGAGTAAAGAAGACCACAACACACCAAGCGGTCAATAAATGAAGAAAGGCACAAAGAAAATGTAGGGACTCGCGATACTGTTCACCATGCATCCAGCTTGAACACCACAAAATGTTCCACACAATCAGGTTGAAACCATGAGAATATGAACTGTTGGGAAAGCACTTTGAATTCTGTAGATAGGAACTCATGACTTCTTTTTATTTATGCATTCTGTAAGATCTGGAACATTTTCTTATGCCAACATTGCATCAATACATCTCTCCAAACACACTTAGCTGCAAGATCTTCCAGCTGCCAGGTCAGGAGTAATCCAATGCTTTTAAGAAACAGCTGGGGTTTACAAAGAGTAGTGATGGTTTTTGCAATAATCTTAGTCCTACATTCATTAATGAATAATAATCAAAGCTGATTAGGTGTTAAAGAGTTTGTGTTTATTGTACTTTATTACAGTTGCTTAAACACTAAAACTGACTACTTTCACACTGAAAAAGCCTAAGCAATTACAAATACGCTACGACTGAAATCCAAGCTTCACATGTTCCAAACTCAGCTGTTTTAACATTACAATTTTTTAATACTGTTTATACGACTCAATTATCTTTAAAGAGTAGGTCTGATTTTGAGGATTTGGGGTACATGTTTAGGAAATGGCCATTTAATTGAAAGAAAATAGCTGTAAAAGCAACTGTAAAACAGCAAAATTGTAAAACTGTAAATAAGCCATTTAAACTAATAATACCAACTCAAACCTCAGATTTAAAGGTACTCTGAACACAAAATCAAAGTAGGCATCAATCAATGAAACTAATCCTGAAACCTGCTGGAGCTACAATTCCACATTAGAAAAACTGATTCTGTGATTTCTGCATCAAAGACTCCCAACAATTTATGAACACAAGCACGCATCCCACATTACAATGGGAAAAGCTGGGGGGAGGGAGATTAAGATGAGAGGATTAACATATCCAAAAAGAAGAGAACTCCTTAGGGAATAAAGGGATGAAAGGATAGATAAATGGATGGATGGATAGATGGATGGATGAACGGATGGATAGATGGAGGTATAGATGGATGGATGGATGGATGAACAACTGCACTTCTGTTGTAGAAGTCTGCAAATAAATACCTCTGTTCTTCGTGGGAAAAATCAGAGTCATACTCGCTGTCGACAGGGGTCAAAACATCATTTGTCATGTCAAAACATCACAGTTGTGTATAGTACAGGGCATTACACATTAGAAGACTATATTCACAGAACATTCATGCATTCTTGTTGGAGCAGCCTCTATTTGTTTTCACTGCACATTCACACTTTGCCCCTTAAATACCGTTGCTAGGTGAGACAAGTTTTACAGAACATTGGGGAAAACTCTGACTGAACCCAGTAAATAAACTGCAGCGCACAATAAGAAGCTCAGCACACACCAAATATCAACATTCAGAGAATTTCATTCAAATCAAGAATACACGGTCACACTATGAGGATAATCTCCTAAAATAATCAAGGCTTTTGGGATAAACACAGAGCAAATATTCTAAGTGCAAAATTTGTATTGTCAAGTAAACAGCATATCAGTGTTTTGCCATTTCCGATTGGTATAACTCAGTGTTACTGAGTTAAATTTTTTTCACATAAATCATGTTAAGATACATAAATATCTTAACAAGATTTATGTGAAAAAAATTGAACTCAGTAACTTAATTAGTTAACTTAATTGTAACTTGATTAATGTTATTCAGTGACAACATTAGTGAGAGATAAAGATTTCAGCAATAATGACAAGTCATAGTACAACAAATAACAACAATTTACTAAATTATGTTGAATAAGATTCAGCCAATGTCTGTAAACCTTCTCCACAATAGTAGCTACAAAAGAAAAGGTTTTGTTGGTAGGGCTTTTTCGCTTGACTAGCTGTTCCTTGGACAAAGGCATAAATGCCCACAAGCACAAAACATAGACACATTCATAGTAACAAGCATTCGGGTCAACAAGAATAATGCAGTCCTGCAGAGATGCCTGTGAAAGTACTGTGTTGTAGTGTAAGCGTGTGTGTAAGCACCCTTTATAAAATACCTTATATAGTCGGGGAGCATCTCGCTATCAGGAAGTCTGATTGAGCGTAGTGTAGCAGGAGGACACAGAGAGAGACAGAACACACGTGACCAGGGTTAGTTCACAGCCCACTGGGACACACAACACTCTGCAAGGACACTGACACACTCTCCTCTTCACTCAGTTACTAAATGACCTCAATGATTCTCTAGCTTTGGCTGGAGAGAGCTGTCACTGTCCTGAGAGAAGAAAACATTTCATAGATTAGCATTCAGAGCAGTGTTTGCAGGGACAGCACAGCCTAATGAAACAAAGAAACCACAACACGATATGCATTCAGGTATGATTCTACTGAGACAGTGAACAAGCTATTGTCTTCTAGGGAATCTTCAAGCTCCAACCAGGAACTGCAGACAGCAGCACTAACTCTAATGGGTGGGATGGGTGAATGCTTGAATTTCCTTAACGTAAATGTGTACATTATTATTATGCAGTGCAGTGCAAAAAAGACCACCCTAACATTTATTTAATTTTAACTTAAAGCATTCATAAACTTCCAGCTTTAGGAAAAAAGAAATCAAATTTAACATTTAACAGAACTACAGAAGGCTACTAAGCCTAATTTTTTCCCGGATCTAGTGTGTGTATCCTCTTATAGCCTTTCATGGTTCCTGTTCCTTTGATAAGACTTGCTTTTAGGTTAAGACTTTTGCAGGGATATTTTTCCTCAGTTCTAGAAATTTGTTGGAAAGTTAGATGGTCTAATTTAAATTCTTACCCGTTGGACAATTTTACTGCACACTTCAGACCCGTTCCAAGCCAAATTTCCCAGTAACAGCTTCTTTACAGCAACACATCCTTTCAGACTCATAGTGTCAGTGGAAGGATGGACAGAAACAGCTGTGGATTGTTTCAGATCTAAGACATCTCTTTTAAAGATAAAAACTTGAAGGGTCTATTTGATAGAGATTGTTTTGTTGGACTATTTTTTTATGACTGTGGTGGGGAGTCAGATTTTGCACATTACTGTATATTACATCCAAACAAATAACTGCAAAAAGAAGTAAACCGAGACCAAATTATATTAAAGTAACCTACAATGGTATACACTGTTGTGACAGAAACTGTGACACGGTGTAGTATTTCCAGGTTGAAAAAGCAGAAAGGAGAATTTGAGTTTTTCCACCTCATTTCGCCTCTCCATCTCAGCCGATTTTGAGCTAAATTTTGAGATGCAGTGCCACCAAACAAAGCACAAAACAAATGGGCTGAATGTCTTCAGGTACAAATATACAGTAGTTTGCTCCTAGCAGAATGAACAGACTGATTTCTGACTACTGTCCACTCTGAAAACGTGAAAGTAGCATGAAGCACTTCATCATTTTGTTCAGTTGTTCAGTTTTTAGGTCAGATTGCATTGCTTTTGGAGATGTTGATCTTTAAGCGGAGCCGCTGCACCAGTTGTGGTCACATCAAGCAGCTCTTTATTTCTGAACAGGCACCTCAACGCAAGCCAGAATAAGGCCCAGCGCCACACAACACAGCTGAAATGGCAATTTGTTGGCAAAACGTGCTGCTCCCTGTGGTATAATTTCTGGGTGGGACGAATACAACTGTTTCCACTATTGGCTGGGCATCCCTCCAGTTTCTACATCTATGGCAGTGCAACACACTCCATGTCAGTGTCAATGGTGTGCTAAGAATGATCCACCACTCGGAGACACCTTGTCAGCGACAATCCTTTAGTGGTCTTTTTCCATTAATGGCTGGGGTAGTGGGGCTGATTACTTGTGCAGCAACAAGCAGGTACACTTTCAAAGTGGTGTTTCTGATAAAATGGCAACTCAACATATTATATTAATGTAGACATCTGAAATAAATTCGATGCCTTATGCCAGCAACTAAAGCTCTTGTACTAGATCCAGTTTGTGTTGTACCAGATCCAGCAATTCCTGATTGGAGCTTTGGTGTACTCCTAAAAAAAACATAGCGCAATAATTTGACAAGCATTTCACAAATAAATGATCAAAGTGAGTAATTTAAGTTTAATTAGAAAAACTATGTGTAAACACAAGGAGACTGGGAAACTATTCTAAACTGTCACACTGTTGGACTTGGCAAATGCTAATCAGAGACCATCTCCAGTATGGACTGGAAGATGGAGGCAAGAGCATTTCCACATTCTTACCAGTGACAGGAGATGAAAGAAAGTGCTGACAGCATTAGAAGTGATAAACAGTGAACAAGACTGAATGGTTAGAAAGGGCTGCAATCAAGCAGCTGAGTTAGACTAATTGCTTAGAAGCAAGCATATTTGAAATTACACATACATGCATATATGCAGAAAAATGCATGCATGCCTTGAAAAAAAGCAAAAACACTTACTATCCCAAAGTGAGAGTCTTCATCAGCACAATGGGCAAGACCGAGCACACACACACACTCGCACATACACACAAGCACACACTTCAGTATGTACACAGTGGTACATACAGCAAAGAAATGGTCAGCTGACATGGTTGCTGTCACAAATGACACCTTTGATTAGCATTCGATTAATCGATAGGCACACTCCTAGTCTGCCATGGTTAAAAACAACCTTAGTTCAAACTTAAATTTCTCTTACTTGCTCCAGTAGACTTTTCCACTGATCGTCTGCATCTCTCCCAGCATGGCTAGCAAGAGCGAGGACTTCCCACAACCAACCTGGCCCACAATCATAGTCAGCTGACCTGCAGAGAGCAAAATCCTTCTATTTTAAATGTTTTCAATGTTCAGATGCAACTTTGTCAGGGTAAACAGTACAGTACACCTTTCTCTGCTGCCAGCTCCACTGTACTCATTTCACATTTTGACCGTTTTGTGTAAAAGTCACATTCTCTTTTTTGAATTATACACTTTTGCACTTTTTCAGCACTTTCTCCAGACTATCGTAAGTGGCTTTTCTCCACCACATTTCTCATTTTTACTACAGAGCTGAGTGTCACTGAACCCATCTTTTCCATAGCACAGCTTGCACAGACCTATATCCCAATGCCAATAATTTGCTGCCAATAAAAAAATGATAAAAATAGAAGCCCTTGTTTATTTGCCCATCTGGAAACAGCAGAAGGAAACAGCTGATGCCTTAAAACACTTCTATCTGTAATGTTAACATTACAGGAAAGGGAACAGTAGTTAACACCGATGCCCCTCACATGGAATGCTAGGATCAGTTTCCCTGCCAGTGCAATTGTACCATGCTAGCAGTGAGCAATATTACCAGTTTATCCAGAACACTGTTTAAAATTCTTTGTCCCTTGTGTAGTCATAACCCTAAGGTCAGGAATGCATGATGCATGTTTAAAATGAAAATAAAAAGGTACAGTCACTTCCTGCTGTCTAGTCTGTTTTATCTTTGTTTCTGAGGCAGTAGGCATAAGGAATGGGTGGACTGTTAGGATTAGTCTTAGTCTAACAAGGAGACCAGACTGATAGCTGTGTTAGAAAACAATATCACAGAGATTTATCTACATGTTGTTTACTTTGCTTTTTAATAAAAATATTTCTATCACTTTAGTTCTTAAAAACATTCCTTTATACTTAGACATCACACAATATACCAACATATAATAATATTACCCTCCACTACCTTTCCCTTTCTAACTGGTAACCAAGCTGGATTACTCTCCGGATAAGTTCCAGATATCAAATGACAAAATTGTACATTGTAATTCTGGATACTTTTAATGAAATGTTGAATCATAAATCATGAACACAATGTGCATGTAGCTACAAACAAATATTACTACTAATATTAATAATAATATTAATAATAAACAGCGTTATAAGGTTTTGATTTGACTACAAAAAAAATAATAAAAAATAATACAAAAATCTGTATGTAAAATGAGTACATACATCTACTACAAATTACACTAAGTTTAGTGCAGAGCATTGTAGAATGGAAATGATACAATACAGAGGAGCTGTGCAATGTGCCAGGCCATGAGAACCATAATAAATAAGTCAAGAGGGACCTGGTGGGGGTGGAGTGCTGGGGCAGGGGACTGTTAGGGGAAGAAAACACTTCTTATAACTAGTGCAGAAGGCTAAAGTCTTTTGGGGGATCTAAACTCAGCAAGAGAATCCTGGCCAGCAAGATTCAAAAGCCTAACTTTAGAAAACAGGCCGCCACAGTTAACACACTAACACTATAATCCAGAACAAACTGTTCAGAACTACAGTAGTACAAACCCAAAACTGACCTACACGTCATATCCACATGCACAGGGCTTTCCTCAGCCCAAACAGGACAGTACAGAGCTGCCCAAGAGGAAGCTGTCTTTAGTAAAATAGCTAGGATGTTTTTAAAGACACTAGCATTAAGAGTCACAGCCCTAAAACCAAGTAGTAAACCAGAGAACACACCACACTGCTGGGAGCTATCTCACACTATGGGTCAAATTACCTGTGGGGATGCGGATGTTGATATCTGACAATGTCGACATGTTGCTCCCCCATGTGAAGTACCCGCCGTTCACCTGAAGTGCAAACAAGACATGTAAGCTGACTCAGCTTTATTCGATATGCAAGTGAAAGATAACTCAACAAAATACATGAATAAGCTTTTGAGGTATACATGCCATGGACACTTTAGAAGGTCAAAAGACAAGAACAGCAAGTTTAACTCAAATGGATCTCATCTTCCCTAACGCAAACCACCTCGCTTTGTCCAGCTCACATCTAGCAGGACGATTATTCCCTCTCTGGGACCGCATGTTTATTTATGACAACGATAACGCTCCGATCCATCACGGAGGCGAGCGAGGGCCAGATCTGTGCTAGGCTAAAGAGTTCACTGGGAAAAGGGCAAAGTGAACAATCAAAAGCAGCTGGGAGCGCTGCTCGAAAAAAAAGGGAGGAAAAGAGGAAGAGAGAGAGGGGAGAGTTTGAGAATAGAGGAGTGTAAATGTCAGGGCAGATTAAAAGTGTAATCATAACCAAGTGAGCGGATGTGACATGGCTGAGTGTGGGAGAGTGACGAGCGCTCACGAGTTTGCTCTGTGCGTTTGCTGCTGTTGGGTTCATTAGTTAGGGGGCTAGTGCTGTCCGCTGGGAGGGTTAAAGGAAGTGGACCCTACAGGGACCCGGAGCCAGAAAAACAACAAAATAAAACAAACCATAAAACAAATGACCATCCAGTTTCGGTAGTGTCTTTTTTCTTGGTCTTCTCATGAGAATCACAGACATTTTTCCTGCCACAGTTAAGAAGAGAGCCAGACCGAAGCCAGCTTCACCTAAAGCAGCTCTAGCATTGCTGTACATGGCACATGAACCAGGTTTATTATAGGCTGCTTTGCTATTTCAATTCAATTCCTAGTGCTGCCAAACAAAAGAAGTCGTCCAGAACTTTACAGATATGACTGGTATCAGTCAGGCAGTGCTGTGCTTTCCTCAGCATCCTCTGGTAACAGCTGTGACAGTAACTTCAGTCTTATTGAGAGAGTCATTAAACACTGTATCCGACTGAAAGGTCTACAGGGTTAATGCAGTACGATGAATTAGCAACATGAATAAAAACCACTGCCCTATAGGGTGACTTCTAAGGGTTATGTAATTGTATTATTTGGGAAAATCAGGTAACAACTTATTGGATCATACATATGGTGAGTGTGAATATCCTCACCCACTGTACAAGCAAAGCAGCCCAACAGATATTACACATTCAAAGGTTACAAGCAATTGGGATGAGAACAAGCAGACCGCTTCATTCAGTGGCAGGATGTGCTTTGTGTGAATCTAAACGTGTATATGTGTGTGCGTGCGTGTGTGTGTGTGTGAAGGGCCTGAGAATCAGAGCTGATGGGTCTGTGCTGGGGCCGGTGCACTCTGACCTTCACGGCTACATCCTCAGTCTCGGTGGGGCGCAGCTGCCTGCGCATTGGCTGCTCATAGTTGTCCATCTGATAGCGCAGTGGCTGCTTCCTATTTCTCTGCAATCAAAGAAAGAGTGACAGAGAGAGAGAGAGAAAATATAAAAAGGATATAAATCTGGATATTAAAATAATAATTATCAAAGATTTTTTATTCAAAATCAATATTGTCAGCTTCTATTAAAAGCTTTTCATACTGTAGAGCTATGATTTGCATAAAATTATAATAATTTTCAATGCAAAAAAATGTCATATGAGTTTTACAATATCACATAAACCTACGATTGCATTTGAAGAATATGTTGGAACTAAAGGAAGTTGTATTCTGTAAGTGATGTTATGACCTTCTGCTAGCCCTGTACATAAGCTTTCCATAAGAGCTCAGAAGACTGAAAAAAATTGTTCAGTTTACGATTAAGTCTGTACAGTGGTCCCACATAAATGAAGTGTGTTACATGAACTACATTTAGGTAAGTAAAATAAAAAAATGAGTATTGCACATAGTAATTATATTGGGGTAATAATGTTGCTTTCATTCATGAACATATTTTTACAATTGAACCTCTAAGAAGTTTTTTTTGCGTATGTGCATCATTATGAATGTGCAATAGTGAAACCATGTTGATGTAAAAAAAGAAGAAAGCACGTGCTACAGCACTAAGAAATACTGAGCCAATTTATAGACCAGGCAAGAAGTCAACTCAAACAAACTGTGGTCGACATTACAGCGCTGTAGGCTGTCACAGGCCTTTGCCAACAACATCATCTGACAGCCTGTATACTGTAAATATCTTAAAAAGACCAGGTACATTTGTATAACCTTTGATCTCTTTCTGACTTGTCATTGAGCAGCATCATTTCAGGCTAGATCCAAGCCAAACAAAAAATCCAAAAATGTAGAATGTTTAAGTTTCATGAATTCTTGTAGACGGGTAATAAAACATGTTTTTGCTGGTGAGTCTTTCTTTCTTTCCCTTTACTCTGGCCCCATCTCTTCCTTAAAGAGGGTATGTGACAGACTTTCCTCTCTCAGGCAACAGCTGAGAACATGCTATCCACACTAGAGTCCGGTGGCACTCCACTTTAGCACGTTTATGGATTCTTATTCAGGTCAGGAATCACTGCCTGATACACACCCTGAAAAAGTCTCCGCTTACAGCCCGGATTATGGCAACTGGAGCTGGGCCAACACTTTTTGGATGCTTGTGACGTCTTGTTTGAAATTACAGCTAACAAAAGCAGCCCCTGCTATGTTGGAACTAAGCCCACTGCAAATTAAGGGCAGTTCAAGACACCGAACAAAAAATTGACATTTTCAGAACAATGGCTGTGAATCGGGTTTAGCCTTTGCCTAAGAATCTCTATACACATACAGTACTGAAGTGACTAAAATAAACAAATACATTATTTACTTCACCCCAAAACACATATTTCGTCTATACATATAACATATACAGAACTGATCGTCTAATATCAGTACCTGACCGCACTAATGTTATTGTGGCTAATTGCAATCAAATCCTCACAGAAATGTTTCTAGTGTGAGAAGAGGAGAGACTGCTACTGAAGGAGGACAATCTCCATATTATAACCACTGACTTTGGATAAGCAGATGCCTGCAAAATCTCAGATAGATGTCTATATAATGAGGCTTTTTTTTATAATGAGGAATTTTACTAAAATTCCAATAAATCTTTGCATAAATTAATGCAAGTTCTCAAACAGAACTTTTGTAATGCCTGTCAAACCCTCTAACAAAAAAGAAATTAAAAATTACCAAGCAGCATCAGGACAAAATTCCAGTACACAGGAAAACCCCACCTCCACTCAATTCACTCTAACCATGATAGTTATTGATAGCAGGTGCCAGAGAGGACAGCAAATGAAAGATTTTAGAAGAACTTGGCTGTGTTTAAACTTTTATGTTCTGATAACTACAAATATCCTCATAATTATATGATACAGAGTACATCACACTTTCTCTCAGAAAACATGGATATAATATACATAGCACAATTCTTATGGAATATAAGCCTTGCAAATACGGGAATAACATGTAAGTTAGAGTTCTCCAATTATCAAAACCTAAATTATATCCCACTACAAAGCGATCAATATGAAGTGTATTTATGTAACTTGTGTAGGGACCTGATTAAAGGTAAAAAAAATCAAATGTGTGTGTGTGGGTGCGTGTCCTTACAGCTCCGGGATGTTTCTTGCAGGACTCCAGGGACACAGGCATGTCTCCATTTCTCCAGCTGTCATCGCCGATCTCTTCGCTCTGCAGGAACTCTCCAAGCTTCTGCACACTTCAAGTAACATGTCAAAGACCAGTAATGAGTGCTATTTCTCTACGCCTCATACACACACAGTAGCACACACACACATATATACAAACACACACATTTAATTTCATAAATTCAGGTAAAGTACAGGTCTGCACAAATTGGGTTACCTGGTTCGCGGCATGTCACAGTTCAGTTATTTGAACTGAATTTAATTTTGGCTAACTTTCAGATGCTTTGGAAAGCAATTAGCCAGTAAAATGATTGATACAAAGCATAAAATTAAGCAGTAAGCCGAAGACAAACTTGATTACTGACAGTGACATCACACCAAAATATGGGTTACATGGACACTCTATGCCAGTGGTGCATATTAAAAGGCTAAATGGGGCAGATAAGGACCATAGGCAGATACGTGTGGGCATAACATGCAGTTACAGTGTCCATGTCCTGGCACGAACGGCACTAGATTTTGCGGCAGCAGGAGAACATGATATGGAGTTAAAGCAGACGGCTGTGAGCATTAATAATCAAGGCTGTGTAGACCTCTAAGTAAAGACATTTGATCCCAGCCTAAGCTCATTCTGATGTGATTACCTGACCAGAGCTTTGACTGCGAATCTGACCACCGTGGACAGCAGGAAGAGCGGAGTGACCAGGATGTGAAAGAGTGCCAGAGAAGCAAACGCCTTGGCTGGGCTCAGCCTGGACTGGCTGATATACGCGTGAGTAACAAACGTCTAAAAAGGAAATTCATTGAGGGTTTTTAGGGTTTCAAAATGATTTAGGTATACATGATTTACGGATATATGAACAGATACGAGAACAGATACATTACGGCTGTCTTACCGCTAACACAGCAGCTATGGGGATGGCAGCATTCATAAATACTAAAGAGAGAAATAAGGAGAGATGTGCTTATTGTTGATGTAAGTGCTTCCAGAGAATGACATCAGGTCAGTCTTCCTACAGTAATCATAATTTCAAAGAGTACAAGACGTGTTTCTACTTACTGGACATGGAGGTGTAGAAAGCAAAGGTCCTGAGGCTGGTCAGTTCTTTGCCCCTGGTTTCCAGCACACTGTCACAGAAGATATTCTCCCAGGCATATAGCTTAAGCAGCTTTATGCCTTTCAGAATCTCTGTGGTCTTTTTCAGGCGATCTGTCGAGTAGTCCTAACAGAGACAGAATTCAGATCACTGAGATGTTGTATGTTTGTATGTTGACATATAAGCTGCACTGGAACATGTGGATTGTACACATGAAAAAGCAAGAACAAGAAATACCGAAAAAACTTACCAGCGTGCTTTTCTGTGTGTCGGCTAGTTTGGTGGCGATGAGGTACTGAATGGGGGCCAGCAGGACGATGACCAATGCACCTATCAGAGCACTGAACCCCAATAAATAATACAGCAGGATCACACCCATGATGATCTAAGGGAGAATAAAGAGCACATCAGCCTGTACAGTTAAGATATACACTCTAAAGTGTGTGACAACCTTTTTACAAAGCCATGAAATAAATGCAGATATAACACCAGATAACAAATTAGTCATCTTGCATTTGCAATTTTTTGTGGTATTTACTGCAAGCTCTTGCAGACAGTGTTACATGAGCACGATGGGGATACAAATAGCCGTGAGGTGTGGGACTGGACTCCCACTGTGAGTACAGTGCAGTGAACGTCTCGTTCGATGTGGAATATGGGTTGCAAAACAGAGTAAAAATAAAGTGATTTTATTTGGCGTGCCAAAGGCTGTGGTGTGACAGAGGTAGCAATACCGAGTACGATCATACCTGCAGTGACAAAAATTCAGCCGCTATTTAGACGCTATTTGGTACGCGTTAATCACAGATGACTAATTTTTTGTCTGATGAGCTTAAAACTAAATAAAGAAACAAACAACAAGTCAAAGAGTGGCCTCAACACTTCGAACTGCACTCCATGTCCAAGTATTCAGACATCCTTCCTAATGAGTGAATTCAGCTATGTTATATGCACACATTGCAGACCCACATGATCAACTGCACATCTTATTTAATCTCCACAAAAAACCTTTGCTGGTAGAGTGTCACAGTTTGAAGCAGCTGTACATGAGCTTTCCAAATGTTAAGCAGTGTGTTGTAATTGGGGAATCAGTTGATTTGGGGATCAGTAGAACTGCGTTCTCTGGAGGGACATAGCGCTATCCAGTACCTTTGGGAGTGGAGTTTGTGATTCAGAACTCTTTATCCAACATCAGTACAGTACCTCATTTAAGCTTTGTCTTAACTAGTAGCAGTTATCCCTTTAACATGATGATTACTGGTTAAGAATCTATAATTGCACATACTTGGAATTGCGATGGCAGATTACCGTGACTTTTACCATTGAAAAAGACTCATGATGGATGAGAACAACGTGACCAAGAGCTGGATAAAATGTAATACTTGTAGCCACTGTCTGTCTGATTCTTTAACATTTCCTTGCGACAAGCAGATATGCAGATTTTTAAACAACAGGTTTTGGCAAACTGAGTTTGCTGAGTCTCACTGAGCAGGAGCTGTGGGTGTTGGCTTCATGTTCAGTGTTAAAACACAAAGTAATATCCTAATATATAATATTGTGTGGATTTGACTCCTTGTTTTAGTGTCTCTACAGCATGTACTTTGTGTAGTTACCTATAAAAATAAAAGCAGTCATGCCAGCTAGATGGAGGTATAACCCTCAAAGATGCACTGAAAGAATATTGATCAGCAGAATAACTTACAACTTAATTATCTGAATTTTCAGTTCCCATGATAACTGGTAGTGCCTGATTTCCTAGATCTAAAGTGTAGTTGTAATTTTTAAGTAATTGTAATAGTCATTTTTAACATCACCTCTTCATCAGAGAACTTGCATTGGCTCTTTTATTCTGAGCTTGTTAACGCCTCCACAATTTCCCTGCACAGTTTGAGCCCTGTGCCTCGCAAGTACAGTACAAAACGCTCTTATGTGCAGCTTAAGTGATTAGCCTTTGTAAGCTAAACATTAATTCCAGATGATGTATGAGCACTTATTGTGGCTGCCTTAACACATACTGTCTTCTAATGGCTCTGCTGCTGCTATTCGCAACATTACAGGCCTGATAATGTGCCTGATAGAAGACCACTCTTCAGTTACCTGCACAGGCATTGCCCACAGGTTTGGGCACAAGAAAAGGAACCACATCAGCTGGTTGGTCTCAATGGCAACCAGGTTGTTGATCTGGCCCAGAGTCATCTCACCCATGGACATGTTAGAGGTGGACAGGCGCAAGATTTTATTGTAGATCATTGCCTGGTAAAACAGACCCGCAGGTGAACGTTACTTATTTATCACATGGAAACTAAACAGTTCACAACACTAAACGATGCTGCATTCACTCATTCAGTAAGAATTTGCAAATCGTCTTCCAGTCATTCTGTCTCTAGTCTACTCACCAGCAGCGCTCCTCGTAGGTTGATGCCGGTTTCTATAGTGACATAATAAGATGCCTGCAGGAAGGTGCGCTGGAGCACCAGGGCGAGGAAGAGAAGCACAGCCAGGACGTATGTGTTCTGCAGCAGCTGCGTTGAAGACATGAAGTACACCCCGAAAGGCAGATCCTCTGTCTTACAGGCCAAATTGAGTGTTTATAATCGAGGGGTTATAATAAACACAAAACACCAAAAAACATTAAACACCTTAAACATCATAGTAACAGTTCAAATATACACAAAACACTATATTTCAGACATTTATACTAGAAGTTCATTGAAAAAGTGAAAAGACACAAGTGCTGCTTTGTCCTTGCTCCTCTAAAAGTACAGTCTTTACAGTCTACAGAACAATACAGCGTACAGATTCACTTAGAGACATTCATGCTGTACATGTTGTAAACTAAACTGCTAATTTATTTTCTTGAAATGTTTTTAAACAGAGCTTTCATGTGTGTTTACATGCAGGACATTTTAAATAGCAAAATAGTTCTCTATAAACTCTATTTTTGGACCATCTATTAACATTACACACAAACACTCATTCACTGGCTATTTTGAAACACAAATAAAGTGGCTATATTTGGGTTGTACACATTGTGACCTTCGGTTCTCATCACCAATACTGTAAAGAACGCTGGTAAGTCTGTCTACAATGATCGATTTCACATCAAACCACTCAGAATATTCCTGTTTATATTTCGACCACTGAGGCGTACAGACATTTTTAAAACATCTCTGGAATTCCACTTTAAAACATCATCCAGTGACTCTAAATGACAGTGATGGCAATCTGACTGAAAGTACAATTCTGTTCAGTACACAAGCACATATCACATTTCTTCTATTGAAACATGTTTATCAGTGCTCTTACACTACTGCCACACTGTAGAGACAATATAGGAGAGTGTCAAAATTTTCCATGTTGCACACATTCGTTAACTCTACCAGCCCCACTGTCTCAACAGGTAACTACTAAAATGATCTCAAATTACTACAGTACCCATTATGCAATTTTGTCTGTGGTCATAGTGATGTCATCCTTTCTGTCCGCGATCACTGTCTCTATTACACTGTATCAGTATCTCCCAGCAGAGGGGTATTATTTCATCCAATAAACCTAATGAAAGAATTTATCTTCCATTGCATGACATGATACATGATGGTAACCAAAGTAAGGAAAAAACATTAAGGCGGACGTTTGAGAAAAGTTGATGTATACTGTCTAGACGTGTGATATTGGCACTGTTGCTATGGCTGTTGCTAGCGGTGTGGATGTGATGTCAGAAGTGAATCAGGGGTGGCCGAGAAGACTCCCGCTGATAACAAATCAGTCGATGAGCTCATACGCTTTGCTAAAACCTTGTCATAATTTGGGTGGACTGGAAGTAGGGGGTGCAACAACAACTTGTCAAATACAGAGAAGATAGAGCTGATAGTGTTATTGAATTATGTAAACTCAATTCCAGCTAGCACAGTGGAATCAATGCATGGAATGTGGAGTGTCATATGGGCTTGATCATACATTCGATTTTGAATGTCTTTTTCACACACTGCAACATATATAACTAATTGTTTGGATTATTAACATCAGTATAATATATATATATATATACATATATATATACATATATATATATATATATATATATATATATATATATATATATATATATATGTATGTATATACATATGTCATGTGGATAATAAATCACTGAGCACATTCCTCTTCTGCAGCTGAACTGTATAGCAAGTATTTACAGAAGTGTCACCATATATTCGTCATGTTGAAAAAGTACAGGACCGCTCCCTTTCCCTTACTTGTCAGCTTAATCCTAATAAAAATATGGGAGTACAAACCTAAAGCTGCAGTCAGAGAAACTTCATGTTGCATATACACAGAGTTTAGTATGGGAAATCATTCTGTGGTGTTTGATGTGAGGTGGTTATATCGGTCAATAACTGTGCATAGATCCATATGCATAGATGAGTCCAGTTTGGGTAGCACATCAGAATTTCACCAGAATGTGGACAGAGGACTTTTGTTTTGAAATAAAAAAAATTCACTTTGTACTTGTGTTCCTAGCACAGTTAAACTTATCAGCAGATTGTATTAATTTGCACTAATGTACATAATAAGCAATGAGTCTTTGCTTTTTACTGTATATAATGTGTTGTATATTGCGAGTGTAGTTTTCAATTTTTACTGATAAAACCAAAGACGATTTTCCTGTTTTGGCAGGACAATACATTCATACAGTGTTTTATTCTAAGCTAAACATTTATGGTCATGTGGGTGCAGTAATGGCAGCTCTCAAGACTTAACAGCTATGCTCTGCATTTCTATTCCAATGACACATGCAAATGAGCCAAACCAACCTTGTTCATTTGAACAACTTCTGTCTTGTTCTCTAGGTGTTCCACAATCCCAGAGATGCAGAGTGGCCCGACAAAGCCCAGCAGGTCTGCCATGTAGCGAAAGGTGCTGCTAAGAAGTATAGGCCGGCCAAAGGCCCGGTACATGGACCTCCAAATGGACGGTGCTTTTTCCAGATCCTCCGTATTGTGCTGTGGACCAACACAGACAAACACAAAATAACTAATAAAGAAAAAGAACTGTAATGGACTCTATTAATAAACAGCCAGAAAATAACCTGTGTAAAATTACAGGAAATATCATCTCATCCTTTAATCATAGCTTGTCACACTCAACGGGCACTGTGATCTTAAATCAACTGCTTTACCCTCTGCTCCTCGTAGGCATCTTTGAGCCGAAGGTAATTGGTCAGAGCTCTCATGGCAATGGGCAGTTTGCCAATCTTTTTCAGTTCAATGGGTCTCTTATGAGCACCAATGATGAGTGGGTTCATCCACCAGTATGTGGCCTTGGAAAGGAGGTTAACGAAAGGTTGGAGGAATCGCACCCCCAGATCCTGCAGGTCCTCTGGGGGTTTCACTCGCTGAGGGTTGGCAAAGAACACATACTTCTGCAAGAGGGAAAATACAGGAAACATGAAACTCAATGACCGCGTTTACTGAAATGATTTATGGACAAGAATTCCTTGGCTTATTTTAATTGCCATAATTTATCTTCATATTTGGTATTTATTATCACAAGTTACACAACTAAATCAGTCAGGTCCGGTTTCACCACAAAACTTGTTAAATGTGATGGTAAGGGATATTATATCAGCATTATAATTAAATAAATGCAGAATAAATATTAGAATCTTTATAGAATCCATGTGTTTCTTTAGGTTAATTAGGCTAATTTTTATAGTGCTTCACTACATAAATCTCAACAAACTTTCCCTTAAAAAGGAAATTTGCTTAAATAAAGTCATTCTAATGTCTGGCCCATCTCATATAAAGTCTTACAGACACATTCCAAACGAGTGCTTTTGCTTCACTTGTGACGTGTGACTGCTACCCAGGAGGCACGTACCCTGACTCTGATGACATTGACTTCGACAGCCATAAGCAGGCCATACAGCACCACCAGGAGAGCAGTGATACAGAAACGCAAATGCTCCACACCCACGCCTTCTTCGGCAAACTTCCACAGCTTGATGATTTTGGTGATGAACGCCAGCACCCAGTAGATGAACAGTGCTGTGTGGTGAAGGAACAGAAGGCAAACCTCCTTAAAGACTAAAGACCCAAATAAACTATGTATGTAGTCTGCGAGTTTTCCACCATAAGCATCAATCTGGTAGGCACTGCCCGAATTGTTAGTGTATTGTTTAAGTTAACTTACAGGTTACCTTTATATCCTACATTGTTCATTACAATCTGACAATGACACTTGTTAGATAAGAGCAAGGTGGCACTGTGATGGAACCCAGAAAGGCACTCTACTTATTTTTGCCTCTTTATTCTTATTAGTCATCGTGTGAGAAGTATACTAAACATTTTTCACATCTCCAGTTTAATCACAAATACATGGTCACATGTTTTTCAAAACACATTTTTGGATCATTAGTCATTTAACTGAGCATTATCAAGTCTGCAGATGTAGCCTCTTACCTAGAAGTAGTTTGGGAAAGTTTGCAGTTTCAATATTATGGTAATATACCACTGATGTAGTAGCTGCTATGAAGCCCATAAAAGCAGGCAGAAAGAGGTGCAAGTGATTTGAATTCATCCACCTGATAGAAAACATGAGTCCATAATAAGTACAAACACACACACATTGGTACTCTATAGACGAATCACAGAAACATGATATCATTAGGACAGGCAAAAACAAAAGGTTGCTGGTGTCTAAACAATGAACTCCAAATCTCAACAATAGTGAACTTGTTTAAATCGTAAGAAGGAAATTTAACCAACTAATGCTGTACTTTGGAGCTGTGGAAATATACTCCTAATATACAAATAAAAATACAAATAACGGAAGCTGTAATAAAGGAAATTTGTATGTGTGTGTGTGTGTGTGTGTGTGTGTGTGTGTGTGTGTGTGTGCTTGTGTTATAGCTCACGTGTTGGAGACGATTCCCTCTGCAATCTCACACACATGCACAAATAGGAGAGAGAAGGTCAGGATCCAACGCAGATTATGTCCAGGGAAGTGCAGCCAGGTATTGTGATGAATCTGGACCTTTGAGCTCTGGCTCCCCCAACCTGGAGACACACAAACACAGTTTACGGCATTAAATACCAGTTAAATGTTATTAAATGAGTTATAGTTACTGTTATTTAACAAACAGCAATTACTTCTGCAGTACAGATAATGAATAGACTATACTGTCCAAAAGAATGTGGACAGTTGACCATCACACTTCTATGAGTCTCTTGGACATACGGATTGGCCCAACTTTGTGGCCCCAACAGCCTCCACTCTTGCTGGAATTGGATTTTGGAGTGTGTGTGTGTGAATTTATGTTCATTTGAGAGGTCAGCTACTGATGTTGAACAAGAAGACCTAGCTTGCAATTAACATGCCAATTCATCACAAAGGTGCTGGGGCTGGGGTTCAGGTCAGGGCTCAGTGCAGGCCAATGAAGTTCCTTCACACCAAAAATCAAACCAGGTCTTTATGGAGCTTGCTTTGTTCTCAAGGGTGCATTCATGCTGGAATGACATGCTTTCCTAAACTGTTGCCACAAAGCTGGAAGAACATCAGTATCATAAAAAACCAAACTCATCATTCTCCACTTGAGACAACTGCTTTACACCACTCCAGCTGACACTTATCATTGCTCATAGTGATCTTTGGCTTGAGTGCTCGATGATGGGAATTTAATGTGTGCGCGACTCACTTTGTACTGGTATGTTCAGAGGCAGTTTGGAACTTTGTAATGAGTGATGCAACAGAGCATAGGCCATTTTTAGGAGCTAAAGGGAACTGATTAAAAAACTGATCATCAGTATGACCCACTGTACTGTCAGAGTTTGTCTGAAGAAATTGCAGGGCTACGGTCCACCTCCTACACTGTGAACTGGGGTTCCTCCACCTGGGCAAGCAATCAAAACTATACTAATAAGAGTCCTTGGGCCAGACTGCTAACCCTACCCTCACCTACCTATGTGTTGCCAAGTACCGTAAATGTTCTTGGTTTTATACACATAATATTTAATTAGGATTTAATCATCACAAGATATTCTGTAAGTTTATTAGTCTTATTTCTTTTAACGCATTGTTTAACATAGACATAAACGTAGTATTTAATACTGGTAGTGGGTTTTGGTCCTGAAAAGGCTGTAATGGTTTTCAAATTCAGATCACACACACCCACACACACCCACACACAAACACATAAATCTCCAACCTCACCCTCTTATTTCTTACTTGACTATTACAAAGGGACACTGGCCATCTGTTGTGATGAAGCCCATGTATAGGCATGAGACAATGCAGTTGTTTCTCATAATTACTGAATAACGCCCAGTATCGATGGCAGCCTAGCTCATTCACTGTTTACGTAATAATTAAATGTCACCACATCCTGCTATGGGAAACATCCTCATTTTCTCATCATTAGGGCAAGCTAAGAAAATGAATGGGAAACAGCCTTGGGATCTTTCACAGTGAGACAGCACCATGTAGATATTAAAAAAAAGCACAGTCAATTAAAGGATCCTGAGGGACCACACTAAAAAAACTACTGGACAGAGAGAGAAGTTCCCATTGAAACCCCAGTGGAATAGACGAGACAGCGCCATGGCTACCCCAGGTCTAGCTCGGAGTTTACTAACAAAGAGCATGATAAATACACACTAACAGACAGCACTGTTGTAGTCTGCTGGTCTCTGGATTGCCATTTCCTTTATTCTGACCTTACAGACCATCTTCAGTCATTTGAGTTTTTGCGCTGAATCATGTTCACTGCTGACCTACAATGGTGTGTAGCAATACTAGAGCAAAACCCATACCAATAATGCTGTGATGACGCGGCCTTGGAGATTTATCATTATTATCAGTGGACGGTATGGTTAGAAATATTTATCAAGGTATAATTTACATGTCTGACTGTTTTGGTATATACAGTCATGTGGAAATGTTTGGACGCCTCTGGTCAAATTACATGTTTCTCAATGAAACTAAGTTACACATCCTCTACAGAAATTACATTTGTTTTATGACACAAGTCTGCAAATTTTAGTCCTTAATATAAAATATGCCAGAACTTTTGCAAAGGTGACATGTAAAGTAATATTTACATTCAGCAAATGCACAGCAATTTGTAAGAAAACATTAAAAAAACGCACAAGCATTCATTTGAGTATGGGCATATGTCTCTCTAACACTTTGTTTTCAAAAAGAAAGCTAAAGAAAACCTGGTTATTCTGAAATGTCTTCTCAGTTTTAACCATAGGACCATATTTAACAGCTGCCTTTAATCTGAAGTACTTTTATTGTGAAAACAGTAAAAACAGAACAACATTTATGGTGCACACACATTAGCACACAGCACCGTCTCTAGACCAGCACCATCAGTGCTAAATTTGGCTTCATGTCTGAACTTGTCAAATCATTTGATCTCATACGTATGCCCCAGAAGCTCTTGCAATAAGTGCAACTGTCAAATTGCAAGAGCTGCCATTTTTAATAGGGCTGCATTTACAATAGCCTGACATAGAGTTATTACAGAAGTGTGAGGCCAAAACGCAGAGAAGGAAACTACAGTTTAATAAAATTCCCATATCCGCGTGGATGAGCAGGGCTGTGTGCATTAGTGAACTAGCTCTAACGAATAAATATAATTTAGCTGTGTTTATTTCAAAGAAAACGCAGCTCGTCTCACCAGTGTTTATTCTGCTATACCAAAACAGAGCTCACAACCTGACGACCACACACTGTTTTTAATTTCTGCCTACAGTTTTACTGCAGTTTACTCAGTATGCTAAGCTTTAGTCACTTTCTGCTGTGAATATGTTTCTCTAGACCCTTAGGCAATACTGCCGTCAGAGGTAAACTCAGTTTTGCACATCTTACATGCAACCTTTTTAGATGATGTCAAAATCTTTGACGTTTCTAAGTAATACAGCGCAGTAAAGAGTATTCACCCCTTCCCAATTTCTTCAGGATTTGCATATTTGTCACACTTCAGATGTTTCAGATCATCAAGTTACTTGTTAATATAAGACAAAGAAGCTGAAGAAAACACAAAATGTGTTGATTTCATTTTTTGAAAGGCAAATCCTGTTCAGAGGTGATGTCTGCTTATCTGTGAGCTCTATTTCAGATTAGCAAAATAAACAGGAGGAGATGAGTTGTATATTCCTCTAAACTAAGCACGGCTAAATAATATTATTATATTTCACTAGCGCTAGTAAACTTATCTAGTAAACTTACACACAGACGTGAAGCAAGATTTAACACAGCCCAGTGATGCTGCTGGGCGCTAACACGCATGCACCATTGGGTTATCTATATATATGGTCCAGTTCTGTATTCATACTTTGAACAGTACAGAACAACATATAAGCTGGGAGTTGTGGTGTCCACTCCTATCATAAGAAACAAGTAAATGCACAGTCCCACCTCCTTCTCCTCCGTCACTTCTTACCAGAAAAATGAGTTCAGCCTTAAACTTCACCCCTTTAGTCACTATGAGCATCTCCAGCAGTGAAAAGCAGCACCAATGTTATCTGTTGTTTTGTTTCTATTTACATCACTTCTCTTGTTTTCTGCTGAAAGTGAATTCTTGCAGAAAGCAGATACAGGCATTAGATATAATGGTTACTTGGCAGCAACTTCAGCCATCATTGCATTTAGTCTTTTCACTGTTCATCTTGGTGCTAACCACGGTACCTCCAGACACGGACTCACTTGTGCTCTCCATCAAAGTAAAGGCAGGACTCTTTACTGAAGATGACCAGCCGCCATTCTGAGTCTCTTCATGACAGTCTGGCACGACACCATTGCAGGCAGTCATCCTAGCCTTAGTCTTTCTCTCTTTGGTTTTCTGTCCTTAAATGATCTATCTGCAAGCAGCACCTTCAACATAATTTGTAGGTTAAAACGTGCTGTTGCCACTGTTAAAAGCAGTGCCACTCCGTTATTCTTGCATTCTGAACTGATTTGAAACGACACTACAGTGACTCACTATCAGGTCTTGAAGTACAAAATCATTTTAGTAACTGATTAGTAACTGATTTAGTAACTATTTTAGTAAAGAACTTTAGTAGATATCTTTGCAACACGATACACAGACGTCTTTGACACAAGTCAAAATTGATAAACTGCATAACTGCAAGCTGATAAACAAGCTACCAAAGCTTTTAGGTGTTGATCGAACTGAACTGAGAGTAGTGAGAACACAAGAACATAAAATTCTTATATTACATTATAATATTATATTATTATAGTGGCCATGAAACCACTAAAATTAGCGTAAGAGCTCAAACTTAATTTAACTTAGCATAAGAGCTAAATTCAACACTCATTTAAAAAGTGAATATCTTTAAATATGCATGAATATACAAATTGTAAACTTCCCCATTTCTCAGGGAGGTGCTATACTAAGCATTCAAGTAATATAAATTACTGGGTTTTTTAGTGTTTTGAGCTACAAACATTATTCATACAGTTTTAATATTAAATATTAAATAGTTTTTAAAAAATTATTTTGAGCTCAGAACCAGAGAGAACTTATCATTTCACCTCTACTAGTCTCTGGTTCATTCATAGTGTTTACTAAATGTTAAGCTACAAGCTTTAGAGGTTAACACGGATACTGTCTTACTAAGCTATGTCAGTGTAACATACTGGAATGGCTGGCATGTGCTTGTCCGTCTTGTATTAATTTTCTCACACGTACCTTTGCTGGTGATGAAAACACACACATTCTCACAGCTACATTATCTAGATTATACCAGTCCACTGATTACATCACATCACACAGAGAACACTTAGATTCTACCCTGGTCCCTCTGTAATCCTCAATCTCATTACTTGTGTCTGGTTCACTCAACACAATTTCAAGTGTCACTCCAACTCATTATTAAGGAAAAAGCCTCCCAAAAATACAGCACACCTTTATCAATCAGTTCTTCATTATCTCAGTGTATTCATCCAGCAATCACACTACTGTTCATCTTTAATACTCTGTTTTGATGGTGCTCAGTTTTGAGGACTGGAATCTGTGGACCACATATACTCTCCATCTGTGTGCATCAAATTTAGTGGTTATGAAGCCTGTCATGTGCAACGTCGGGTGTTTCACCACAGTAACATAAACAAGAGTAACATGTCTAGGAAATTCTGGATGGTGACCTGGTGACTTAGGGCAGGGGCTCATGCCAAATGTTTCCATTACCAATATGTGTTTCATATCTGAAGAATGGGAATAAGAGAGCAGGTCAACATGTCAAACATGTATTTCTAATATAATCCGGCAATGGCATTTTGAGCAGACAGTGTCACAGCAGCTAAAACGACTGTTTGTACATAAAGACTAGAGCTGAATCTATTCCCTCCTACCTTTTCACTTAGATAATGAACAGAGCCTGCAGGCGCAACATGAAATATGTGTAACTAGGTTTTCACCATAATCTGTATCATTTTTCTTCGGCTAAAAAAACTTACAAACCAAACCAGTGAGTTGTCTTGTGCTGGAACTGAATGAGCCACAAGCTCCTTATCAGTAGGCTCATATAGGCCTCCCATTCTTCCTGCATGTACTGAGTATGTATACATTGTAACACAACTTAGAGAATACTGATGAGTAAATACTACACAAAAATAAGTAGATATATAACTTCCACCATCATACACATACCAAAGATTTTACTACACATTATCATAATCAATAGCCAACCAATCAGTGGTAATCGAAAAAACTAGATCATATTCAACAGCAGGTCAAATGTAAGCTACAAAGCATTAGATGCACAGATACCACAAAATCAATAATGATACCTGATCCCTAATACAGGCCTATACCAAATACAGACAAAGATATATATGTAAATTTGTACATAAACACAATTTTTTTTCTGTAGAAAATAGTTAAAACCTGAACTGAACACAATATAAACCTGCTGTGTTTACGTGTAAGCACCCAGTAGCTACTGAGCTGAGCTGCTGAGTGATACAGCTGACCAGCACAGGTGTTCTGCAGGTGGCTAGTACGCTGTTATCGCAAAGGCTTAATCAAAACTTAAGGTGTCATTACAGTTCTAGTCCTTCAAAGACAATCTGTGAGTACACAGCAACAGATGAGTGATTACTCATAACTAGAGCTTATAAGTACAAAGCATGCTTTTCCTGCAAAATATTGTCATTACAGAATTTACCACTAGCATTTTATACTGACAGCCAAACAGAATTATCCAGCAAGCAGTAGTGCTGTGGTCACTAATGAATGCGGGGCAATATAGACCAGAAATCCTTATTTTTAGGCTGAATGGCAACACACAATATACACTCATCAAAAGAATTGTTGGATTGAATGAAATGTTGGGCTACAATGCTACTGGTAAGGAAGACAAAGGTTACCAGGAACAACTTCAATATTCTCACACACTTCCTGCAGCTTGTGCGTTAGGGATAGTGGGGGAGTGACACCAGGCCCTCCACACGCGTTACATCAAACCGTTCATCTTGGTGCTAACCATGGTGCCTCCAGACACGGATTCACTGGTCGTCTCCACCAAGACAAAGGCAGGACTCATCACTGAAGATGACCCGCCGCCATTCTGAGTCTCTTAATGACAGTCTGGCACGACACCATTGCGGGCAGCCATCGTAACGGTCTGTGTGCATGAATCTCTACAACTCCATGCCTTGCATGTTGCGTCCCGATGCCATACTGAGTGCACTTCTGTAATTCTGTGTAGCTCAATTAATATTGCCCATGTCAGTCTAATTTCATCATTTACTGTTTCTGGCAACCCTTATCTTCCCTCTGAACAGCACTGCAATCTGACACTTCCGTCCAGGTAAAACTATTCTTTTGATGATGCGTGTATAAACAGTATTACCTCATCCTGTACCTTTTCTGACATCAATATCAATAGTATCAGTATAATATAATATCAATATATGCCACCCAGCTCTTGTTTTAAATTTTACAGTTAATACACGTAATTTAAATGAAATGTATTATATTTGCTATGCTGATGTCTTACAAATTAAGAAGCATTTAATTTGATTTAAAGACCTGAGCAACAACCCAGGAGGGACACAGGAAACTGACTCTATTCATTGGCAAAAGACTGACTATTAAGCTGATGACGACTGAAAGATTAATCAGTTTCATAATGAAATCACAATTTGGAAGAGTGCAAGTGTCAAATCGCAAGAGCTGTAATTTACATAATCAACAGTGCCATCTTAACAGCTTCCAAGTGGGGAAATTTAACCTAATAAGCTCATTCCTCTCTAGGGCTCAACGATATGAGGAAAGGCCTGACCAGATTGGCATCTTTAGGTGATGATGCTAGGAGAACTGTGTAACTTTCTTACCAATGAAGAGAATGGGGAAGGTGATGAAGAGTAGGAAGACATGCGGTACGAGGTTGAGGGCGTCTACAAAGCAGCCGTTATTCAGGACCCCCTTGTCCACGCTGTAGGAGTTGTTGAGATCATTCCCGCAGAATGACAAGGCCATGTCGCCTGAGTGGGCCAAAAGATCCTGGAGGGAGGATTAGAGAATGTTCAGTTATTAGTCGTGAAGAAACGCTACTCTGTGTAACTTGTTCAATAAGCACTAAAAGGCTTAACAATGATTGTATGATGCATTTAGTAACCATGTACTAAATATCTCTGTCACATTCCTGTTTATTTGGTGCTTTTGTACACTGACTGTTTTCTGGTGCCACCTAAATTGTAACATCTACAACCACAGGCAGAAAACACAATGAACCATGTAAGCTTTGGTCTCTTCCTCTTTAAACAGATTCATAGCCACATAATGGCTGACCCTGTGTTTGTACTTTAAGTGGCTGTTCAGTAATCGCTGCTGCTGGGGGAGGTCTAGTGTGATGTCTGCATAATGTCCATCAGACCAGCACTGAAGTGCTGTTCGCGCTGTTGGTGACGTTTGACCACAGAAACCCACATTGTGAGATTCTTAGTTTTATTTTTTACTCCTCTTAGGAACATGCTAAACTGGGAGTTCACACCTCAATGACTTCACGGTTTTAAAGGGGAATTCCACCCATATTTCTATACAATTCACTGGTTATGACGTTAATAAGAGGGGTTTGACATTAGATGGTCAGTTTGCAGAGAAACTTACAGGTCCAGGCTGTGTAGCGCTGATAGGAACCATAAGTCCCAGTTTCTGCAATGCAAATACAATGGGGTGCGAAAGTTTGGGCAGCCTTGTTAATTTTCCTGATTTAACTTTATATTTACCTTATATTATTCCGTTAAATATATCATATAGGGGACAAACACAGTGATATTTGAGAAGTGAAATGAAGTTTATATGATTTACAGAAAGTGTGCAATAATTGGTTAAACAAAAGTAGGCAGGTGCATAAATTTGGGCACTGTTGTCATTTTATTGATTTCAAAACCTTTAGAACTAATTATTGGAACTCAAATTTGGTTTGGTACGTTCAGTGACCCTTGACCTCCATACACAGGTGACTCCAATTATGAGAAAGCGTATTTAAGGGGGGCAATTGTAAGTTTTTCTCCTCTTTGCATCTTCTCTGAAGAGCATGGGAGTCTCAAAACAACTTTCAAATGACCTGAAAACAAAGATTGTTCACCGTCATGGTTTAGGGGAAGGATACAGAAAGCTATCTCAGAGATTTTAGCTTTCAGTCTCCACTGTGAGAAACATTGTGAGAAAATGGAAGACTACAGGCACAGTTCAAGTCAAGCCTTGAAGTGACAGACCAAGAAAAATCTTGAATAAACAGAAGCGAAGGATGTTGAGAACAGTGAGAGTCAACCCACAGACCAGCACCAAAGACCTACAACATGATCTTGCTGCTGATGGAGTCACTGTGCATCGTTCAACTATTCGGCGCACTTTACACAAGGAGATGCTGTATGGGAGAGTAATGCAGAGGAAGCCTTTTCTCCACCCACATCACAAACAGAGCCGCTTGAGGTATGCTAAAGCACATTTGGACAAGCCAGCTTCATTTTGGACAAGGTGCTGTGGACTGATGAAACTAAAATAGAGTTATTTGGGCATAACAAGGGCCATTATGCATGGAGGAAAAAGAACACAGCACTCCAAGAAAAACACCTGCTACCTACAGTAAAATTTGGTGGTGGTTCCATCATGCTGTGGGGCTGTGTGGCCAGTACAGGGACTGGGACTCTTGTTAAAGTTGAGGGACGCATGGATTCCAATCAATATCAGCATCCAATCAAGCTGAAGCTGCCCCGGGGCTGGATCTTCCAACAAGACAACGACCCTAAACACTGCTGAAAATCTACTAATGCATTCATGCAGAGGAACAAGTACAACGTTCTGGAATGGCCATCTCAGTCCCCAGACCTGAATATTATTGAAAATCTGTGGTGTCACTTAAAGAGAGCTGTCCATGCTCGGAAACCATCAAACCTGAATGAACTAGAGATGTTTTGTAAAGAAGAATGGTCTAAAATACCTTCAGCCGCAATCCAGACTCTCATTAGAAGCTATAGGAAGCGTTTAGAGGCTGTTATTTCTGCGAAAGGAGGATCTACTAAATATTGAGTTAAGGGGTTTTTTTTGGTGCCCAAATTTATGCACCTGCCTAATTTTGTTTAGACAATTATTGCACACTTTCTGCAAATCATATAAAATTTATTTCACTTCTCAAATATCACTGTGTTTGTCCCCTATATGATATATTTAACGGATTTTTTTTAAATCCAAACAATCAATGCTTTATAAAGGTAAATCAGGAAAATTAACAACGCTGCCCAAACTTTCACACCCCACTGTATAGGCAGCAACCAACCTACACGTCTAGATGTAACACTGATGATAGTAAAATAATAATAGGCTGAAAATACTTTTACGTTTTCTTTGGGAACTATTTTGGCTTATAGCTTCACTTCATGTATTCCTCCACCATGAACAGATTCAAACAGATGAATTAAAAATACCTTTAAGGACAAAACTGCTGTGAAATCAGTGTCTGAGGTCGTGTACTTATGACCACTCCATGTAATAACCCTCTGTGAGGGAGGAGGTTTTTAGAGGTGGATGTCTGGTTCCTATCACCGCCACTGTGAACAATTCTGACTAGGACAGTTTCTCTAGAACAGAACATTTTACACCAGAACCACTCTGAACGACTTCGCCGACATTATTACCGTTTAATTATACAGACATTTTGAGAAGCCGGTGGAGCTCCCCTTTACTGGACTCTTGGCTGAGGCTGCCTGAAGTAGGTCTCACTGAGGTGACCTGACAAACGGACTTAAACGACGGAATTCGTTTAAACGTTAAACGCCAGAGAAACGCTCACTGTGTCCTCTACAAGGCAAAATCCGTCTTTACTACGAACAGAAAAGTCACGTCAACTCACAACAAGTCAGCCTTCCAGAAGAAGTCAACTCGCTCCACGCGCCTCTCAGTGTGGAGCTCAGTGACATTCTTCTCCAGCACTCTCTCAAGCTCGCTCTCTCTCTCTCTCTCTCTCTCTAGCAGGAAGCAAACAGACCAAGTAGTAAAAGCTCACTTACTGGAAGACAGTATCAGCACGCTTTCATTCCCAAATCCTGCGTTTTTGGAGACGGCTGTGCTTAATCGCATATACACACTGAGAGAGAGAGAGAGAGAGAGAGAGAGAGAGAGAGAGAGAGAGAGAGAGAGAGAGAGAGAGAGAGAGAGAGTAGTAGGGACGGATTATTTTTAGCCGCGGTGCATCAGCTGTGCGCACACTCCATTTCTGCCTGCTATCGGATTTCCAAACTTGACCAAGTGGGCTGTGAGAAACGCCACACACAGTCCGCCGCTGCCAGCACAAAACACGGGGCACTTCACGTCTCTCTGGCATTTCTCGAAACGAGCTCATTCAGCTGTGAATGAAAGGTTAGCCGCCTTGTAGCACTAACACACACAGCGGAGCGAGGGGTACTTACATACAGCGTATCCGTACATATCAGCACTGAACATACCGCAGCACAGTCATGTGTAGGGAAACCCCATTAGGCCACAGATAGGAAGCGTTTAGGACACAGACTGTCCCACCATTTACACCAGGCCGTTTAACCCTCAGCATCCTCACCTTCACCATTCAGCACAGAGGACTCGCTGCTCGACACACACGCAGTCCGAGTCAAATCTGGGTTACAGAGACTCGACCGGCAGGTGCTGTCTATCTCTCACACACACACACACATCCATCCCTAACCACACTCACCTAAAACCTCCGGTTCCTCAGCTCCCCTCAGCTTCCCCTCCTCACACTGCTCTGTTGTGGAGACTCTGCTCAGTGATGCTGCTCTCCTTCTGCTCCAGTCCGCAGGAGCGTTATGGCGGCACCACAGCACCTCCTTACATGTAAGGCAAGCAAGGAACGCAAGACGCTCCAGTCCGCTCTCAGCTCCGTCTTCATGTGCTACACACCGCGGGCCATTCTGTCTGTGTCTGTGGGAGAATGCAGCATTAGAGTCAGGGACTCAGACAAAAGCAGAGGTAGAAATGACGACATGTGCTCCGCACGTAGGCAGTCACTGTCTGTCAGAATGTTTTTATCAAAGGCAAAATGTGTCATAGAGAGATTTAACTGGGCTGCTCAGTGTTAAGGGCTTACTGCTGTGTCCTGCTTTCTTTGATAAAATGCCTGATATGACTGGTATAATTCCTGTTTGTTAATCTGACATGAGCTTGTCTATGACCCTCGATGCCCCTGTGTGAAGAAATCTGTGTTCTCGTGCCTTTTTCCTGACCCATATGCCCAGCACTACACACATGCAAGCTGAAGTTCCACTGTACACCTCCCATTCATTTCCCCATCACTACACTACACTACACTACACATCTTTTCTTTTCTTTTCCTTGTAGCCTGTAGGTGTTATATTTCATGTCAGGTGTCATTAAACTAAAATAATAATAATAATAATAATAATAATAATAATAATAATAATAATAATAATAATTTTGTGACCCAGAAAAACAAGTGGCTCAGAAGATAGATCAACTTATTTAAATTTGTCATGGTTAACATTTTGAGCATGGCATTTATCTGTTATTTTAGGATGGCCTGTGATAGTGGACTTTTGTATAGATACAATGTGAGGATTATTTATAATCATTAAGCTTTTATAAAAGACACTTCCCTGTTTTTACACCCATTCCATCAGCTCCACATACCATACCACTTACCTTTGTTGTTCTACAATTACAGACTGTATTTCCCTTCCTGGTGGATCATTCTCAGCACTCCAGTGACACTGGCATGGAGGTGGTGTGTTAGTGTTTGTTGGATGGGTCAGATACAGCAGTGCTGCTGGAGTTTATGAACACTGTGTCCACTTTATTAGACACTCCTACCTTGCTGGTCCACCTTGTAGATGTAACGTCAGAGACAGCGATGTTGGCTAGTTTTTGTTGCTGGACTCTTCTCAATTCAGCAGCGTCACTGGGGTGTTTAAACACTCCACCAGCCCTGCTGTGTCTGTTCCACTTACACCGGCACAACACACACTAACACATCACCCCCACATCAGTGTCACTGGAGTGCTAAGAACGATTTACCACCCAAATAATGCTATGTGGATTCTGACTACTGATGAACAGGGATGAGAAATGGTTCACTGTATAGAAAATTACTGACTCTTTTCCTTACTATAGGAACCAGAACCAGGGGCCATGGTGTTCACAGCACAGGGACTGAATCTCAAGTGGCTCCCTGGTTAGTATGTATCGTAGTGCACTTAATATTAAATAGGGATTCAGCCATCCCTTGACTGCATCTAAAATAGATTACTTTTAAATCAATAACACACTTAAAAAAATCTATTTAATCACCTACATAGTCAGCCTATGACTGAAGCCATTTAAGATTTAACCACATGTAGTAATTCTATTTACTATGCCAAATAACTTTATCTTCTGAATTTTTATTTGGAGTTGATGATGGTAAAATAGTGGTACATTTGTCTCGTATGTACCTGAGTAGATTTTTCTAAATATATCAGGTTTTATCTCCGTAGTATTGTAAAGGAGGGTGTCAGGCGTGAATCAGCAGGCAGCATATTTATAGTCATTTCAGGTAATAACATCCTGTGAGGTCTCTTTTAGAGCCTTCCCATTACCATGTTGTAAACAATGCTTCCCTAGAATGGCACATTATCAAACCATTATAATGACTTTGTTTAGATTGTTCAATTATGCAGAAATTCCTCTTTAAACTGACTACAGGAGTCATCTAGATTGCCAATCGTCTAGAGACTCCAGTTTAGGGGAAATAGTGACAGCTGTATGTAAGTGTATGTGTGTCTGTTGGGGGAAGTGAGGGTGTGTGTTGGAAGACACGATGGGCCCCGAGGTCAGTTGGGATCCAGTGTGAATGTGTGTGTGTTTGTGTGTGTGCGGACATTCACATCCCCTCTGGGGCGAGAAGGAAGTAGCTCTGATGTCCTCTGTCCAACTCACAGAAACTAACACAGGAAGTAGCCCATGTGCGAGCCATCAAAGCGGCCTGCGGTGACACCCCGACTGGGGGAACGCCGGGCCCGAACTGGTCTGGAGGGTTCAGGGTTCAAACAGCAACAACTTTGAGAAAGTTCCAGATTCCCATCAGTAAACCAGGAGTCAGTAAGCCCCTGCACATGTAACATGCGTCATCATCAGCTCAGCAAAATTAAACACAGATAAGTTGCTAAAGTCTCAAAAGACAGACAAACGTCACTGGGGAGATTTAAGAGCATGCGATCGTTGCGTTTGGACCTTGTGTTTCATTACTCGAGCACGTTTTGTCTGTACAAGCAAATGGTTTTGATTTTGTGAATTATAGGAGTAAATCATTTGAATCCCAGGATTAAAACCCATTCATGTTTGTGTACCTTCTTAGGGTACTGCTATAAACAGAAAAACAGTCCCCCATTCCAGGCAGCTGCTATCAGCTCTGTGTAGCATTCTGGGGTCACCAATAGGTCAACCAATCATATGATTGAATGGCCTGTGAAGGAGTAGACTATGGTTGGTTGTCATGTGACTGGCTAGCCTGCAGTTAGTTAGTCAATAATTGTTAGCCTGTGATTGGTCAGCGTATGATTAGTTAGCCTGTAGTTGATTAGTCTATGATAGATGAGGCTATGGTTGGTTATTTAGCCAATGACTAATAAACATGTGACTGGTTAACTTGTAATTGACTAACCTGTGATAAGTTAGTTTAGTTAGCCTCTGAGGGTAACCTGTGTCAGTTAACATGTACTTGTCACTCTTGGCTCACAACAAAATGCTTAACAATTTGTGAGTCATAGCAAACTAGCCAAATTAGTTAATTTGATAGACCCCAAAGGCTGGCACCAGTATAGAGAAACTAATTAACAGCACCACAGAAAGAGATATTTCTGTTAATTTAATTAAAGATGTCTATTGTCACTCATCATGTCCATAGTACTATTTTATTTTAATAGCTAGTGTAACAGCTAGGAATACAGCGCACTAGTAGTAGTGTTTACTATCACTAGGAAACACAGCACATTGTCCAAAGACGAACACGTATCTCCATTTTTGTCCATTTTTACTTCCTTTTGAACACAGCGGTTGCCGCTTAAATTGGGTGAAAATGTTGTGATGAATAAAGCAACATAAATGCTTGGAGAAACGGCCGGTTCAAATGACCCTCTACTGAAAAGTTGCCAGTGACAATATAAGATGTCAATGAAAGTACAGTGTTCACCTATACTTAATAAAGATGATTCATCAAGTCTTCTTTAGTAATTTATATGTATGTATGTATCTATATATACATATATATGACAGCTTCAAGACACCTTCTATGTAGAGAAACTAGTCGCATGCATTGCTCAGGTGTAATTTTGGCCCATTCTGTGAACTCTGAGCTTTGTTAGAGGTCATAGAATATAATTATAGTCTGACATCATCATAACAGTAGCAGAACCTCTTGGTGTTATATAGAACCCTCTACAGCACATTCTCTACCAACCTCAAGAACTCTTTCATGATGCAAAGTACTCTTTACCCATACAAAGTGTTCTTAAAGTGCTTATGGTTCTATGTAGAACCATCTTCTTTTCTAAAGAACCCTCAAAGAACCATAATTTTTATGCGTTCATACAGACATTACTATACTACTGAGAGTACAGCCTACCCTCTTCCAACCCAGATTGCTGTCAGATGACGACCCTATTCGCCAGCAGGAGCGGGAACCAGGCTATGGTTTTCCCGGTGATGACTGAGCTTTCGGCTAAGTAGTTACACATGAGCACGCCTTTAATTAAGTGCCCCTCTGTCCCAGACAGCAAATGTTCAACACAGATGTCATTCTGATAAATTCATGCAGCTCTGCAAAGTTTTGTTTTGGGCCATCGTAAGAGAGACTGGAAGCCAGTGAGATGAAGTGGCCCAGTGCATGATACCAGACCGTTTTTACACACCACCTCATTACATACACAAAGAGAGAGAGAGAGACAGAGAGAGAGAGACAGAGAGACAGAGAGAGAGAGCGAGATAAAGAGAGAGAGAGAATGACATAGCACTGTTTATTTAACAGTGACATGACCATGTAGTCATTTCTATATCAGTGTAAACAAATACTGAACATTCAGACAACAGCTCTCAGGTGTCTGACTACCATTAAACACATTCATCACCCAACACACACAGTTTCAGTCTGGAGCAGTCTGATCTGTCTGTAATGCTAATGACTAACAGCCTACAGTCAGTGAACACCAATGAATTACGAGTATGTGGCTGGCCACAGACGCCAAACTTTATACACTTGGGCCTAGTTGTACCATCTCCCAAACACTTGCATCGCCTAATATACACCCAGGAGCCATTTCATTAGGAACACCTCCTTGTATTCACATTCACTGCTCATCTTATAGGCTTTACTTACCACACCATATAGGAGCACTTCGCAGTTCGACAATTATAGACTGTAGCCAATCTGATTGATTGGCTAAAGCTTTTAGCCCCTTTCATCCTGTTCTTCAATGGTCAAGACTTTGTTAATACCATGTCCACTCTATTAGACACTCGAACCTTGCGGATGGAAGAAAGTAGATAATTCTGATAGTGGGGGTCCTGATCTTTGAGGATCAGGGTGAAAAAGGGATAATAAAGCATACAGAGACACAGATGGGGGTCCTGTATGTTAAGTGCGGCTGATAAAATAGAAAACATGTGTAGACACAAGGAGATGTACCCAATAAAGTGGTCGGTGTGCGTATCACTGCAATACTGACTTTTCTTGCAAAGATTTGTTTATTGCTCACCTTGAGTACTGTAGCCAATCACACATGTTCCCCTAATGACCGTTCTCTGGGAGTTTTGACAAGCTGAGGAATTCATGCAATTCGCAAGAAGTAAACAATTTGCGTGAAAACAATCCAGGCCTATCCTTAACTTCAATCAAGGCTTCAGGGATGTTTCTAATTTAACCATAATCACAATATGCAGCAACAGAATCGTGATATGATACAGCCCTGATACTCACCACATGCTAGGTCTTGCACAGAGCCGAGTGTGCAGCTGTGTACTATCCCTCAAATTTCAGTATATACAATAGCAACATAAGCATGCTGCTGCAGGACATCTGGCTAGCGTGTCTTTTTGAGGTGCCTAGCATCAAGGGGGAAATGTGAGGCAGGCAAAAATAATGACAGAGAATACTGAAAGATAGATAGACAGAGAGAGAGAAAGAGAGAGAGAAAATATTTAGACTTCCTGTCAAACAGGGAAGAAGGAAAGTAATATGACGATTTTGGTGAACGATTCCGACCAAGTGCCATATGTGGGCAAAGGCCACAGAGGAACATGAATCTATATAAACACAGGTGCAGTTTTAGCAAGCTGACATGCACTGTTGTCATGAGCTGAACACGTTTATGGAATAGATTTATGGGGTATTGGTCAAACGTGCATGCAGAGTCACACTAACAGTTGTATGTTACTGACCTACTGGATGAGATGAGGGCTCGGATGGTTAGAACAGTGGCTGTTAATCTCAGTCATAGGAGTCTCTAAGCACTCCTGTAGCTAAGACATCTGCTGTAGCACTGTTACTACATCTATATAGAGGCGGACCAGGCCATGAAAATGATCTGATGTGTTGATAAATACAATAACTGGCCAAAGCATGGGCTGAGAAAGAGAGAGACTGAGGCTGAGAAAAACAAATGTTAACCTCTAGTGACATCTAGTGGTTAGTATAATTACATACACAGAGGCTCAGTTCAATTCAGCTTTAGGCTGGCGGATGTGCAGTGAGTATGTTTGATAGACCCCTTTTAATTAGTACATTCAGCTACTTTAAGGTTATTACTGACATGCATACTGCTTGTATAATAGAAACACAGTAGCAATCTTAGATCGCAATAGCTGGTGCCAAGTGTTAGGTAGCATGGTATGAAGCTCCCCAGCATTGGGTTGGGAAGCAGTAAACCTCTGAGCACTGGATCTGGATGCAGAAAACATGGAATTTATGCTTTTGATCCAAAACTAGGTTTTTCGGCAAATAGCTGTGCCAATTGTAAGTGAAAACATGTTGATTCGGATCAGCAGAAATGGTATGAAGCCTCTAAAAAGCACAGCACTATATACTGTAAGTCACCAGGGAAGCAGTAGCTGCACAACCTGTGTGTTAGGTGCATTGTGATCTTCAGGTTCTGCCAGCTGTGTTTAAAGGCACTGGGAAAAAAGGAGTCCTTGCATTTTGAGTGTGACAAAGGCCTAATATGTCTGCAGTTTGGAAGATTGGCATAGTTATTCTCAGGACAGTGGCAGGAAAGGCATCCACCAATTCTGACCAATCTGCGTAATTGTTAGATGCAAGAGTGGCTGAACAAACTGCATCCAGAAATTAGTCCAGGCCATGCCAAATTAAATCACAGCTGTTATTCGTGCTTGTGGAGGTATTACACGCTATTAGGTACATTTCAGTCACAGATGAAGATGTGACATAAGTTGCTTTAAAAATGTGTATCGTGCATCAATAGTGACTTCACAGACACAGGTTTACATGTTACAAGTCCATTATTTCCAAGGTTTATTTTTTTAGCTGTACGTCAGTCCATTACGGATTAATTTAAATCTAGAGAGGTCAGCAGTGTTGTAGTATATTGTTGATATTGTTGGTTTATGCTGTGGCTAAAACAGTCATAACTTGCTTTTATGGTGCAGTTACAAAGACTGTTTACTGACAAATTATTTGTCTTTGTAAGATCATGTGTTGATACCCATCACAGTCACATCATTCTCTGATTTATATTTATGATACTAATAATTTACAAATAGGTTATATGAAGCATTTATGGCTAGATATGAAAACAGACATAATAAACGTGGTAGAGTTTGCCAGTAGTTGCCCATGGTGGTTGGTACTTTTGGGTACTAAGCAATATAAGGGGAATCAAAATATGGAGGAGGCATTGTGGCCATTTTTCCCATTCATATTTTATTAAGCAGTTCTTAATTTCTTCAATGGATGAAGAACCCAGGAAGGTTTATATTTAATTCATTTTCCTGATGCTTTTGGGTTTATAAAAAAATTAAACATAAAGACAAAGAAAAAAGTAGTCTAAGGCTATAAGTCCTGGAAATGTGTAAAACTGATAAACAGCTATGCTTGGACCGTGTCCTGTGAGAATAATGAAATATGCTAAATAAAAAGACATATGATGGAACAGCATGCAAATAATATACTTGATAAACTTTGTATCCGAATAAAGTTACTTTGAAAGTTAGCTGTATTGACTCAGATATAGTTAAGACAAACAGCTGCTGTCGTGATTAAATGATATTGATGCTGTAAATGTCTCACAAATTCATAACTAGACAGGTGTATGCATACAGCTGTGTGATGCAAATACCCACTGTGTATGTACTTGAAAGTTAGCTGATTGTATCACTGAAATATTTAGTAGCTACCTACCAGCACCAGTGACCGGATTGTTCATCAGTCAGAACATTGCTAAGAAGGTATGCATAAGGTATGAACCGAGTACAAGTGTGACTTTTTAAATCAGGGGTATTTATAGGGAGTTTGTCTCCTGTTTACTATAGCAACATCCTCTACTCTTCTGGAAATGATTTACACTGGATGTTGCAACATTGGTGTGAAGGTTTGATTGCATTTGGTCACTAGAGCCATAATGGATGTCAGGTACAGGTGTTGGATGATTAGTTCTGCATCACAGACCACAGTGGATGAACCTTAAAGTAACTAAATTCAAAGTAGCTGAAGGTTTGACAGAAAAAATAATTATGTAGTGGTTGGTTGGCAATTTTGCATGTCAGTTACAGGGCCTATGTAGAGTACCAGTCTGTGAGATAAACAGTCACGAATGTAATAAATAATAAATGTATAGTGAGGCATGAGCTGTTAGATATGGCTCATTGTATTTAAAATGAGACCAAGAAACCTTGTGCTATGTAAAGCAGCCTGAATATACTTAAGCCTTTGTTAAAAACACTTTTAGAAGGCACCTAGACTGCCACTGAGGACCCAAATGTCTACACTTGATGTCCGACTGTTTTCATTTGTTCAAATGATTAGAACTTTGAGTTTATAATCCATAAAATGTATTTCACCTGATTTTTTGACATGATGCAGACTAAACGCTAATGAATAAATCATTGTTACACTACATGTTTCTGCTACACCCTTCGGTAGCATGTAGTGATTGGTGTGGTACAACAGATAACACCACTACCTGACATTGCGCTACCACACTATGCCCATCGGAGTTCAATTCCAGGTCTAGGTGACTATGCTGCACTGTACCAACAAGTCCTTGGGCAAGACTCTGCAATACAATTACCCTTGTAAGTCCCTAGCTAAGAGCGTTAGCTGAATACTGTCAATGTAAATAGCCATGCAGTCTCCATGGACAAATATTTGGCTAAACATGCTAAAACATGCACCACATAAAAATTGCCGGTCCTTTGCATCATTCACTACAGATTTCCAAAAGGCCTCCAAAAGCAGCATCAGCACAGGCACTGTGCATCAAGAGCTTCATGAAACCATTTCAATGGCTAACCATCTGCACTTAAGATACTTACTCAATAGCGGGTGTCAGCTGAACCGTAAAGCACACTGCCACTGGACTCTGAAGCACTGGTAACTCTCAAGCGAAAAAGTTCACTATCTGTCAGTCTTATGGACGAATCTGGATTCTGGAAAACACTACCTACAGGAATCCAAAGTGGCAACGTTAAAACCTCTGTTAGGGGTTGGATGCCTTAGTTGTAGTCAAGGGTGATAGTAGGCTTTAGCTTACGAAGACATTTTGGACCAGAGGTGTTACTGGTATGTCATCTTTGTGTGGACATTTAAAATTTTGGGTGGGCAACAAAGAAATTTTCCTTTTCCTGCATAGGGCATGTTGAAAAGAGTGTAGCTTGGAAAGGAGGGTTGGGGGTGGTTCAATAGGAATGCAATTATAGTGTCCTGTTTTTGTAGGTGGGGGCAGGGCATATTAAACATTCATTACATTCTGTAAAAATTAGCTTTCGATTGTGCGATGAGCATTTCTGTAAACTAAAGAAGAAACATTGGGAGCATATAGGCTGACTACAGTTCAGGCTGCAGACACATCAGAGGTGTTTTTCAGATCAAATCTTTTGAGATGACTGTACGCGCTGTTGTTTCTAAGTAATTAGATCAGATTGTGTGTCCAGACAATACCAGACATCTATCTGAATAGGTTGCTGTGGTAACGACATAGACTTCAGTAACTATGTAGCCACAGTGTACACGTATCTTTCATCATATAGCTTTCATACAAATCACAGTTCCCACACCCTTTTTGAGTTCCAGTACTTCCACCACTCTGAATTTGACGTTGTTGGGGGCATTGGGAGTGACACAAAAGGTACTCCGATATCTGATTTGAGCGCCCAGGGCATTTAGAGTAAGAGGCATCTGTAAACATGTGTTTGGAAATGCATTTTATTTAATCTTTGAATGTGGTTTGACCCATTTCATATGGTTTATCACTGTACAGACTGTAATAAATCAATTTGGAATGCAATTTAGATATGCCAAAAATCTGATTTGGGTTGTAGGTGTGGACACAGCCATGGCTTGGATCTAGCAGCAGGGTCAAGCAGCATCTCTATGATAAACTCGGACAGTTCTGCATCGTAAAGAACAATGTCTAGACCCAATATGATTGGCAGACGCAATGACACATTTATATGTGTGTATGTTTATATTTATTAATATACATGTGTATAATTTTTGCATAAAGCTACAAATGTTATCCTACAGCGATCCCAAAGTAGAGTCAGTAGAGTCAACTTCTGCGTGTTGACTGCATGTTTGGTCGAGATTTCTGGTAAAAGCATTTTGGTCTGGTAAAACCATGTTTTAATTATTTCATTTTGAATGATATTTGCTTTCTGCGAGTTTGGAATGTTTCAGAATGATGTAATCAAACTGCAAATAAAAGACCTGCGTCATGTGTTCTTGGGATAACTAAATAAAACTGGCTGGGATGGGCTTTCCATATTTAACTCAGGAGCGGACACTGCAGAGCATGGAGGAGAGTATGCCCAGATTTTGTGCAGGACGGAGGTTTGCTGCCCCCAGCACCAAGGCAGTAATGCTGTGTGCGGAAAATGTGCTGGGCTCTGAAATGCAGGCTGCATTCACAGGAATTGAAGCTGACTGTTTTTTTAAATATGTCACTTATCCATGCTGGTAATAACTAATAAATAGTAACATAACTAATATTGTTGGCCTTTAAAGGCACTTTATACCTACCCAACAAGCCAGTGACCTCCAGTGACCGGCCGCTAGCTACAAGCAGGTTCAACAGTTCACTTAACTGTGCCGCATATGTGAGAAAGTGTTGTGGATTGGCAATCATGTAAAGCAGTCAGTACAGGATGTATCCAGGTGATATACAGGTGATGAGGTGTAGCAGCAAATATTGCACAATAATAAAGTCACATTGAATATATTAATAGAATGGGTCCATATAGTGTGCTACAGTAGTGAGTGTCTGGTGCTCTGCTTGGGGAGGTGCAGTTGACACTGAGGCTGATATTGGAGAGTAGAGAGGTTGGAAATGTCACAAGATTAGATTAATTGATTAATCCTTTGCTCACCGCTTATGCAAGACTGGTTGTAGGCCCTGTTGTAGAACACTGCATGGTGCCTATTGACATGATAAGTTCTAGCAGTTAAAATAATAAATGCTATATAAATAATAACTGATAATATAAAAAATCATCTTACACAGAGACATATGGCATGTTATGTTATTTTCTGCAGTCTTTCACACGTACACATATGAGCACACATAGCAAACCTGTGTGGAAGTGTGCCTGAAGTGCTTCATCAGCCTGTGATATTAATCCAATCTGAGGAAACGTGTTATTTTCTTGTGCCCTGAAGGTTAGCTGAAAGACAATATTCTCACTGATTAAAGATTCATAACCTTTGTATTGCATGGTTCTGCTCAGCAGAGCCTATTATTTGGTGTCAACCAGCCATAAAAACCCCACGTGGAGTGCTTCTAATGTAAGCATGCAGCGATTTAATGGATTACAAAGTCAAATTAAAGTTTTAATCATTTGAACAAATAAAAACAGTCAGACGCTGGCAAGCGCCTGCAGGGCCGTGCCCGCATGTGTGTGCGCGCGTGAAATTCACAAATAAATCTAGTCAATGTGAATTATTTAAGTTCTAATCAGACGAATGACGAGTCAACTGGAGAACTTAAAAGCCTCGTAAGCTCAGAAGTGATTGATTGTGTTTAGAGCATGCTTGAAATGTTTCTGATGGCTTGGGAGCAGGTTGATGGAGCTTAATCGAATTTGAACAGGCAATAGCCACTGTGCCACAACATCTGAAGAACAGGATTTCATCTTCATTACCGGCTTCATCAGACATGTCTCATCTCTATCTTCTTAAGTGGAGACACTGATGAGGCCTGGATGCAGAACAGAGCTCAGCTGGCTGCTGGATGAGAGAGAGAGAGAGAGAGAGAGAGAGAGAGAGAGAGAGGGAGAGAGGGAGGGAGAGAGAGAGGGAGAGAGGGAGAGAGGGAGAGAGAGAGAGAGAGAGAGAGAGAGAGAGAGAAAGAGAGAGAGAAAGAGAGAGAGAGGGAGACCAAGAGATGCTGAAAGGAGTAGTTTGTAGATATTTGGCTCATGGTAATTTTCTTCCCTCCTCTCTTTCTGATCTTCTGCTTCTCTGTTTCCTCTCGTATATCTTGCCACATAGATCATTAGTGTTCTGTGGTAGATATTTATTTATTTTTTGACGGCCTTGTGGTGATTTCATTTTCTAAGTGTTCTTTGAAGGAGATAAACACAATTATTAAGTTGGCTTGAAAAAGCCAGCTTACTGTTTCTGTTAATCTTTTTATTATGATTATTATTATTCTATTGTCGAAATTTAAACAGTATCTCCTCCCACAGTTTTCAAGCTTTCCAGGATCGTAGACCCTATACCCAAATAGTGTGCTTGTGCTTTTTGAAGCGATCCGACTTACGGTTTTCCGACAGTTTTCCTCGGAAAACCGATTTTTCCCATAGGGAATGACTAGGGCCCCGTTCAACAAACTACAGCTCAGTCAACCCCATTCATTACATAGTCCTTCTTAATGTACCGCTCATTACACACACAGTACACACCACACGTAGACCACACACTCTGTACACACCACACACACTATACTCACACCACACAAACCCTCCACACACCCCAGACACTCACTGTACACACCTTACAGCACTCACACACGCCACACACACTGCACACACCCCATTCACACCATATACACCCTCAGTCACACACCACTATACACTGTGCACACACCCCAGCTCCCCATACCTCACACACTTTACACACCCCACTAACACCACACTGTACACACACCACACATACTGTACACACCACACTCACACCACACTGTACACACACTGTACACACCCCACTTACACCACACACACTATAACGGTTTTCACACACATAGATACCACACCACCCCCTACCACACGTTGCACACTCTACTCACACACTTTACACACCCCACTCACACCACACTGTACACACACCACACATACTGTACACACCCCACTCAAACCACACACACTGTACACACTCCACTCACACCCCACACAATATACTCACTCCACTCACACACTATACACACTTCACTCACACCCCACACACTCCACTCACTATACACACTTTAATTACACCCCACACATTATACACACCCCACTCTCACCCCACACACTACAGACACTCCACTCACACCCCACACACTATACACACTCCACTCACACCCCACACACTACACACAGTCCACTCACACCCCACACACTATACACATGCTACACACTGTACACACCCGCACACTACATTACACTCCACTCACACCCCACACACTATACACACCCCACACACTTTACACACCCTGTCACACCACACACACTGTACACACCGAACTCACACCACACACACTATACACACCCCACACACTATACACACTCCACTCACACCCCACACACTATACACACTTCACTCACACCCCACACACTATACACACCCCACTCACACCTCACACACTATACACACCCCACACACAAAACACACTCCACTCACACCCCACACACTATACACACTCCACTCACACCCCACACACTATACACACTCCACTCACACCCCACACACTATACACACTCCACTCACTATACACACTTCACTCACACCCCACACATTATACACACCCCACTCTCACCCCACACACTACAGACACTCCACACACACTATACACACTCCACTCACACCCCACACTGTACACACCCCACTCACACCCCACACACTGTACACACCCCACTCACACCTCACACACTGTACACACCACACTCACACCCCACACACTGTACACACCACACTCACACCTCACACACTGTACACACGACATTCACACCTCACACACTGTACACACCACACTCACACTTCACACACTCTACACACCCCACACAGTACAGACACTCCACTCACACCCCACACACTATACACACTTCACTCACACCCCACACACTATACACACCCCACTCACACACTGTACACACCCCACACACTATACACACCCCACACAATGTACACACGCCACCCACACCCCACACACTACACACACTCCACTCACACCCCACACACTATACACACTCCACTCACACCCCACACACTATACACCACACTATACACACCCCACACACACCTCACACACTTTACACACCCCACTCACACCACACACACTGTACACACCCCACTCTCACCTCACACACTTTACACACTCCACTCACACCCCACACTGTACACACACCACACATACTGTACACACTCCACTCACACCCCACACACACCTCACACACTGTACAAAACCCACTCATACCCCACACACTGTACACACTCCACTCACACCCCACACACTGTACACACCCCACTCTCACCTCACACACTGTACACACCACACTCACACCTCACACACTGTACACACTCCACACACCCCACACAATGTACACACGCCACCCACACAACACACACACACACCACACACACACATAACACACTGCTCACACACACCACTCACACCCCACACACCATAGTACTCCACACTCTACGATCCCACACAACATACACACACACTCACAACGGCCCACTATTTTCCTTAATCACACCCACACACTAGGATACCCCTTTCAACACTTTACAGCTCACTCACACCACACACACACTGCACAGGCCACACTTCACAATACCACACCACTCACAGCCACACACACTGTACCACACTACAACACACACCACACACACACCCTGAGCACACACAAACACATCACACTACACACCACACATCTCAGACACTACTGTACACACACACCACACAGCACACACTGTACACACACCACTCACACACACACACACACACCACACCACACACCCACACTACTTACACACACACCTTCACACCCCACACACTATACACACTTTACTCACACCACACACATTATACATGCCCTATTCACACCACACACACTGTTCACACCCCACTGTCACCACACACACTGTACACACCACACTCACACCTCACACACTGTACACACCCCACTCTCACCTCACACACTGTACACACCCCACTCACACCACACACACTGTACACACACCACACACTACCCACACACTATAGACGAGCTCCACACACCCACACACTACTACACCAACCACACTCTCACACCTCACACACTGTACACACCCCACTCTCAACCCACACACTTACAGACACTCCACTCACACCCCACACACTATACTCCCTCCACTCACACCCCACACACTATACACACCCCACACACTGTACACACCCCACTCACACCACACACACTATACACACTGCACCTACATTCCACACACTATAGATACTGCATCACACCCCACACACTTTGCACACTCTACTCACACCTCACACACTGTACACACACCACACATGCTGTACACAGCCCACTCACACACTGTACACACCCCACACACTATACACGCTCCACTCACACCACACATACAATACACACTCCACTCACACCCCACATACTATACACACTCCACTCACACCCCACACACTATACACACTCCACTCTTACCCCACACACTATACACACTTTACTCACACCACACACATTATACATGACCTATTCACACCACACACACTGTACACACCCCACTCTCACCTCACACACTGTACACACCCCACTCTCACCTCACACACTGTACACACCCCACTCACCTCACACACTCTACACACCCCACTCACACAACACACCTTAAAAGCAAGTCCACCACTCACACATCACACACCACACATCTCACACTTTACACAATACAACAAGCATACCCCACACTTCAACACACAAACATCACATCACAAATCACATAGCTCACACTTATACACCACACATTTCACACACTCAACCAACACAGATTTTCACACTCCACACACCTCACACCACATCACAAACTTGTCATTGCACGATTGTCAACGTTCTTTTACAAGCCAACTTAAAGTTCTTATTATTATTAAGTTGGCTTGTAAAAGCCAACTTACTGTTTTTGTTAATCTTATTATTATGGTTGCGCATTGCAAAGCACTCCGCACTCGTTTATCTCTCCTCTTTTTCACATCCCTTTTTCCTCCATAGAGAATGCCTACATGAATACCACACACACTGTGGAAAATTCAAACACACACCCTATTTATTCCCACTCCCGCTCGACCTAGAGCTTCCAAATCGGATACAAGGGTTCGGGGCAAAGCCCCAAGCCAGCATTCGGTGATGGATTGACCCGCACTCGTTCATCTCGCCTCTTTATCGCATCCCTCGTTCCTCCCATAGAGTCCCAGTCATTTTTGGACCCACCTAAAGCCGGCTGTTTCGTTCGCCCGAGTGACGCGTAACTTCACATACACACTAAGGGCAGGTCCCCAAGCACTGACCCACAGTCATACTGACCCGCACTCGTCTATCTGTCATTTTTTCATCCCTCGTTTCTCCCATAGAGTCCCAGTCATTTTCGACCCAAACCAAGCAGTAATGTTTCCGTTCACCCGAGACCCACCAAGCTTCACCTACTCACTAAGGGCAGGTCCCCAAGCACTAACCGACAGCCATACTGACCCGCACTCATCTATCTGTCGTTTATTCGTCCCTCGTTCCTCTCAGAGTCCGAGTCATTTTCGACCCAAACCAAGCAGTAATGCTTTCGTTCGCCTGAGAGCCACCAAACTTCACATACTCACTAAGGGTAGGCCCCCAGATGCTAATCCACAGTCATACTGACCCGCACTCGTTTATTCATCCCTCGTTCCCCCCATAGAGACCCAGTCATTTTTAGACACACATAAAGCCGTCTGTTTTGTTCCCCTGAGAGGCGTGAATCTTCACATACACACTAGGGCAGGTCCCCAAGCACTGACCCACAGTCATACTGACCCGCACTCCTCTATATGTCGTTTTTTCATCCCTCGTTCTTCCCATTCACCCCCATTCTTTTTGGACAACATCTAGCAAACACTCCGCAAACACGCCGCAAACAACCCTGACACCATATGAGCAGCCTAGCAACCCCTTAGCAGCCACTTGAGACACGATAGTAACCACCTGGGATACTATAGCAACCACCTAGGAACACCATAGCAACCACCTGGGATACCACAGTAACTGCTTAGCAACCACCTTGGGCACCATAGCAACCGCCTAGCAACACTATAGCAACCGCCTGGGATACCATACTAACCCCCTAGCAAAACCATAGCAACCACCTGGGATACCATAGCAACCGCCTAGCAACACCATAGCAACCGGCTGGGACACCATAGCAACCACTTAGCAACATCTTAGCAGCTACCTAGCAACCGCCTAGCAACACCTTAGCAACCACCTGGGATAACATAGCAACCACCTAGCAACACCTTAGCAACCACCTAGCAACACCTTAGCAACCACCTAGCAACAGCCTAGCAATGTCATAGCAACCGCCTGGGATACCATAGCAACTGCCTAGCAACACCTTGGCAACCAATTAGCAACACCTTGGCAACCACCTAGCAACACCATAGCAACCACTTAGCAACATCTTAGCAACCATCTAGCAACCGCCTAGCAACACCTTAGCAACTGCCTGGGATAACATAGCAACCCCCTAGCAACACCTTAGCAACCACCTAGCCACACCTTAGCAAGCACCTAGCAACACTGTAGCAACCGCCTGGGATACCATAACAACCGCCTAGCAACACCTTAGCAACCACCTAGCAACACCATAGCAACCACCTAGCAACACTTTAGCAACCCCCTAGCAACACCATAGCAACCGCCTAGCAACACTTTAGCAACCACCTAGCAACGCTATAGCTACCAAGTGGGATACCATTGCAAGTCACTAGCAACACTATAGCAAGCACCCGCACTCCTCTGTTCCGCACTCCTAATTCATCCTTCATTCCTTACTAAGCAAGCTGCGCAACCATCCTGCATTTCTTTTAGGAAATGCACTTTTCTATTATTATGGTTGCACATTGCAAAGCCGTTTTTCGCCGATTAACTCGTCCCGCAGTTTTCGAGATATCGACACCGTTCCAACTCCAGATTGTGTGGTATGATTGCGCCATTCGTGCTTGTATACAGAATTTTGATCGCATGCACGGATTTGGAATAGGATGGAATTTTCCCGGATTTTTTTTTTCCATAGACAATGACTGGGATGGCTAATCTCGTGCATTTTTACACTACTTCCGCTCAACCTAGAGACACCAAATCGGAAACACTGGCTGGGGTCGAAGCAGGAATTCAGTGATGGATTGACCCGCACTCGTTCATTTCTCCTTTTTTTCCCTGCATCCCTCAATCCTCCCATAGTCCCAGTCATTTTTAGACACACCTAAAGCCAGCTGTTTTGTTTGCCCGAGAGGCGCGAAACTTCACATACACACTAAGGGCCGGTCCCTAGATGCCAATCCAAGTCGTGCTGACCCGCACTCGTCTATCTGTCATTTATTCATCTCTCGTTACTGCCATAGGGTCCCAGTCATTTTCGACCCAAACCAAGCAGTAAGGCTTTTGTTCACCAGAGTCTCACCAAACTTCACGTACTCACTAAGGGCACCCCCCCACACGCTAATCCACAATCATACCGACCCGCACTCGTTTACTCATCCCTCATTCCTCCCATAGTGTTCCAGTCATTTTCAACCCAAACCAAGCAGTAATGCTTTTGTTCGCTCGAGAGCCACCAAATTTCACATACTCACTACGGGCAGGTCCCCAAGCACTGGCCCACAGTCATACTGACCCGCACTCGTCTATCTGTCGTTTATTCATCCATCATTCCTCCCATAGAGTCCCAGTCATTTTTAGACACACCTAAAGCTGGCTGTTTCGAGGCGCCAAACTTCACATACATAGATAATGCTTTATCATACATTAAATAAACTCCCACCATAGCTCTGTAGCACAGCGGTAGCCCAGTTCTACTTCTGAATAAGCAGTGGAGTAGTAAGAAATAGGTTGAGGGTTTGTTCCTGTACATGTTGGCTGACAAAGAACTGCACATGCATATTTACCCCAAGTAGAAGTGGACACATACAACAAGAAATTCTTGGAAAAGTCTGGAAGCGCCAGTGCTGGAGCCACCTGTAACCTCTGTTTAACTGTCTCAAATGCCAAAAGGCCATCCTGTGTCCAAGAAAGGCTACAATGGAGTTGGGCATTCCCAGTATCTTTTAATCATAGCTCTCAATGGTCCTGTTAAACTAGCATAATCCTCTACCCATGCTGAGGAACAGCCAGCAATACCAAGAAACGTCATCATCTCTTCTGGGCTTTGGAGCCTTGTGAATAGCTTCTAACTGACTAAATACTTAATCAGAAATACTTCTGTGTCCCTGCGTTATTGTCTGACCCAAATAAACTACCTGCAGCTTTTTCAGAGAGGCCTTACGCCCCTTTTCTGCCAGTATCTGTAACAGATTAATTGAGTCCTTGTGCAGTTCAATGGATACTCTGGAAGCTTCGCATGGTGGCATATTTGCCACAATAAACTTCTCCCACATCTTGGCTGGTTCCAGAAATTCACTCAGATTTTCAAACCAAAATACTTTAGAAGCTTCACTCTCTGTTGCCATCAAGAATTGGTGAGCAATATCATCTGGCACTTCCACCAGGCAGTCGTCCAGTGTGTACTTTATTGTACAGTTCAGTCTGCACAAAGCATCTCTTCTCAAGAGTGCAATAGGTGTATGTTCTGATACCAGTATGGGTATTGTAGTTATCAGATTTTTATAGCAGAGCTCAACTGGTTTAGTTAGAGGAATAAGCTGTTTCACTCCCTCAAACCCGATCGTTCTAGTCCATTGACCAGACATGGGGAGATGTATAGCATCTTCAGGCCGAAGGCCGAATACAGGTGAAAGCAGCTCCACGCTATCCGCCCATCACTTCCAATGATTGATTATTTTTCACCTCGATTGTTGGATCTCTCTCTGGCCCTGATGCTCCCCACCTTGACACCCCCCTCTCAGGTTCTCTTGGGCCCCTGAAAAGGATTCACCCGTCCACCCAGCCTAGACCCACGGCACAAGAAATTGATTAAGATGGCCTTGTTTAGCCCCTGAATCCTCCTCTTAAGTTGAAGTTTCCTCCTGGCATGTTGCACTCACGAGATTCTTCAAAGTGACCAAACGGTCAACAAGTACAGCATACTTCTAATGACGGTTAGAAATTTGAAATGAAATCTTTTTCATTTCCGTGACCTCTTTCTTTCCAGGTCTGCACCTGACCCAAGATTGGTTGTGGATTGGTTGTGGATAAGACATAACTGGTACCACCAGCGATGGCTGGGATGACTGAGGCTGCACTGTAAAAAATTTAAGAAGTTGATCTTACTTAAAGGAATCGAGGGGGAGGGGGATGTGGGAGGAGGGGAGGAGGAAACCGTTTTTTTGCCTTGAAAAGTAAGGTAAATATATAACTACTTATTTTCAAGTTTACATTTTACTTTTTTTTGGTCTACTACTTTAACTATACTTAATACAAAGTTGAATTTACTCAGTTTAGTTGAGTTGTTCTTTCTTTAAAAAAGCATGTAAATGTAAATTGTTCTTTTTTAAGTGTTGGCAACTTATATAGCCCAATTTAATTTGACTTGGCAAAAGAGTCCTGTTTACTTAATAGGATTTAGGAAACCGATTATTGCCTTAGAAAAATGAATGAAAGTAAGCATAAACAAAAGAATTGTAAGTCAGCAAGACTTTTTTTTATTTTAACAAAATACCATTATGCACACCTCAGCCTAAAGAGTTTGTGGAAAAACACATTACAATTTTACAAAACAAAAAACATATTCCACATTTAAGAACAACTGAGGGACAATTTTTTTAAAAGTCTTAAAAACAAAAGTTTTTAATCTAAGCCTTAGTCATTAATCTTTGTTCCTAACTTGCTAAAGAACGGCTCATTTTGGCACAGTATGTAACAGAGAAACAAATGTTCAGTGATGTTTAATGCATTTAAACTAAGCTCAACGTTTCCACTAGCTTAGCTATATAAGTGCTAAAACAAAAACGAAAACAGCGGCTGATAACATTGAATGACTTCTGATGATCCTGAAAATTTAACTGCAATTTTTTCAATGAAACTGCATACTCAAGTCCAACTACTTCAGAACACCTAACAACTATAGTTAACCAGACAGCAAAGCTGTGACCATCCTCTGAAACTTTGAAGAGAATTTAGCAAAATATTATTTTTCTTCATTAAAACATAAAGGCTAAGTACATTTAGTTTACTATGACACAATAGCACGGTGCTCTTTCTAATTTGAAAAATGAGAATAGAAATCCATCTTACTTTTTATTGGGTCTTATAAAATTAAAACACTTACTAATTTTTAACACTTTAAGACTAGTGTGTCTCACAAATAAAAAACTCAAAAAGTAGGCACCAAGGTCTGTTTCTCCATTTCCAGAAGAGATGAAATTTAATGTAAAACACTAAACTAAAGGTTTTACTTAAACTACTTAACAAGCTAATTTAGGTTTAAGGTCAGGGCCGTCATACCCGGGGATCACGGAAAGGAAAAACAATAAGACAAGCAAAATGTAGACCCTGATCTGAAAGATCAGTGCAGAAGCACAATGGGGCGTGAAGGAGGTAAAAGATGTCTGAAAAACAAATGAAAACAGTTCCAATCAATGGAGTTGCAGGAATGCGGCGAGCGTAAAAGGAGCCAGCAGGTACATACCTGCGGGCGTGTGAATGGACGGGGAAAAGGGCATGGGTTGCAAGCTCTGAAAGTTGGTACCTACGCCCAGGGGGCAGCAGTGCACCGCTATGGAATGTATATGTGAAGTCGTTCGTGTAGTTCGTTGGGGGGATAGGCCAAACAGGAAGGTGGGGAAAGCAGTCTCAAAAGGACCTAGGGTGCAAATGAGCTTGAGCGTGGCGTGCAAGGTCCTATCCATTAAACGATGGCCTGCCTGTGCCAGGTATGATGCCATAGGCGAAATGAAAAACAAAAAGATGCGTTGCAGGGGCAGGCATTTGGATCAGGTTGCGGTGATGTCTTCAGGCACAAACCAGGCATAGTCCAACAGGAATCGGTGTGTGGGATATGTCTCTGAAGGCATCTGAGTCCCTGCAGACCAAAAAAGAATAGGTTGTTATAATATAAAGTTGAAACGTTATCCTTGCAAAGACCTCATTGGTGTTTGAAAAACTGACACAACACTTTTATGTAATACTCTACAGCACAAAGGACTTTAAAAAATAACTACTTGCCATAATCCCTCGAGAAATACGTGGTTAAGAAAACAGTAGGACAAGCCATGGTTCGCCCCATTGCTTTACAGTCATAATGGGTCCCGACAAATAGGTAAGAAAAAAACAACCAAGAATAAGCATTTTCTTCGGCAAAGGAAAAAAACAGGGGGGAGCGGAAAGGGGTCTTTTCTTAAACAAGTAATGTGGTTGTATATGGTTGGTTATCAAAAAATCCCATTAAACATGAAATCAAATATGACACTGAATCTACTCCAAAATATTGTTGGGTGTTTTCACTGTCTTGTGTAACTTGTTTGTCTGTGCATTGGGCCATTGTTTGGCAAAGACTATAAAAAAGCGAGAAACCCCATTACACATGCACAATTGATTTTGATTTGTTTTAATATTTTTGGAAAACAATGGGTGCTCTAGCAATTCATGGTCAGTTTTCATGGCAAGTATTTGTTGACTAACAGAAGATATAGAAAAAGCTCAAGATAGGGTAGTAGTACATGCCGTTGATCCGATGTTCGGGGTGACATAGCCCGATAATGTTGTTGTCTCTTTCTTGGTTTATTTTTTTTCGGTACTACCTGG